>AP025048.1:15821134-15865149 GCA_036186865.1 Eustoma russellianum | reverse complement strand
TGAAATCTTTGACCACGTTCAAAATTTATTCCAAAAGCGGTGTCCAGATGAAAACAAATTACTCAGTATCGCCGAATCTTTGCATAATGATGAAGACAACCCGGGTTATCTATGTGAGATTATAGAAAATTTAAAAAACAAAGAGGGTGATCACTATGACTATGCCCTACAACAATTGAACAAATTTGTAGAGGGGACACCTCCGACGATCACCAGTCCACTTGAGCGTATCTGTGTGTGTGTGTGTATATATATATGTATGTATATATATATATATATATGTATGTATATATGTATGTATGTACACGTACGTATGTAACATTCACACACACTTGAGTCCGTCTGTATTAAAATATATATTCCATTAATCACTAGTTGAATATCCGGATATTGACTATCAATTGGGTGTTTTCTTGACTCTCATACTAAGCTAGAGGAGGAATTCGTAGCTGCCTAACAGTCAAGATAACTCTGCATGGCCAAAAGTCAAGGAAGAAGATGCACTTGGCAAATGTTACTACTAAAATGCGCATTTACCACTATATAAGTACTTATAGGGTAAAAATATAAGAAATTAAATCCAATACCTCTAGTATTAAGTGTTTTACCTTCATCAACATACCAAGTCTTATTGACTGGAAAAAGCGTTTTCGGTGTACTAAATGCCTGTGTTTGCACTAACTCCGGAGAAGGGTCGGATCACTTCGCGACATAACGTACACAACTTTATCCTACACTTTGTGCAAGCAGATATTTTCGCAGCTCAAACCCGTGACCTCAAGATCGGAAAGCAATTATTGACCGGGAAGGAAATGTATTTAATCCAGTAGACCAATCCTTATTAACAGGAAAGGAAATCTATTTAATTTTAATCCAACAACTTACGATTCTTGTTAGGAAATAAAAAATATACTTACCATAGATAGAGTTGATTTATGTACATAATTGTAGGGACATAATTATAGGGGCTAAATTGATTTGTACATTTATACTGCTTGATTGTTTACCATATAGAGTATAGCATCAATTGTATAAGAAGGTGAAACACTGGTAGAATGAACGTGAATGAAACATATAGTTTCCCAAAATTGTCTCTTTGACTGATTAACATGGTATCAGAGCAGTTCATCCTACCTTGAATTTGTTCTTCTGAGTATAGGCTCAGAAAAATACTCATCATTGCCTGAAATACTTACCGGATCTCATCCGTACCTTTCTCGGCCATACTCTACTCAGCCATTCATTGGCTTAAACCTGTGCAGGAAACTGCAATCTACCTGTCCACAAAGAAAAAAAAACATGTCAAATCTAGAAGCCAGTGAACCAAAAACTCACAGCCTCACTGATTTAGCGGTGCAGGTGGCCAACATCCTGCAAAATACACCACCCAGATTGCCATCAAACGTAATTCAGGCCTCGGTAGTACCAATTCATACTGAGAATTTATCTATCTCAGTGAAGTTAAACGGCAGCAAATATGCAGTATGGGCACCATTGGTTCTCCGAGCCATTATTAGGAGGGGGAGGAGACATCACCTTACAGGTGTTCCTCCTCCACCCCAGCCAACAGATCCGGAGTTTTCCACCTAGGAACAAGTAGATAATTCAGTCTTTACATGGATAATACAAAACTATTGAACCATCTGTAGTGGTTAACTTTACCAGATGTCCCACAGCTAAAGCATTATGGGATGGCTTGGCCCTCACATATGGATATGGGGCTGATTCACTGAGAGCCTATGATCTTCATAGGCGGGCAAGTTTAGTCCGATAGGGGGGTGGCAGTATTGAGGCTGTATGCAGCAGGCTACAGGATCTATGGACAACCATAGATGCACAGGAACCAAATCCCATGCACTTGCAGTGGATATCAATACTCACAACCAAAAAATGGAGGCACTGAGGTTGTATCAGTTTTTGACAGCAATTGATGAGAAATATGACAATGAAAAGAATGATTTGTTAAAAAGGGATCTTTTACCCACACAGGAGGCTGCATACAGAGAAATTCGCAGAGCAGAAGAAAGGGTGCAGTTTTGCAAAGGATCCCCTCAGAGGACTCATCACAGAGGATATGTCATGGCCTGGCAACACCAATCACGGCTACTAGAGGCCATGGCCAAGAACGCGGGACTGGGCATGGGAGAGGCAGAGGCACCTCAAGATCTGGCGAACCACGCAAGGTTGAAGACAAGGAGGCCCTTGTCTGCACTCATTGCGGCCAAAGGAGGCACACCAAAGAAAATTGCTTCCAGATAGTAGGATACCCAGACTGGCATGAGGGCAAAAGGAAGCAAATCGATGGATACAAGGGTAGAGGGACGGCTGCAGCAGCCGCAGCTCAGAACAAAGAAGTAGAACCCTCCTCAATAGCGACCGCTGAAAAAGGAGGTACAAGGGTTGGTGTTTTTAACCCCAGCCCATTTTTACTTGTTGGGACAAAAATACCCCTGCTGAAATTACACTACGTACCTCCTCAATTTCTCATTCGACAGGATCATCCCTTCATGTTTCTAAAACTAACTTTTTTAGTGCTCCAGCTTCCAGAATAAACAGTTTCGTCCCCCAAGTTTCAGAAATATCTCTCCAGACCCCAAACAAATCCGAAAATTCTAACCAATCCCCCAGTCTTTACCAAAATTGTCCTCAAGGCCACAACAACACCCTTAACCTTATGAATGATTCCAGAACTGCCCATCTCCTTTCTACAACTACAAAACCCACCTGGATGCTTGACAGTGGTGCGACAGATACCATGACAAATGATCCACATGACTTTACCCAGTGGACCACCCTAACCAAAACTCATATTGAAACCGCTAACGGAACCCTTATACCAGTCTCTGGAGGCGGCACTATTTCAATTAACCCCGACTTACACTTACACAATTGCCTTTATGTGCCTGGTCTTTCGATAAAATTATTATCTATTAGCCAACTTACTCATGAGTTACATTGTGTTGCACTTATGTATCCTTCTTTCTCTCTGTTACATGATTTCGCTCGAAGAAGATCATTGGACGGGGCGTTGAGAAGGATGGACTGTATTTTGTAGCAAATGTGGTACAACAGGACCGGTCCAATCTTGCTACCGAAACTTCTCAACAACGACTCTGGTTATGGCACCGTCGTCTTGGTCACCCCTCCTTGGTTACATAAAACTTTTATTTCCGTCTTTAATTCCGTCTAGACTTACATTATCCTATGATACATGTTTTAGTGTTAATCACAGTCAATCTACTTATAAACTCAATAACACACGTGTCAAACAGTTATTTAGTCTGGTCCATTATGATGTGTCCTTCTCCACACCCTACGACTCTTGGTTTCTAATATTTTGTTATTTTTGTCGATGATTTTACCCGAATGACATGGGTTTATTTTTTGAAAAATAAGTCTGATGTTTACTTGCAATTTGAGCATTTTCATCAAATGGTTAGCACTCAGTTTCATACTAAAATTCAAATTCTTCGTTCTGATAATGGCGGCGAGTACATGAATAATGACCTAAAATCATTCTGTCTCGATCATGGCATTTTACATCAGACTTCATGTTCCCACACACCCGAACAAAATGGCGTAGCTGAACGGAAGAACCACATTTCACTTGAGATGACCCGAGCCATGATGCTTGAATCACGTGTTCCCAAAAGTTTTTGGCTCGAAGCCATTGCCACTGCTGCTTATATCCTTAACCGCTTACCTACCAAGATCCTTGATCATCGTAACCCCCTATCCTTACTGACTGAACACTCTGAAGTCCTGTTGGTCCTTACTCTACCAACTAAAGTATTCGGGTGTACTGTGTTTGTCCATATTCCCTCATCTCAACGCACTAAAATCGATGTGTGTGCAGACAAATATGTTTTCGTGGATTATGCTATGTCTCAAAAAGGGTATCGGTGTTATAACCTCATACTCGTCGCATCCATATCACCATAGATTGCACCTTCCTTGAATAGGAGTATTTCTATTCCGCCACTTCTGGGCCTCAGGGGGAGACCTATGGTGGGGAGACCTACGACTGGCTCCATAGCCGTGGTCAAGTGGAGGCGGTTCCAACACAGCAAGTAGGTGACGCCGACTGCACTTTAACTGACCAAGATATAGTCCCCGTTTCTGATCTTACCAGTGACTCTTCAACGAACGTCCTACAGAATCAGGTAACCTTTTCACCGATATCAACCCCATGTACTTCCGGTTTATTTGATACCTGATAGCCTACCTACTGATAGTTTTCTCAGTCCATCTCTTGTTGTCTGTGAAACTGTTGAGGATCATTGTGCAATTTCAGTGGAACTGGGTAGAATACTACCTCCAAGGCAAAACAGAGGAAAACCCCCAGTGAGGTACTCACCAAGTAAAGTATCAAAAAGAGCTCGGTATCCAATCAAAGGTGCAAAAGGTTTTCTGCCATCTGTTGTGAAATGGTGATTCCTAGGTTGAAGAAGCTATGAGTAACCTGAGTGGTATGCGGCCATGAAGGAAGAAATGAGTGCCTTTGGGAGAAGGTCAACTTACCGTCAGGAAAACATCCGGTAGGTTACAGATGGTTATACACGATCAAGTACAAGGCTGATGGAAGTATTTAAAGGTATAAGGCGTGGCTGGTTGTGAGAGAATATACTCAGACTTACGGCATTGACTATACGGAGACTTTTTCACTGGTAGCGAAACTGGACACTATTAGTGTGCTTTTTTCAGTAGCAGCTACGAAGTCGTGGCCCCTTTATCAATTTGATGTAAAGAATGCATTTCTCCATGGAGAATTGAAGGAGGAAGTATACATGAGTGCTCCACCAAGGTTTGCAGGAGAGTTTGCTGAGAATGAGGTGTGCCGACTCAGACGATCTCTGTATGGGCTAAAACAGTCTCCAAGAGCCTGGTGCGGGAGCTTTACAGGTTTTATGAAAAAACGTGACTACAAACAGAGCAATGCCGACCACACTTTGTTCATTAAGAAAAATGGGTCTCGAATTACATATCTTATAATTTATGTCGATGATATGATAATCACAGGAGATGACTCAGAGGAGGTGACTACACTTAAAGAACAATTGTTCTCAGAATTTGAGATGAAGGATCTGGGAGATCTACGATATTTTCTAGGGATTGAGGTTAATCGATTTGAGCGAGGGACTTTTATCTCGCAGCAGAAGTATATTCTGGATCTACTGGCAGAGGTTGGTATGTTAGATTGTAAACCAGCAAGGGCACCAATGCTAGTGAATCAAAAGATGGAGTTTGAAGAAGGTAGGTCTAACGGAGATTGCGGAAGATACCAACGACTAGTTGGGAAGTTAATATATTTGGCGCATACTTGTCCTGATATCTCATTTGCAATTGGGCTAGTAAGTCAGTTTATGCACAAGCCTCAGAGCCATCATATAGAAGTCGTAATGAGGATTGTTCGGTACCTAAAGGGGATAGTTGGACGTGGTATCTGGTTCAGGAACAATGGACATCTAGATATTCAGGTATACACAAATGCTGATTGGGCGGGAAACCTGGTTGATCGACGCTCTACTTCTGGATATTTTGCTCTTGTAGGAGGAAACCTAGTTAATGGAAAAGCAAAAAAAAAGAGAAAGTGGTAGCCTTGTCCAGTGCTGAAGCAGAATTTTGAGAAATTTCTAAAGGAGTAATGGAGATTTTGTTGTTACGGAAGTTGCTAGTTGACTTGGGTTTTGACGTTTCTGCCCCAGCAAAGCTTTTCTGTGATAATAAGGCTTCGATCAGTATTTCAAAAAATTCTGTGCAGCATGATCGAACGAAACACGTGGAGATAGACAGACATTTCATAAAAGAAAAGATTGAGGATAAAGTGGTGGAGCTACCGTTCATACCAAGTGAAGATCAGCTAGATGATATCCTAATAAAGGTTGTGGCTGGAAGGACGTTTGATGAAACATTGGTCAAGTTAGACATTGAAGATTCTCTGGCTCAACTTGAGGGGAGTGTTAGGAAATAAAAAAATATACTTATCATAGATAGAGTTGATTTGTCTACATAATTGTAGGGACATAATTATAGGGGCTAAATTGATTTGTACATTTATGCTGATTGATTGTTTACCATATAGAGTAGAGCATCAATTGTATAAGAAGAAGGTGATGTACTGGTGAAATGAACGTGAATGAAACATACAGTTTCCCAAAATTGTCTCTTTGACTGATTAACAATTCTTTCGGTAATTATTTATTGATGAGGATGAAGGTAACTGTTACGAATTTGCGTCGTCCACTGGCCATTTCAAGAACATTTTATGTACTATCATTCATAGTAACCTGTGATATTTGAAAGCTCTCCAGTTATAACACTTTTTTTTTACAATAATCTTATATTATATAAGATTCTTTCTATTTCCAATTATGGAGTAAAAGATACATTCGTTCTAGACTCTAGAATATGATGGAATAAAGTAAAATGACTCACTAAATTGGATACGCTTCTTATATTGTGAAATATCAGTTGATCGATACAGCTTGACGTAATTTTTATTATGGATATCAGAAAACAATATCTGTGTGTTTGTAATACATGGGTATGGTTGTATACATTCGAACTCCCATACCTCGCTATAAGAGGAAGCTTCTAAGGCAATAGCGTAATGTTGTTGTTGTTATACTCTAGAACGTAGAAATTCTACATGTTATTGTAATCAAATCACAAGACAAGTGATGGACTGCTTAATTAATCAGGCAGTTATATTTATGATATCATCATGTAGTTAGGTGATGTCATCTTGTTATTTTCCTTCGTAGGTAAAAGGTCATATTCTGACTCTGAAAGCTTTCACTATTCATGCTTTAAGGAATTTCATGAAAAATATAAATTTGTTCATTTAACAGCCTTCTAAATAAAAAGGTCATGACTTGATGTCTATAAGTTGTGTAATTTCTGTTTTCTTTATATAGAGATTTTACATAACACTTTGTAAAGCATTCAGATGAAATAAAGGAAAAGTTTAATCACCAATTCAATTCGCGTAGCTCTCAATTTGATCTTCACTATTTCAGTTCACTCTTCAAAGTTTCAGCATTTGTTCATATTTTGTTTCTCTTTACTATTAGATATATTTAAAGATGTCAAACCTTTTTTTTATTGCGGTCGGAAGATTTATGCCAATGATGAAATTTAAGGTGGATTATTAATATCCGTCAAAAGTAAAATACATATGCTAACACCAGATATGTTGAAACTTGTAACTACACATGTGCGTTGCAATACACACGCATGTGTGTGTAAGATTATACATGTGAGTTGTTAGTTAATAAAACGCATGTATGTCCACAATTAACTTAGATTTTTCTCAGAACTCACATGTATGTTAAATATATACTTTTCCAGGTGAAATTTGCCGCAATTTGGTCTGAGATTTCGATGATGAGATGCAGCGTTGCTGGATGACGTTGTAACAACTACATACGTGCGGTGCAACAATTATATATATACATGTGTGTGCATATATATGTATATGTACATGTGTGTGTAAGGTTATACATGGGAGTTGTTATTTTATAAAAAGTTTGTATGTCAACAAGTGATGAAGCCGGATCTTCACCAAGGGTCTAGATGACCTCAAATTAGCTCCGTCAGTTAACTTGAAGAGTTGTTAACTGGATTGAAAGTTGTAGCTGGAATAACCTCTAAAATATCCTGCACAAGAAAGCACAGATCAGAGGTCCCGGAGGGTTGGCCCCGGGAAAAACCCTCCGATGCTCAAGTCAATTTGGGTCATATCTCACTGAGATTATAATTTAAATGGTGAGTTAAGAGTTTCTCATAGTATGGGCCGAAGAGCAAAGTGTATGAACTTGCTCTTGGGTGTGAATGTTTGAAATCCGGATCCGGTCCTTCGTCTGGATTGGCTTGCTTTTATTGACCTTTTCCCGCTTTTGTCCTCTGATGGTGGATAAGACGTTTCCTTGAGGCAGAAAGCCTAGGACGCCGTAGGTCTGCTGATGTAACTGATAGACCGACTGATATGACTAATAGGTCCGTTGGAATGACCTTAGCGTGTTCAGACTGAATTACCAGCTGCAGTCACTATATTCGAATTACACTTCTGTTTGATGATCCCACAAGGTAATTATCCATCAAAGTAGACATCAAAGAAAGGTTTAGTGGAGAGAAACCTCTGTTCAAGGTTGCGAGTTGTCTACATCAAAGTTGAAGTTTCCGCTCATCGAACCATGAAGAAAGGTACTCTTTCTCTAGTTATCGTCTTTGAGTTATTGTGAAATGATTGTGTATGTAAAGTCATAGATTTTTATATTCAAAAAACTTATCGCGTACAAATAAATCTCACGTTTCCTTGAATTTCCTTTGTAAATGTACAACATAGTAGAAGATAATCTTGCATAAATTTTAGTGAACATTTATGGATAACATATGGCTTATTTTAAGCAAATTACTTACATTTGTAAAGGAATTCAGTCTCAGAAGATCTTTATCATTATTTAAATGGTATTAGAGATTATCGAATCAGAGGGGATGTTCCATTCATTAATTTATTTCCATCTAACAACGTATACTTATAGAAAGACTAAGTCAGACAATTGAAGCCTCGGGGACAAAAAGAAAACCAAAATCATCATTTCTTTTTCGGTTTACTTCATGGTGTTTATTTCTCTTCACCAAGGCTTATGTCATATCATTTTTAACTTTGAAACCTTTTCGTTTTTTTATAATGTTGTAAAATGGGACATAGAGAGCATTAATCACCTATGTTGCCCCGATATATCCAGAAATGAAAATTCATTGTACTCACGAAATGTTGGCTTCTAAGCAAAATTGTCAACTATTTGTCCACCGAAAGGGAATTGTCTAATAGGAAAGGTCAGTATCAACCATATATAGGTCGATGATATTATAAAATCCATACTTAGAAGAATTTTTTAAATTTTGATGCCCTTAAAACAAGCTTTCCTATTTCCGGTCGCTTGGCTTGCAACCATGCTGACATTTTATGGGAGGAGTCAAAACACATTACAAAGTCCAACGTGTCTGATACTCATGTTTATTTAAAATATAGTTTTTATTGAAGGTGTGAAATCAGTTTTGTTTTCATACTTTTTAATCATAAGCAAAAGATGATAATATTGGTTCGAAATAATGGTATTGTTCATAAAACCAAGACGGTCTATTTCCATTCCTAATATGATTATATATTGTTATTAATTTTAGCATGTTATATGCTAAAAATGAATGGATAAACATAGTGGTGACGAAATAATTACTCCCCAAATCTATTGGCTTATATTCAATAACGTATTATAAATATCAAAATGCACAACATCAAACATATGTAAATTAAGTGATTCAGATTGTATTATATTGTATCCTCTCAAGAAATCTAAATGATTGATCTCTTGGTAGCAATTGTGGTAAAGACAACGCATCTTCTCTGTACGTCTTTTTCTTCGAAGTTGAAAAAATCTTGTGGGTTCAATCCTGAGGTTATATACGAATATAAGTATACTACTAGCTTGCCACAATTGCTATCAAGAGATTTTTGGGTAGCAATTGGTATTGAGGTTCCATGACTAAGAGGTTATGAGTTCAATTCCCGTCTGGGATAATATTTCTTCATATGAGGCAAGACATGATGTAGGAAAAAAGTTATAATCCCCACTTAGGTCATTTATCCACAAAGTGTGGCATGATATAAAAATAAAAAAAATAATGAGATGTTTAGTTGGTGGATTTTAAAGTCAAATAATATATATCAAGAGAATGATGGAACTATTTTTTGTGCTTCTTTGAAGGGTGTGGAATTAATATATGGACATCAAAAACCCTCAAACCTATAGATTGATATCAAAACTCATTCCTCTGTTCCACTGCGCCATAACATGCCGCCATCGCGCCACTACCTTCCCGCCATCATTGCTACTACGCCACCACCTTAATTACCGTCATCGCACCCACCACGTGTCACCATCATGTCACCATCATGCCATCACCGTGTTTATGCATTTTAATTCTCATTTTTTCGCGATGTATTTCAAACAGCATGTATGGTAACGAAATTATTCTAGGTTATATGCCAAACGTATATATGTTTACAGCTCAAATTCATTACAACTCCAACATCTATCATTTCGATTTCGATACTAATACCTAATTTCTTTCGATACCAAGACCTAAATCGAAACCAAACGTCATATATCAGATAAAATCAGTATCTCCTCGGCAATTGTTTTATTAGTTTTTTTTTTTCTTTTCTTGAGTCATTTTTTTTACTAGTTTTCTTGAGGGACTTAATATTACGTTGAACCGCCGAATAATTTGGAAGGAATATGTGAACAAGTTCACATAAGATACCCTTTAACGAAAGTCTCTAACTATCATAATAACTTAATCGATGACACTATGACATCAAACTAAGACACATCATCTGCGTACGTAGAAATGGACAAATAATCAACTTCAACGCAATAAGTCAATCAAACCGTAACATATTTAACACTAGTTGCAATTCTTTCTCATTCCACTTTCACAAATTTGTTTGAGAATCACAATTATATACATTTTTAAATAGTAAATTGCATCGTCATCGATTCCTCTCATACAGCTTTGCAAAATATGCATCAACTTAAGAAGAGAATCAAAATATATCGTAACTTAACTGACAAGACGACTGACAACTTAGCAAGATAAGAATCAATGTAAGAGCAGAATGAAGTAAAGACTGATGTCTCAGTATGTTAGCCCTACGAGGTGCTCAAAAGGAGTGGTTCGCTAAGCTACCGTTTGACGCTACCTCCAACGCTAGCCTAAGTGCACAATGTATTCCATGTTTCTCAGCTAAAAAGGTACATTTCTGACCCGAGTCATGTGCTGGACGCACCATCATTGAGGATCAGACACGACGCGTCATATGAAGAGACTCATGTGCGGATTATAGACTGCAAGGATCGAGAACTGCGGAGGGAAAGATCATGCCCTATGTTTAGGTGCAATGGAGCAAATCCTAAGGGAAACGAAGCGACCCGGGAGCTAGAAGATCAGATACGCGGGGGGCTACCCATACTTCCTCGAATAAGGTATATCAAGTTTCGAGGACGAAACTTCTTATAAGGTGGGTAGGATGTTATACCCCGAAAATTTTCGAGTTAGCCGTTAGGTAATAATTTAAAACTAGAGCAGCGGTGGAGGGTATCGACCCCTCAAAATTAAATTAATCATAGCAAGTAGTGTATGTTCAAGTGAATTATAATCTCAAAACGTAGTATTAAATATACATATAAGGGGTAAATATAGGATGGATAAATAAAACAAAATAATGATCATAAATAAATATATGGAAATTCAAAAAGGTACTATAGGATAAGGATAAGGATTAAAGATTATATATAAAAGAAAAAAAAGGAAAAGTCTAAACAAAAGGAAAGGATAAAAATTAGAATTTAAAATTTAAAATAAAAAAAAAGAAAAAGAAAAGGAACGTGTAGGGGGCGTTTTAACCGCCCCCCAAATAGTGCACGATAGGTATGTTAAAAGGGGCCGTAGATTGGGGGTTTATTTATTAAAAAAAAAAGAAGAAGAAGAAGAAAGAGAAGGGAGGGCAGCGGCAAGAATGGAGAAAGAGGGGAAGAGAGAAAGACAGAAGAAGAAGAGAAGGAAAAGGAGAAGCCAGATGTCTCAATCTACGCGCTAGTCTGTAAACTTGTGTAAATTATCTGCGTCCAGGATGTTCCTTTTCCCCCTTCAATTGGTACAAATTCAAACATGCTTTGGTGATATATTACGTGTTTTGTTGTTTTTAATTGTTGAAATCTACACTATGTTGCTGTTTTTAATTGTTGAAATCTACACTATGTTGCTTAATCTGTGAAAAGCATGAGTTTTTGATTACTGTGGAATGTATTTGATTTCTGTTGAATGCGTGTGATTTCTGTGGTTTTGCGTGGATTGGATTTTTGATTTTAGGAAAAAATTTGATAATCAAAATAGTAAAACATTTTGATTTTAGGGAAAAATTTGATAATTAAAATAGTCTAAATTTTGTTTTTGAGCCAGTGGAATGCGCAAAGGCTATGCGGCGTGTTCTGCGTCTATGTAATTTGATGTTAGGGATGAATTTGATATCAAAAGAATTTCTAGGGTTTATTTTATTAATGTTATTTAATTGATTAAAAAAATAGTATTAAATATAGGAAAAATATAAGTAAATATCAAAAAAATTATAAATAAATTTCAGAAATTATAAAATACTGAAATTAAATTATTTTCATCAAACTTCTATGTAGCGGGCCGATTGTGCGCAGGTCTAACTCACTTACTTAATACATATAAAATAAAATAAAATAAAATAATCTACTGAGTCGACCGCGGGCCGGGCCGAATGGCCAACGGACCGGGCCCAGTTGGCTGTCCCAATTAAACGAAATAATAATAATAATAATATAATTCTGAAATTTCTGGAAATTCTAGAAAGGTTATTTAATTAATTTTAAATAGTAATAATTATAGGAAAAATGTAAATAAAATCGGAAAATTATATATAAATTCCAGAAATTATAAAATGCTGAGATTAAATTATTTTTACTAAATTTTATTAATTGTGATAATTCATTTAAATTGGATAATTGGGTAATAAATAGAAATAAATTAGAGAAAAATGAGGAAAAATATAGAAAATGCACCATAAATATATACAAGCCATGGAAAAATAAGTGTAACGTCAAACAACATTAAATAATTACTCGGATAATAAATAAACCTAAAATTGAGCGCCGGAGGATGGTGAAGATGGGCCAAGGGCCTCAGACGATCATTAAATGAACCTAGATTTGAGTGTCGGAGGATGGTGAGGATGGGCCAGGGGCCTCAGACGATTGTGTTGTTTCATTCATGGCACGTGCATTGCATGATGGCGGGTCGTGACGTACGGGTCACGGGCGCTCAGGATGGTGTACGGTGGCGGGGCCACGACACTCAGGATGGTGTGCAGTGGCGCGGCCACGCACACTCAGTATGGTGACTGTGGGGTGTACGACCTGCAGCCACTCAGTAGGACCCGGGTTCATGCATTGCACGGTGGAGATATCGGCATTCTGTGTGACATGACTTTGTTGCGTGTGACATGTATAGTAGGACATGCATCAAGATGTTGCGCATTCTTTATCTGGAGTGAATTACTTTCCACATTCTTTCATATGCTTATGTGATATCATGTTTTACGTGCTATGTGTTATATCATTTTTGGATGCTCGTCTTGTACTACTTGGAGGCATGTGCCTACTGAGTGATTTCCCAGTCACTCACCCCTACTTCTCCCCCCCACCAGGTGAGCAGGAAGAGACTTATGACTACGTCTTTGTTGAGGACGGGGCTGATACGGTGGAGTGGGCAGACTGATGGTTGCGCCTAGGATACTAGAAGACCCTGCGACTGTTCGTCTTTGTTTTATTGGGATCACATCGGACATCACCTTGTTTAGTACGATAGACTCTAGATGCTAGCTTGTTGACTTATTGTCGTGACATATTTATTGTTTTTATGGAGGATTGTCCTTTATTCATATGAATTAGTGTTATGGTATTACGTTTCCGCGAGAAAAATTTCTACGTCTTTTCGGACATGTTGGAAATTGATTCGACGCTTTGTATTCTCCTTAGTGAGATACGGTGGGCGCACTGTTCCCGGTACTAGGGTTCGGGAGCGGGGCGTTACACCCTCATCTAGCCTCACCATCCCCCCTTGTTGCCACGTGTTGCGTCACCGCACCCCCTTGCGGTGAAGTGATCCTATCCCCGTTTTTAGTGGTTTAAACTTGAAGACAAAAAAGTCATATCTCTTACTCTCAAGGTTTTCACCGTATCAGTTCCAAAAAACATTGTGGAGGATGCAAATTAGGAGTTTAACCGTTTCGAATATCGAGATCTTCAGTAACCTCATTATTAATAAAAACTATTTTACTAACAATTTAACTAATAAATTTTTGCGTTGAAATTATAATGTATACCACGAGTATCACCATCATATGGTAGTTATGTCGACATTACATCATCACATCAGTAATACTGTTAGAAATTAACAAGTCTTAACATCAAATCATCAAAATGATGCTATAGCAACATTATAGCAACATTTTGAACTTTACTGTCAGTGGCTAATCGCTATTACAAGTAGTTATAATCAATATTACATTATTTGGTTAAGTCTATTTAGCGAATAGTTTTAATTAAGAGTCGCATTATTTTATCGATTAAAATCGTGAAGTAACCGGAGAAAACCAAACATAAAAAAAACAAACAAACAAACTACGTTGTACATGTTTCTAGGTATAGATACATAAGTTTCGCCTACCCTTGTATCTTATATGAGTCTTTTTATATTTTACCATGCGAAAAATAATACATACCACTATTGAAAAAATATTTCTTACAACATGATAGTGTGGAATAGCTAATTCGTAGGAAAATGTGCCGATGCATTTTCAACATTTTTACTTAGTTTAAACCACTAAAATGTCCTTTACGGCATAGCTCAATTGGTACACAGGTTGGATTTATGACTAAGAAGTTCAGAGTTCCATTCCAGATATACGCATAGTGTAGGTGTTTCGGTGGTGCTGGACCGAATGTCTAGTTTGCAGGGAGACATTTGTGAGAGTCCTTTCGTAAATTCCTCCCTTCGATAAACTTTTCAGTTGTATATAATACAGGTAAAGCCTGAGCACCACCCCCATTGAAAAGGTCGGAAAATAGTACGCTCCGATGAGAAAAATATTGCCATTAAATTGAATATGACGTACTATTTCCAAAAAGAAAGAAAAAACAGCAAGCATGATCTTTTTCTGACTCGGCCCAATATAATTCAAACTTTTGTGCAACGGTTCAGAGAGAGATGTAATTGTGAACTCTCCACACAGTTAAATATATTTAGTTGGAAGAAATCAATACCCTCTACATGTTATAAAACCAAATTCTTGCCAATAAAATTCATCTTTTTGTTTTATCATTTTTCTTTTTGTATTCAAAACAAAATACAACACACTACTTTCATCTCTATTCACCCAAAAAAAATTGAGATAATTTCATTTCAAAACCAAACAAAAACAATTGAAGCAAGCAAGCAAGCAAGATGAGTTCCAACAAATAACAAGAAAAACTTAGAAGAAAAAAACATAAAGAAAACAGCAATGACGTCGAAGAAAACCATATCCATCCAAAAACAAAAGAAAAAAAACAAGTGCAAGACAATTACTCAAGTACAGGAAGTTGCCAGTATTGACGTTTTATTTCTGTAATCGTACAAACTTAGGTCCTATTCTTACATTGAGTAAATTAAATGCGGTGGTTTTTGTTTTTACTTCCACCTTTTTGTTGTTATATTCATTTTTCATTGACCATAATGTGTGTTTCTGATAAAACTTCTCGCCAGTTTCTGGAGGTAAAATCACTAGTTGACCAGAGAGATCATGGTATGATGAAGCGAGATCTTCATCAAGGTCTAGATGACTTCGATTTAGCTCCGTCAGTTGACGTAAAGAATTTGTCAACTGGAATTGAAAATGTGTAGCTGGAATAGCGCCAAATATTCTGCACAAGTAAGCACAGGTCAGAGGTTCCGGGGGGTTGGCCCCGAGAAAAACCCTCCGACGCTCAAGTCAGTTTGGACCATATCTCCTTGAGATTATAATGTAAAAGGGTGAGTTAGGATTTTCTCACAGTACTTGCCGAGGAGCATGGTGTATGCGTATGTTGTAAAGTCTGGTCCCCCTCTCTGTCTTGGTCTCCTTACCTTTATAGATCTTTTTCCCAATCTGAAATTCTGACGATAGCTTGGAGAAGACGCTTTGTTTAGGGCAGAGAGCCTAAGGCATAATAGGTCTGCTGATGTGATCAATAGGTCGACTGATGTGATCAATAGGCCGGCCTGGTTGATGTAACTGATAGACCGGCTGTTGTGACCTTGGCGTGTTCAGGAAGACCAAACAGCTGTAGTCGATATATTGGAGAAGTATCTCCGCTTGAGGGTCCCACGAAGTATTATCGTAGTGGGTTCATTTTGCTGTGATACACAGCTGTCTTCTGCTGAAGTGCATGACCTGCTGTGGTACACAGCTGAACCTTGCCGAAGTGCGTGACTTGGCCTTTCCGAAATGCATGACTGAGCATTGCCTAAATGAGGTAGTCCGAAGTGCAGCATTTGAACATAACTGAAGTTAATGCCGAGGTACAAACCTTAATAGATTCTTCGATGTTATAAGGGCGTCGTATTGTCCTACTGAGGTGTTGCTGAGGCCGGACAGCCATTCTTAAGCACTAAACCGCTAAACTGCAGTACTTTGTATACTGGGCTATTAGGATCAAACCGTTGACTGTTATTGACTAACTGACGATCCGGTCATGGTTTATCATTTGCCCCCAGATTTTGTGTGGCTGAGCTGAACTGCGAAGGCGGACAAATCTTATTCTCATGACGTGGCAAATCTTCATTAACTACGTGGTTATCCCTTTATTTATGCCATAGCTCTCGCCTTTGACGTAAGCAATAGTTCCGATGCTCTATTATTGCTTTTTCGGCGATACCACTTCCCGAGGGGGGGGGAATGCATGCACTTCTGCCTTTTCGAATTTCGAATTTCAAACAAAAAAGGGGGCCTTTTTTCCTTCCTCTGCCTATAAATAGAGGTGCTTTCATTTCCTCATTCTTCATCCTCCATTTAAGCTTCCCATCCTTGATGCCTATCTTGGTGCTTCATAACATTCTTCCTTTCCCCCCAATCCTTTATCTCTATGTAAACATTTCCGAAATATGCACATCCTTTCGTGCCTCAAGAATCTGGAAAATACCTGTGAGACTCAGTCCTTTCATAAAGAATTTGATTCTGACGGGAACAATCTTTCTTCGTGGAGATGGTTCCTTTCCAGCAATCCTTTTTTAGTTATCGTCGTATCTCCCGCTTTAGCGCCTCTGTCATTTCATGACAGGGATTCTCCTTCAACACATCCCCTTCCAGCAAAGGTTTCACTTTGCTATTTTGTAATCGCACAAATCCCTATTCTTCCAGTGAAACAGGGAACAATTGCGATTACATTCTTCGCATGCCATCTTCAAGGCATGGTAGCAGTGAAGCAAGGGCGGCAACAATTCTGTAAAATTTTGTTCTGCCATGTAACCATATAGGGGACGATTGCCAAGAAGTCTACCTAGATCTGGATAAGGATCATTCGTTGCTCTTCGTAGTCGAAGTTTGAGGTTGTATCCAGATTACTGAGTTTTCGAAGCAGAGGAGAAAAGATTTTCGTAGTAGAATAAGATTTTTCCTTGTAAACAGTTTGTAGTTGTAATAGATTTCATACTCAATAAAAGTCTATTTTCAAATTTTGCTTTCTGACTTCTTCTAGCTTTTCAATCTTTTGAAGTTCAACTTGTTCTTTTTCCATTGATGGCGAGTGTTGGCCTTCTATTCTGCGAAGTTCTTTCATTTGCTTTCTGCAAATATTTGTCTTCAACTTGCCCTACAATTATAGTTTGCAAGTAGTTGTCTTTATCTTTGCCATAAGAGTATCTCTTGTATGCTGATTCCTTTATCAAAGTATCAAGCTCCAGCTTTTATACTTGGCTTTTTAGCTTGGCTGAGTTGGAATATTGGCAAACTTGTCCTATTGTTAAGATTTTGCCGAACCCCTTAATTCTGCTGAGGTGAAAATACAGGGAACTTATCTTGTTCCGCTGAGACCTGCTCAGCCTCCCAGACCTGCTGGGGTGAAAATATAGGGAACTTGTCTTGTTCTGCTGAGACATACTCAGCCTCCCAGACCTGTTGGGGTAAGAATATAGGGAACTTTTCTTGTTCCGCTGAGACCTGCTCAGCCTCCCAGACCTGCTGGGGTGAAAATATAGGGAACTTGTCTTGTTCCGCTGAGACCTGCTCAGCCTCCCAGACCTGCCGGGGTAAGAATATAGGGAACTTGTCTTGTTCCGCTGAGACCTGCTCAGCCTCCCAGACCTGCTGGGGTAAGAATATAGGGAACTTGTCTTGTTCCGCTGAGACCTGCTCAGCCTCCCAGACCTGCTAGGGTAAGAATATAGGGAACTTGTCTTGTTTCGCTGAGACCTGCTCAGCCTTCCAGACCTGCTGGGTAAAGATGATGTTGAGACCTGCTCAACCTTCCAGACCTGCTGGGTAAAGACGATGTTGAGACGTGCTCAACCTTCCAGACCTGCTGGGTAAGATATATCGGGAAACCTGTCCCATCCTGCTGAGACCTGCTCAGCCTTCCAGACCTGCTGGGTAAAGATGATGTTGAGATCTGCTCAACCTTCCAGACCTGCTGGGTAAAGATGATGTTGAGACCTGCTCAACCTTCCAGACCTGCTGGGTAAGATGATGTTGAGACCTGCTCAACCCTTCCAGACCTGCTGGGTAAGATATATCGGGAAACCTGTCCCATCCTGCTGAGACCTGCTCAGCCTTCCAGACCTGCTGGGTAAAGATGATGTTGAGACCTGCTCAACCTTCCAGACCTGCTGGGTAAAGATGATGTTGAGACCTGCTCAACCTTCCAGACCTGCTGGGTAAGATGATGTTGAGACCTGCTCAACCTTCCAGACCTGCTGGGTAAAGACGATGTTGAGACCTGCTCAACCTTCAAGACCTGCTGGGTAAGATATATCGGGAAACCTGTCCTATCCTGCCGAGACCTGCTCAGCCTTCCAGACCTGCTGGGTAAAGATGATGTTGAGACCTGCTCAACCTTCCAGACCTGCTGGGTAAAATATATATGCCCCCACTTTCGTTTGTAGGTGGTAGATAGGCATAAATTATTGCTCCATGCACCATAAGGTATCTTAACTATCCTGGCTGAATGCCATATAAGAATGTCCAGTTAAATATAAGAGACTGATCCCTTGATAACATAAGGCCGGGCCGGGGGATTCCGGATGAAGACAAGAAGAAACAAATCGTGATTCGGTTGAATCTGGGTCCACGGTCATTAGATTATCCTTATATGCTCAGAATTCTGTGTCCCCCCTCATCGAAATCCGAATCTGTATCACCCGGAAAACCCTGGTGATATCTGGGTTTACAACTCTCCTCTGGAGGGGGTTTACCAAAGTCTAGCCTGTTGTGAAGTCTAGACCTGGGATTAGGCCTGTCAAAACTTACCAGATATCCGACATCCGAATTCGAATTCGGCTGTCCGAATCGAATATGGTAAGAGCTGTACTTTCGTTTCACCGTATTCGAATTCGTATCCGAATAGTATTAGAAAAACAAATACGAATATGGTATAGTCAATACCGTATCCGAATATCCGTATCCGAATAGATATTTTTAAAAATTAAATAAAAATATATAATAAAATATATAATAATATATAAAAAAATATGTAAAAATATTTATTTTTAAAATTTTAAAAAATATATATATGAAAATATGTATACGGCCGCTGTACCACTGTTGTAAATTTGCTGATTTCGAATTCGGATATCCGGATTCGGATATTCGAACAAATTTAAAATAGATATAATACGGATTCGGATATCCGGCACCGAATTCGAATCCGAACAAATTCGAATTCGGATGACTTCCTAAATATCCGTCCGGATTCGGATACGAATTCGGATATAGTTAGACAAAAACGAATTCGAATACGGATACTGTGTTACCGTATTCGTTTTATCCGTTTGACATCCCTACCTGGGATTATAGAAACGCTGCAGGTGACCCAGCTCAATAAGACGCCCAATCTCTTGCCCGAGCTATCTACAATCTTCTGTATCATGACCAATATCATGATGATAGAGGCAGTACAGTTGATGGTTTCTTTTACGGATTGGTCCAGCGAGGGGCTGGGGTTCTTTTGCCAGAGATTTTTTCCTCATATAGGAAAGGATATGAGCTTTAGAAGCCAGCAGGGAATTCCTTTCCTGCAACGGCGCCTTGCCTTTATTGTTAACTTTTTTGCCATGTTTAAATAGCAAGGAGGCTTTCTGAGTACAATTTAAGCTCTGGTGGCTAGACTTTTGTTTCGGCCGTCTCGCCTCGGCCATAAACTCGGCCCGACGCCTGGGGGAATAACTAGGACGAGTGGAAGAATACTCCAGATGTTCCAGTGGGTGAGAATTACCGGAACGGGATCCACTGGATTTTGTTGTAGAGGCCTTCCTCTTCATCTCCCTCACTACAGCTTGGAAGACCTTTGGGTTTTGAGCCACATAGCGAATGGCTCGCCTGTGCTCTTCATATGTAAAAGCTATAGGAGTTGAAGATTCTCCCGGCTCCGTAGAGCATTGATCAGTTTGTTGTTGAGAAGATTTTTGACTCCTCCTAGATGTCATGTGTTGTTTGGTCCCTTGACTATCTCTGTTACTCATCTTTCTTTCGATAGCTTCCTAAGATGATTAGAAAGGTTCCTGATCAATCGTTAGAGAAACTTTGAGTAGCTGTTTTCTGGGTTAAGGGACTTAGGAGCCCTCCTTCTAGCGCCAAATGATGAAGCCGGATCTTCACCAAGGGTCTAGATGACCTCGATTCAGCTCTGTCAGTTGACGTAAAGAATTTGTCAACTGGAATTGAAAATGTGTAGCTGGAATAGCGCCAAATATCCTGCACAAGTAAGCACAGGTCAGAGGTCACGGGGGGTTGGCCCCGGAAAAAACCCTCCGACGCTCAAGTCAGTTTGGGCCATATCTCCTTGAGATTATAATGTAAAAGGGTGAGTTAGGATTTTCTCACAGTACTTGCCGAGGAGCAGGATGTATGCGTATGTTGTAAAGTCTGGTCCCCCTCTCTGTCTTGGTCTCCTTACCTTTATAGATCTTTTTCCGAATCTGAAACTCTGACGATAGCTTGGAGAAGACGCTTTGTTTAGGGCAGAGAGCCTAAGGCATAATAGGTCTGTTGATGTGATCAATAGGTCGACTGATGTGATCAATAGGCCGGCCTGGTTGATGTAACTGATAGACCGGCTGTTGTGACCTTGGCGTGTTCAGGAAGACCAAACAGATTAGTCGATATATTGGAGAGGTATCTCCGTTTGAGGGTCCCACGAAGTATTATCGTAATGGGTTCATTTTGCTGTGGTACACAGCTGTCTTCTGCTGAAGTGCATGACCTGCTGTGGTACACAGCTGAACCTTGCCGAAGTGCGTGACTTGGCCTTTCCGAAATGCATGACTAAGCATTGCCTAAATGAGGTAGTCCGAAGTGCAGCATTTGAACATATACTGAAGTTAATGCCGAGGGCGTCGTGTTGTCCTACTGAGGTGCTGCTGAGGCCGGACAACCATTCTTAAGCACTAAACTGCTGAACTGTAGTACTTTGTATACTGGGCTATTAGGATTAAACCGTTGACTGTTATTAACTAACTGACGATCCGGTAATGGTTTATCATGGTACTTCTGCATTAGGTTACCAATGACCTAAAAACATATTCATTTTTATGACTTTTTTCATGAAATTCATATATGTTTAAACATGTATACATGATACCAACTTATAGAATCCGGGTCTCGGTGTTGTAATGTCTGACCATTAAAATGTATACATGATCTTTACTTGTAGATTCTTCCTCTAATGAATAAATTTCTTCAAATATACCAATTCCAAATGGAAATTTAATACTATAACCTTTATAATTCTACACTTCTATTCATTTATTTTCTGTATAAAAGTATGAATGTAGTCATTTATCACTTTGTTGCCTTATTATATATAAGCTAATCATCGTCATAAAATAACATAGTACACTTGGTCACCATCATCAGAATGTATTACTCACTGTGATCATTATGAATCTGGTATGTATGACACTGTTAGTGCATTGTCATTACGGTGTGGAAATCCTGCATGTATTACAATCAAATATGTCTTGTAGGATATTGCTTTTACAAAAAGAAGGGGGCTCTTAGTATTCGATTCTCCCTCTGCGAAAAACCCTAACCGTCCTTAATCGTATCAAATCGACATGGTTTCCTCCCCAGAGCCTTCCTCAGAGGAAATCGACTTACTGATAAGAAGCACAAAGAAAAATAAACGGGATATGAGTGGACAATTTGTTGATAGGGGCTCGAATGGTACTGGATCTCCAGCGGCACCAAAGGGGTGGTCCGGTAAGTCATTTGCGGCGGCGTTGAATGCGGAAAAGCCAAAGAGGCCTATTTACACTGGGGTTGACGAAGATGATTCATGGGAGGTGGATTTGCTTGAACAATTGCGGGAAAGGCGCATGCAGGATGAAGACAGCAGGACACCCTGGCCGGAGATTGAGATATCCATAAGCCGTTGCATTGATTTGTGGCTGCCTTGGCGAAGAGCTCTAATTATCAAACTTTTAGGTAAGTCCATTAGCTTTAAAATACTGACGGATAGACTAAAAGATTTATGGCATCTACAGTATGGTATTGAGCTGACTGATTTGGTGGATAATTTCTACTTAGTTCGGTTCTATTGTAAAGAGGACTATGAGTATGTGCTTAACAAAGGCCCCTGGACTGTGATGGGGCACTACCTCACTATTACAAAATGGTACTCGTATTTCAATCCCACCGAGGCAAAAATTAGGAAAACTTTGGTTTGGGTCAGATTTCCTGAGCTACCCATGGAATTTGTTGAGACTGACTTGTTGCTGGAAATGGAAAACTGTGTGGGTAAGGCTATACGGGTAGATGACCACACGTTGACAACGCAAAGAGGGAAGTATGCACGTGTGTGCGTCGAAATTGACCTAGATAAACCTCTAGTTCCTCAAATTAAGCTAAAAGGCCCCCAAGTTCATCTTCAAAAGGTTGAGTATGAGGGACTGTACGCTATTTGCTTTCATTGCGGTAAGTTCGGACATAAGGATGGAGACTGTGCGGTGATGAGCGAGATTAACCCCATCCTGGAGGGCAGTTCAGCGAAGAATGGGAACGGGAAGGGAGCCTCTCCTACGGTTGAGTCCCCATTTGGACCTTGGCTCATACCTACAAATAATAGAAGGAGACGAACAACGAGTGTGCGAACAGGGGAGGAAGTAGAGCATCCTAGAGATCCTTTGCACCTTAGCAAAGAGGACAATGTAAATCCAGCAATGTTTAAGACCCCCACAGCAAAACAATCTGACCGTCGGAGGACTGCCTTGGGAAAGGATATCCCCCTCAGTGCCCGTTTCAATGCACTTGATGTGGAGGAGGCAGAAGACTTTAATCACCAACCTGTGTTGCTCCCAGAACTCCAAAATATCTTCCATCCGGGGCATCCTAAGTCGTCGTCAGCTACCCTTACTACTGCGGATAAAACAAAGCTACCCTCACGTGACCCCAAACCAAAAAAGCCTGTACAAATCAAATTACTAACTAAACCGAAGACCTCTAAACCCCGTATGCCACAAGCCGCTATACAAGAAAATATACACCCTAACCATATACATACCCACAGCACAGTATCACCTCTTACATTGGTGGATAACATGTGGCCTTCCCTTCCCACAAAAACATCACTGGAAAAATTACATCATGACATGCCCAATAGCCAATGTACAAAGAACCATCCCCAAATTAACTTAAAGAACACAACCCACTCTGATGACTGCAATACCGAACCACAACCAACATTCAACCAACAAGACATGCCGGAACAGTCCATATGGAAGGAAAACCCGCCTGATGACCTTACACCCTGGGGTGCTAGTTCGGAGATGTTGATGAATATTGAGGAGGAAAGAAATCCTAACTCAATAACCTCGGGAGAACCATCTACTCGGATTCGAGAAGATGAGAATATGCAAGATCAAGCTCTTACGCAACATGATGGTGGGGCTGAACCCCTAAACTAAACCAACTATAATGAAGATGCTTATTTGGAATTTCCGAGGAGCATCGTCCTCAAAGTTTTATAGAAACCTGAAGGAACTCATTAGAGCCAATGATCCCACTATTTTATGCCTTGTTGAAACAAGAACTAGCAGCTATAATTCTGGAAGAATTCTCAAAAACTTCCAATTTACAAATTTGGCGGCTGTAGAAGCTCGCGGATTTGCTGGCGGTATTTGGTGTTTTTGGAATGCAGATTTGCTTAAGATGGAAATCGTTAAGTACGATAATCAGTGTCTCACCTTGGCATGTATGGAGAGTGACCATGTCCACTGGGTTGTCTCATTTATTTACGCCTCCACAAAGAAGGAAATTCGAGCGCAATTATGGGATGACCTTGCGGAAGTGGGCCGTGATATTTCAGTACCGTGGATGATCGTGGGAGATTGTAATGAAGTGATATCTCAATCCGACAAACAAGGAGGCCGGAGGTTCAGGAGTACTGGGAGCCAACGACTCCAGAATATGCTAAATCAATGCGAGATGATTGATCTTGGGTTCTCAGGTCCAGCGTTTACTTGGACAAACCTTAGAGAAACGGAGAATAACATTATTTCCGGATACATATGTTGATCACCTCCCTCGAACACATTCGGATCATTATCCCATTTGTGTTTCGATCTGCAAACAAATTCAACCTCCCATGGTTAGACCACCTCGGTTCCAAATTGCTTGGCTTCTACATAGGGAGTTTGAGCAATTTACTAAAGACAATTGGAACGAACATATGGCTCTGAAAGACTGCATGGACCGATTCATGGAGAAGGCAAGAGGCTGGAACGTGGATATTTTTGGCAATATCTTTGCAAGGAAGAAGAACATCATATCTCGTCTGAAGGGCATCCAAAGAACCCTCTCAAAGCAACAATCTCGATTTCTTCAACAACTGGAAGATCACCTTATCAATGAATATAATTACACACTGGAACAGGAGGAAGCCCATTGGTTCCAGAAATCGAGGGCTGAATGGATTCAATGTGGTGATCGTAACACACGCTTCTTTCACCTCTCTGCCATTTGTCGCAAAAGAAGTAAAAGAATTGGAAGGCTAAAGAAGGAAGAGGGTGTTTGGACGGATGATCAGGCGGAACTAAAGAGTTTGGTGCGGAAATTTTATGCCCAACTTTTCACTGCGGAGCACGTTGAACAACCGCCACCTGAAGCAATGACCTTTCCTGTCCTCTCCACTCTTGATCTTCAAAGCCTTAATCGTGCTGTTGTGGATAAGGAAATTGAAGGCGCGGGTATTTAGTTTGGGTCCCTACAAAGCGGCAGGGTCTGACGGCTTTCCTCCGGTGTTCTTTCAGAAAAATTGGTCAACTGTGGGAGCGTCCATTATTAAAGTGGTACAGCAGGCATTTGAACTTGGGAGATTTGATCCCGAACTCAACCGAGTGCTCATAACACTCATACCTAAGCAGGAAGCCCCAGTGACAGTCAGCCACTTTAGGCCTATCTCGCTATGTAACATGATTACGAAGGTTATCTCCAAAGTAGTGGCGAATCGGCTCAAAAACTTGTTGCCCCATCTTATCATGGAAAACCAAGGTGCGTTCATCCCGAAGAGGCAAGGTATTAATAATGTGGTTGTCATTCAGGAGATGATACATTCTATGAAGTTTAAAAAAGGAAAGACTGGATGTATGGCGGTAAAGATCGACCTTGAGAAGGCTTATGACCGAATTGAATGGCCTTTCCTAACCAAGGTCCTTGAGCGCATTGGAATGGACGAAAACCTCCGAACCTTGATCCTGTTTTGTTTAAATTCGGCCACTTTGACTGTGCTTTGGAACGGAGACCAGTTGGATGACATCTACCCGACTCGGGGCATTAGACAAGGGGATCCAGTGGCACCCTACCTCTTTGTTCTATGTATGGAGGTTTTGGGTATTTGGATCAGACATCACGTGAAGGAAAGACTATGGAAACCGGTTATGGTGACTCGTAGAGGACCGGAACTGTCTTACCTTATGTTCGCGGATGATTTGATTTTGTTTGGTGAAGCCTCTGAATCCCAAGCTCGAGTAATGCAAAAGGTGCTTCAGGATTTTTGCAAATGGTCGGGCCAAAGGGTTAACACGGCAAAGTCAAGGGTGTTCTTTTCTCCCAACACTCCTATGCCGATCCAGGACAACTTGAGCCGAATTTTTAACATTGGAGCTGCGGAGGATTTTGGTAAATACCTGGGATTCCCAATTGTCCATGGTAAAGTGTCGCCAACCACTTTCCAACCAATCCTAGACAAGGTGAGAAATAAACTCTCTGGGTGGAAAATGAACTCTCTCTCACAAGCGGGTAGACTCACTCTCATCCAGTCGGTGACTTCCGCAATCCCCGCATACTATATGCAAATAGCTCGAATCCCGGAGAGTACTCTAAATGCTATTGAACGCTTGAACCGAAAATTCCTGTGGGGGGAAACTGCTGACACTAGAAAAATTCACCCAGTTGCTTGGAGAACTGTGTGTAAACCTAAGGAAATGGGAGGGCTAGGACTTCGCAAGCTGAGCTCTCTCAACAAAGCGCTTTTAGTAAAACTCGGGTGGAGGATGATCCAAGAACGTGATTCCCTCTGGGCCAAGATTTTGTGGGAGAAATATGGAAATCCCTTGGATGATAACAGGGTTAATCATAATCCTTCCTATATTTGGCGGAGTATTAAGTATGCTATACACCTTCTGAAAGAGGGCTGTTTGAGAGCCCAACCGAGGCCATCGCCGGAAACTGGGATGAACTCAGAGTTCGCTTGGTGTCTCAAATCGAACCAAAAATTCAATACCGGTGCAGTAATCCAGCTACAGCAGGAAGAGGATAATCAAGGGCAAGAAAGTTGCTGGAAAGCAATTTGGAGAATTAAAGGTCCTCAGAGAGGTAATTTCCTCTTATGGCAGGCGAGACAAGGTAGGCTTCCCACAGCCGAAAATCTTCACAAAAAAAATATTGTGAGTTCGGATGCATGCCTGATCTGTGATAAATATAAGGAAACAACAATGCATGTTTTGAGAGATTGCAGTTGGCTGTCAAAAATTTGGAAACATTTTTTGCCGCCAGATAAATGGCCGAGGTTTTTCAGGTTGCGGTATGTACACCAGTGGGTTGATTATAACCTCGCGGAGTCTTATAGCGACGGGATTGAGAGGCCTATTGGGTGGAGATGCACGTTTAGGGAAGTGATTAAGAACGCTTGGTTCTGGAGAAACGCTATGGTACACAAGACTACGGAGGCCCTTCCGCCATTACTGGAAATCATCAAAAAGATTAAGACTGATCTCCTCTTACTTGATGCAGCATTTACAAGAAACGGAGTAGGATAATAGTTGTTTTTTGTCTGACTTCACTGGCCGATCGTTTTTTGTGGAGGTTATGATAAGTTTGAACACTCTTGTAAATTTTTGTATATTATTATTGAATGAGATCAGTTTTTTCCCCAAAAAAAAAAAATATGTCTTGTAGGCGATTTAAGGTTTTTTTTTTTTTCTAGAAAAAAGGTTAAAATTTTATACCACGACGCGAATAAGTTTCAACAACTAGATCCGGATCAAATTTTATCCAATATTTATAGTTGATTGCAATTTACCCAAGACAACATGGCTTGCTTTCTGTAAAAGGAGTGTGAGGTTTCATCTTCAGTATTATGGGCGCTGAGGCTTGAAGTTGATGCCATCATTACCATGTCTAAAAACAAATCTCCAAATAGAATACTTTTTGGCCTCTTCTTTTCTTCCTTTTTAAGGGTGCGGCTCATTTGTTTTATGTTTTCTTAATTTGGGAGTAATAACACAATGGTACTGGTTTATTTCCTACTCAAATACTAAATTTGGCTAAAATATTTTTGGACCCACATTTGGATTTTTCTTTTTTTTTGAAAGGTACATTTTGGATTCGGTTAGCCCATTTAAAATAATGAAAAGGAACTATCAGCCGTTTATGTAATAAAGGTGGTTGGTATTCGGATTGGGAGTTGATCCAAGAGATACATGATTCGATTTTAGGGACACGCGCAGTATGTATGTTTCATTTTTGTCTGTGCCAAATTATCAGTTTGCAAACTACATCTTGTGTGAGTCTTTACGTGTGACATCCCAACTTAAAAAACCGCTAAATTCCTGATTTACATCTTACACGATGCTCTTTCCTACTGGAGCATTAGAAACCTCAGGAGCCCAGCATTTTGCTCTTATAAAGGTATTGAATTGTTGATGTAAAGCAAAACTACTTCTGGACGGGACCGGATCCTCTCACCACAATTTTCTCAGGGTGACCCTCATCTAGACTCACCATCTTCACCTACTGCCACGTATTGTGCGGTGGGTGAGAGGATTGTGGGTGATGAGATCCAAACTCCTGAACTAGCTAAACTTTGAACGTGCACCACATGTATGCCACCTGGCGTGGCTTTTTTCCCTTGTCATACAGCTGGCTATTAGAAAAATAAAAATAAAAAGAAAAAGAAAACAGCTTGCTATGACGTGACATTTGGTAAGGTTTCTTTTCCTTTATTAAATTAGATGTATCACTAAATTTTATGCAGAAAAGGTATTCGGCTATTTTACGATTAGTAAATTAACTTTTAGAATAATGTGTGATAAATCATATTTTATCTTTTATTTGAAGAGTCAATGTAATGTATATACTTTATCGCCGTTTTATGATGGAAAGTAAATGAAAATATATATATATACATGTATTTGTATGTATGTTCATTTATGCACGTACTTATAGAGTCGGAGGGTCTTAGTGAAAATAAACTCTTTATATTTTAGGATGGAGACATTGTTTACATGTCTTTCATTCTCTTCAGACTCTACCGATAGTTTTTGATATTGTTGTGATATATTAATTATGCGTTGTTGTTGTGGTGGTGGTGGTGTATTTGTATGTGTGTGATCATTTTTTTTTTTGTTTTCTCTGTGTCATCTACATCAGCCCCTTTATGTCATCGAGCAACGCTGCATCTCATCATCGAAATCCTAGATCAAATTGAAGCAAATGTCACCTGGGAAATACATATTTACATACATATTAATTCTGAGAAAAATCTAAGTTACTTGTTGATAAACCATATTTAAATCGTTTGTTAGTCAACAACAGTCAACGGTTCGACTCTTATAGCTCATCACTCAAGTACTGCAGTTCAGCAGTTCAGCACCCAAGCATTACTGCTCAGCCTTGGCTGCACCTCAGGGGGGCATCATGACACCCTTTATGATATCGAAGAATATGCCAAGGTTTGCAACCTCGGCACCAACTTCAGCCTACGTCCAACTGTCACACTTCAGACCACTTCAGCTGGATCCAACTATGCACTTCAGCAAGGCCTAATCCTACACCTCGGCCAGGCTTAGTTGGGCACTTCAGCAAAGGAACCAAGCACGACATTACCTTGTGTGACCATCAAACAGAAGTGTAATTCGAATATAGTGACTGCAGCCGATAATTCAGTCTGAACACGCTAAGGTCATTCCAGCGGACCTATTAGTCATATCAGCCGGTCTATCAGTCACATCAGCAGACCTACGGCGTCCAAGGCTTTCTGCCCCAAGCAAACGTCTTATCCACCATCAGAGGCCAAAGGCGGGAAAAGGTCAATAAAAGCAAGCCAATCCAGACGAAGACCGGATCCGGATTTCAAACATTCACACCCAAGAGCAAGTTCATACACTTTGCTCTTCGGCCCATACCGTGAGAAACTCTTAACTCACCATTTAAATTATAATCTCAATGAGATATGACCCAAACTGACTTGAGCGTCGGAGGGTTTTTCCCAGGGCCAACCCCCCGGGACATCTAATCTGTGCTTTCTTGTGCAGGATATATTAGAAGTTATTCCAGCTACAACTTTCAATCCAGTTAACAACTCTTCAAGTTAACTGACGGAGCTAATTTGAGGTCATCTAGACCCTTGGTGAAGATCCGGCTTCATCATTTGGCGCTTAGAAGGAGGGCCTCTTAGTCCCTTAACCCAGAAAACAGTTACTCAAAGCTTTTCTAATTACCTTAGCAAGCTATCGAGAGAAAGATGAGTAAAGAAGATGGACAAGGGTCCAAGCGACCTACGACATTTAAGAGGAGCCAAAGGTCTTCTCAACAGCAAACTGAACAGTGTTCTACGGAGCCAGAAGAATTCTCAACTCCCACCATTGCCTTCACATATGAAGAGCACATTCGAGCCGTACGCTATGTGGCTCAAAACCTAGGTGTGTTCCAAGTTGTAGTGAGGGAAATGAAGGGGAAGACCTCTGCAGCAAGGTCCAGTGGGTCTCATTCTGGTAACTCTCACCCAAAGGAACACCTGGAGTACTCTCCCACTCGGCCTGGCTATTACCATGGGCATCAGGCCGAATTTATGGCCGAGGCAAGGCGTCCAGGACAAAAGTCTAGCCACCAGAGCTTAAAATATACTCAGAAAGCTTCTTTGCCATTCAAACATGGCAGAAAAGTTGACAATAAAGGCAAAGCACCGCTATAGGAAGGTGCTCTGTCAAGATTCGGTTAGGAGGTCGAGGAAAGGAAATGAACTCACTACTGGCTTCAAAGGCCCATATCATTTCCTACATGAGGAAAAAGTCTCTGGCAAAGGAACCCCAGCCCCTGGCTGGACCGATCCATAAAAGAGACCACCGACGTACTGCCTTTATCATCATGATATTAGGCATGATACAGAAGACTGCAGGCAGCTCGGACAGGAGATTAGACGCCTTATCGAGCTTGGTCACCTACAGCGTTTCTATAATCCGAGGTCTAGGCTCCACAACAGGCTGGTCTTTGGTAAACCCCCTCTGGATGAGATTTGTAAACCTGGACCTCATCATGGGGGTGCCAAGTGATGGGGATTCAGATTCTGATGATAAGGGGTTACAGGTTCCTGGATGTACAAGGCTGTCTTAACAACAAAAGCCCGTGATTCATTCGAGTCAGGGTCTATTTCCTCTTGTGCTTATCCGTGTTGTTTTTCGGCTCAGTCTTATATTATCAAAGGATCAGTCTCTTATATTCAGCTGCGTATTCTTATTTGGCATCCAGCCAGGAAAGTTAAGTCACCATATGGTGCATGAAGCAATAATTTATGCCTATTTATAACCCGCAACGAAAGTGGGGGCATACCTCAGCAGGTCTGAGAGGTTGAGCAGGTCTCAACAATGGGACATGTTTCCCTATATTTCACCTCAGCAGGACTGAGAGGTTGAGCAGGTCTCAACAAGGGGACATGTTTCACTATATTTCACCTCAGTAGGACTGAGAGGTTGAGCAGGTCTCAACAATAGGACAGGTTTCCCTATATTTCACCTCAGCAGGACTGAGAGGTTGAGCAGGTCTCAACAATGGGACAGGTTTCCCTATATTTCACCTCAGCAGGACTGAGAGGTTGAGCAGGTCTCAACAATGGGACTGGTTTCCCTATATTTCACCTCAGCAGGACTGAGAGGTTGAGCAGGTTTCAACAATGGGACAGGTTTCCCTATATTTCACCTCAGCAGGACTGAGAGGTTGAGCAGGGGTCTCAACAATGCGACATGTTTCCCTATATTCTACCTCAGCAGGACTGAGAGGTTGAGCAGGGTCTCAACAATGGGACATGTTTCCCTATATTTCACCTCAGCAGGACTGAGAGGTTGAGCAGGTCTCAACAATGGGACAAGTTTCCCTATATTTCACCTCAGCAGGACTGAGAGGTTGAGCAAGTCTCAACAATGGGACATGTTTCCCTATATTTCACCTCAGCAGGACTGAGAGGTTGAGCAGGTCTCAACAATGGGACAGTTTTTCCTATATTTCACCTCAGCATGTCTGAGAGGTTGAGCAAGTCTCAACAATGGGACATGTTTCCCTATATTTTACCTCAGCAGGACTGAGAGGTTGAGCAGGTCTCAACAATGGGACAGGTTTCCCTATATTTCACCTCAGCAGGACTGAGAGGTTGAGCAGGTCTGAACAATGGGACAGGTTTCCCTATACTTCACCTCAGTAGGTCTGAGAGGTTGAGCAGGTCTCAACAATGGGACAGGTTTCCCTATACTTCACCTCAGCAGGTCTGAGAGGTTGAGCAGGTCTCAACAATGAGACATGTTTCCCTATATTTTACCTCAGCATAACTGAGGGGTTGAGCAGGTCTCAGCATCTGGAACAAACTTCCTTATATTTTAACTCAGCAGGACTGAGAGGGTTAAGCAAGACTCCAACATATGGAACGAGTTAAAGGGTTGAGCAGGACTCAACATTGGGGTATAGGTTTTCCTATATCTTAAAATTCGTGAAGGCACAGCAGAGCTACAGTTCAGTTTGATAGCCTTAAATTTTTGGCAAAGCCAAGGATGAAAGCTGAAGCCTAACACTTGGGCAAAGAGCCAACGTAGAAGAGATTGAAAAACTCATTTTACAAAGCCAAAGACAAATATTTACAGAGCAAGTGAAGTTTCTCAAGCTGAAGACAACTACTTGCAAATTATTAAAATAAAGCAAGAAAAGTCTCGCAAGTCTAAGGCAAATACATTAATTATGGAAACAGAGCAAATAAAAAGGCAAGGCCAAGAAACTGAAACAAGCCGAAGAGCACAAGTTGAAGAAAATTGGATTCTTATTGAAAGAGTATCTATTACAACTACAGAAATTTACAAGGAGAAGTCCTATTCTACTTTACAACATCCTCATCCTCTCAGAGATCAACCCCAATTTGGAACTGAGCAATTTGATTTTCAAGCAAGTTTTCAGCCTCGGGGTTATACAGTTCAGCAATTCGAGGATGGTTCTTGTCCAGGCTTGGGTAGACCTCAGAAAAAGCATCAATTGCCCAAGTTTGCCCAACAGCAATTGCTGAGCCTTGAATTTTCAAGAAATTTCTAGTAAAAAACTCAGATTCTCTGAACTCAACAACGACATTCTTCTTTATCTCCTCAGCTTGAAGTTCAAATTGTTGGAGGAGATCAGCCTTGCTTTTCTTTTCTGCCTCCAGTTGCTGGTTCAGTTCAGCCTTGCTGTTGGACAATTCTTGGTCAGAAGTACTAAGTTCCTTTTGGTAGAACTCTAGCTCGGCTTGGGCTTTAGAAGAAAACCAACTCAGCATTAGCCAGTGCATCCTTCAGCTCTATCACTTGAGATTTTGCAGCAGCTGCTTGACATCAGAATCTTGTTTCCCAGCTTGAAGTCTGGAATTCTCGTCCATGAGTGAGGCTAGTTTGAGTCTGAATCTTGCTTTACCACCTGAAGCCTGGAATTGTCTTCAGTAAGCGTGGCAACTTGAGACTTCAAATTGTTCACTTCAGTCTCCAGCCTGGTCAATTTCGTGCTGTCGGGTCTTGCCACTTCAGCTAACCCGTCATAAGCATTTCTGAGATTGGCATTGATCTCAGAGAGTTGGGAGAATTTGACACGCAGCTCTTCAGCTCGTTTGAGGATGTTGTATTCTTGAGTCCGGTACTGCAGAAATCAGACTGGTTAGAAAAACATAAGGGATTAAGTTAAAAATTGGAAAATACTGAAAAAATCTTACCAGGGCCATGTTCCTTGCAAATAAATTCATGGCAGCATCCCAGCCCAGACTGCCATATGTTTGCCAATCCCTAGGAAGTATTGACAGTTCAGTCAATTTCCTAGCTACTTCAGGATCCGCAGCAGTGGTAGAAAGGGAGAACAACAGAGTCCTTATACCTCGGCGATTTCGGGAAGAAGGCTCCCCCTCCGATGTGTTCACCCCGGATGCTTCTCCTTCAGGTGCACTCCTTCCAGAAGGAACTCCTTCAGGTGCATACCTTTCAGAAGGCTCTTCTTCATTCTTTTCAGCAGGCTTTTCTTCGGAAGCAGTCACCCCAGGGATCTCTCCTAAAAGGTCAAAGGAAGGTATAGCTTCATCAGAAACCCACCTTGGTGGGGGGCATATTCTCCTCTTCAGCAGAATCTGAGGAAGGAATCGAAATGGGGGCATCAATTCCCCCATTCCCATTACCAGGTGAGCTAGATAGAAACTTGGGCTTCAGCCCGGAGGGAATTGTCAGAAGTTTCCAACTAAAAAGTAAAAAGTTCAAATGATTAAATGGAAATCAGATACATTCAAGACTAACGCAGGGCAAAAATTTTACCTAGAATTATCTGCACTTCGGACGAAGAGCCAGCAGAAGCCTGTTCCGAAGAAGAGGGTTGACTTTCTGTCCACTTTCTCTTGTTGGGGGACCAAGTTCTTCAACCTTTCAAGAGTGCCAGACACCATGATTCCTACAAAATTAGAAGAACAAAACAATCAGAGCTCAGACAAAGCACTAGGACGAGTCAAGAACCACCAAATAGTGCTATATACCCCGAAACTATCCTCAAGGCAATGTGGATAAGAGGACGAGAGCTATGTTCTGGCCATAAGTGTTCCAGGTCAGCAACCTAACATGTATGCCTATCAACTTTCTTCCAATCTACGACCGAGGGCAAACGTAACAATTGGGAGGCTTCATTGCGAAATTGCTCGCTTGGCCTCCTGTTATTGCACTGCCAGTATTCCAAAGGATCCCTTCAGGTAATCCTATACTCTTAACAAAAAGAAATGCCCCATCCAATCTTTGGTAGAGGAAGGAAGGTTTAGGACAAAGAACCTTCCACTATTTTTGAAGTCTCCTGTCGAAACAGTACCAACTACCCTCCTGTTTATACACAAATAATCTCTCTAAAAACTGCAAGTGCGAAGTTTTTCTCAGCTGCTCTTAGATAGAGCAGTAACTAAGAATAACCCTCAGCCCATTAGGCGTTATCTAGGAAGCCTAAGTTTATAAGAAAACAGTATTTGGAATAAGGGGGCTGGAAATGGGAAGATTAAAACAAGACCTAAAATATTCCTCATAAACTGCCTCGTACCCAGCTGGGGATCATAAGCAGTTTGATGAGGAAGAGGAAGAATGGGGGGCAAAAGTGCTCCTGTCAACATTATAATGCTGACACAGTTCAGAGAGATCGGTGGCGTTCAAGGGGCACATTGAGTTTTGCACCGATAGAAGAGGACACCATGGATTCTGAGGCAACCAAAGAAGAAGAAGAAATAACGGAAGCCATGAGTAAGATAAAGGAAAGCTTACAGAAGATTGGAGACTTGAGCTGAAAAGTGCTAGAATAAGGACGGAGAAAAGCTTCAAAAGGCGAAAAAGATGAACAAAAGTGCAGAGCAAGCAGACGTGCAGATAGAAGAAGAAGAAAAGAAAGGGTTAGGGTAATTATCCTATTTATAAGTGCGAGAACACGAAAGGTTACCCCCTTTTCGTTTGAAATTCGAAAAAGACAGCGGTTCAGGCATTTTCCTCCCTCGGGGCTGAAACCACCGAAAAGATAATGATTGAGGTGTTGGAATTAACGCTTACATTAAAAACGGGAGTTACTACGCGAATAAAAGGATAACTGCTCAGTTAATGAAGGTCTGCCACGTCATCGGCTATTAAAACAAGATTTGTCTGCCTTCGACAGTTCAGCTCATCCACATAAAATCTGGGGGCAAATGATAACCATATTTAAAATCGTTTGTTAGTCAACAACAGTCAACGGTTCAACTCTTATAGCTCATCACTCAAGTACTGCAGTTCAGCAATTCAGCACCCAAAGCATTAACTGCTCAGCCTTGTGTTTGGCTGCACCTCAGCGGGGCAGCATGACACCCTTATGTATATCGAAGAATATGCCAAGTTTTGCACTCGGCACCAACTTCAGCCTACGTCCAAGTGCCGCACTTCAGACCACTTCAGCTGGATCCAACTATGCACTTCAGCAAGGCCTAATCCTACACCTCGGCCATGCTTAGTTGGGCACTTCAGCAAAGGAACCAATATCTGGAGCAACTTGAGTCTTTCCAGGATCAATTTTTTATCTTCTCCATGGTTTGCTCCATCAGCTCCGTATCGGTGATATTGCACTCTCCAACTTCGTTTCCTTGGACTGGGAATCTGCATTTATGTTCGTTAGAGTGTCTCAAATGGCGTCATGCCGATGGCATATGATTGATGGTGTTTGTAGGAGGACTCAATCAACTGATCCTGCCATCCTAGTCCCCTTTGAAGTCAATGGCACAAGCCCTCAACATGTCTTCCAATGTTTTGTATCGTCTTCCTGACTACTCATTGGTCTAGGGACGAAATGTAGTACTCAAACATAGCTCTGCCTATCATATACATAAGCATACGTGAGTTTTAATATGTGCGTCGTTTCAATGGTTAAGTTGTTTGAACATGTTTGGTATGGACATATAGTACGTTGTGTATCCTTATGTTAAACATATGTATGACTTTTGTATCATTTGTAGTTCATGAATTCAGTTAGTCGTTAACAGTATTCGTTACATATACTCTATATATTTTTTTTGTACTAACTTATCTTATTGGTGTATAAGTGTCGTTATATAAATTATGCCAAAGGAAATGCATAAATGCCTAGATTTTACTGTAATGCACATATATAATTTATTTGGGTGTTCAAATACGATATATTTATTTCTGTTTGTTCCTTTATATGTCATGTTAAGTTGTTTACATTTTAACCTATTTCTGTGATGTCATGCAATCCTATGTCATTCTTAGCTCGTTAATTAGCATGTTTTACTACAATGTGTAGGTTAATGATTTGTTTTAAAACTTGTAAATGTCTGCCTATATCGTAACCTATGTCTTGTATGAAAGTATTTGTGTTACTGTATTCTTGGTAATTATGTTGTTTGTTGTCATTATATATATCATGATGTTTATCATTTTTTTTGTATTAGTTATGTCATGGTGTCATTGATATAGTTGTGTGTATACCCGTGAGTATTTACTTAGCATCATTTAATTGCTTATGTTTCGTTGTATCTATTTGTATGTTTTCTTGGATCGACTTATATACGTTATACCATTAATGTGGCAACAAATTGTGAGTAGCCATATGATTCTTTATTGTTGTAAGAGATTGAGTTTTTCTTTATTCTGTGGGTCAGTAACCCATGAAGTGTATTAACAGCATAACGTTTATAAATTCTTCAGTTGGTTATTCTCTTTTTTTTCCTTCTTTTTTTTTGTAGTGGTTATTAACAAATATAATTCTGACTTATCGTATTTCTTTTATATGTTCAATACTTCTATGTTGTTATCGTATTCTATATACAGTGTGAGCTTTTATTTATTACTTCGTTTTTTTTGTGTGTTGGTCGCTTTGTATGTATAGGTATAGTGTATATGAGGTCTTTCGCACTTATACTGTTGTGTTTGGTGTGATGATAACATTTATATGGCTTAATAAGTTGGTGGTTCATTACAGCTCGCAGAGAGGGTAAGGGTTGTACACATTTTAGTAGTTATGTATCTCGTGCTTATTATTGTTATGTTAGTATGTTACAGACGATACATTTTCCTCTCTTCCTTTTTTTATAGCGGTCAATTTTTTATTATTATTATTATTATTTATTTATTTCTTTAAATTTTATTTTTGCACTCTTGGGGTGTCTATTGTTCATGTTGTACTTGAATTAGTAAATTTTATTAGGCCAAGGAGTGGTAGTATATGATGGTGGGGAAAATTATTGGTTTTGCAGATGGGACTTCATTTTACCACTAACGACTTAAATTAACTTGTTTACATGTTATTGTGGGCTATGTATTTGTTTGTGTCAGGCATGAGTATGGGGTGTCTGTATTGTGTTTGTGCACTTTTTTTTTATTGGTATATCTATATAATTTGTTGAATTATGTTGCTGGTATATCATAGTTATTATGTTATATGATATCTCTCCGTTTTTTTTTGTATTATTTATGTTTCTTTGTGTAGTTGTGTGGATTGTATGTTGATGTTCTAATACATGTTTGATATATGGTAATATGGTTGTTAAGGTATGTTGTATCGATCAATGTTGTATAGATATAATTAACTAGCAAAATTGTGTATTATGATCTTGTTTTTTTTGATTTGTTTGCGAACCTTGCTGATATCAACGGTCAACTTGAATTTTACCTTATTATGCTTTCGGCTGCTCTAGGACACTAATATTGACGAAAATCCTTCAACAACTTTCATGTAGCAGCTGGCCAAATCAAGAAAACTCCTTACTTCAGTCACCTTGGTCGATCAGTGCTACTCAGCAATATCCTTAATCTTCTTCGAATCCAATTGAGGTTCACTCTTCTGAACTTACGTGACTCAAGAAAGCCACGCTTCTGCACTGCAACTCTGATTATTTATTTCTGACTAATATCATCTGTACTTATGATGAGTCATTGAGATCTGGTCGCCGACAGTTGGACTTTGCCACTATGTCGCCAGCCTCCTGGATGTCCGCATCAGTCATCATGTGGATCTGAACACTGATCCTTGCTTCCCTTTATGTTGTACCTGATTCTGCTGTGATGGTAGTGCCGGCCTCTGCTCAGTGCCCTTACTCGTAAAACGTCCTTGTTATGGCACTCACGCTTGCATAATCCTCCCACACTGACCCAAACGTGGCATCAAAAATGAGCACATGGTGGCCGCGATGGCCATGCATTCCTCTACGGCTGTACTTCCATCGCGGGCGGTCTTATGATTATTAATGGCCATGTTGTACATTTATGCTTCCCTGGTGAAGGGTCCTTCTAAGCATTGGATTCCGGATGTCCTGCATTTCCATGTGGTAGCACCTCAGACCCGGTGGCGCCAGCGGCGGAAGACGCTAGTTCAACTGGTGCTGGCATCATGCAATCTACAGTGCTGTTGCGCTAAAGTGGTGGCCATGGTGTCAGCCAACGCTTGGAGAATAGCCCCCTGATTCTGGTGGCCGTTACCGCAACCACCGTTGCCTCATTTGTGTGATTATTCAAGATACTGCGGTATTTTTCTGTATCTTGTGTGAATCTTGACGAGAATTCGAACGGGAGCGATCGATGGATTTGAGCCTTTATGAGGCTCATGCGAAGGTCCGGGGGTTTAAACGACAATTAAATAGAGAAAGCTCACCAGCGGCACACACCACCCATAACCCGATCATAACTTAGGTCTACTTCATTTATTAAGGTATAATTGGCATTTCTAGGAGAAAATCATTGCTTATGTCTAGGTGATCTAGTTAATCCTGCGTTTCCGAGGCGGATCTGAAGCCTCGGCTCTGATACCACCTGTAACGCCCCGCTCCCGAACCCTAGTACCGGGAACAGTGCGCCCACCGTATCTCACTAAGGAGAATACAAAGCGTCGAATCAATTTCCAACATGTCCGAAAAGACGTAGAAATTTTTCTCACGGAAACGTAATACCATAACACTAATTCATATGAATAAAGGACAATCCTCCATAAAAACAATAAATATGTCACGACAATAAGTCAACAAGCTAGCATCTAGAGTCTATCGTACTAAACAGGTGATGTCCGATGTGATCCCAATAAAACAAAGACGAACAGTCGCAGGGTCTTCTAGTATCCTAGGCGCAACCATCAGTCTGCCTACTCCACCGTATCAACCCCGTCCTCAACAAAGACGTAGTCATAAGTCTCTTCCTGCTCACCTGGTGGGGGGGAGAAGTAGGGGTGAGTGACTGGGAAATCACTCAGTAGGCACATGCCTCCAAGTAGTACAAGACGAGCATCCAAAAAATGATATAACACATAGCACGTAAAACATGATATCACATAAGCATATGAAAGAATGCGAAAGTAATTCACTCCAGATAAAGAATGCGCAACATCGTGATGCATGTCCTACTATGCTGTCACACGCAACAAAGTCATGTCACACAGAATGTCGATATCTCCACCGTGCAATGCATGAACCCGGGTCCTACTGAGTGGCTGCAGGTCGTACACCCCACAGTCACCATACTGAGTGTGCGTGGCCGCGCCACCGCACACCATCCTGAGTGTCGTGGCCCCGCCACCGTACACCATCCTGAGCGCCCGTGACCCGTACGTCACGACCCGCCATCATGCAATGCACGTGCCATGAATGCAAACAACACAATCGTCTGAGGCTCCTGGCCCATCCTCACCATTCCTCCGACACTCAAATCTAGGTTTATTTAATGATCGCCTGAGGCCCTTGGCCCATCTTCACAATCCTCTGGCGCTCAATTTTAGGTTTATTTATTATCCGAGTAATTATTTAATGTTGTTTGACGTTACACTTATTTTTCCATGGCTTGTATATATTTATGGTGCATTTTCTATATTTTTTCTCATTTTTCTCTATTTATTTCTATTTATTACCCAATTATCCAATTTAAATGAATTATCACAATTAATGAAATTTAGTAAAAATAATTTAATCTCAGCATTTTATAATTCTGGAATTTATATATAATTTTCCGATTTTATTTACATTTTTCCTATAATTATACTATTTAAAATTAATTAAATAATCTTTCTAGCATTTCCAGAATTCAGAATTATATTATTATTATTATTATTATTATTATTATTATTATTATTATTATTATTATTATTATTATTATTTTGTTTAATTGGGCCAGCCAACTGGGCCCGGTCCGTTGGCCATTCGGCCCGGCCCGCGGTCGACTCGGTAGATTATTTTATTTTATTTTATTTATATTATATTAAGTAAGTGAGTTAGACCTGCGCACAATCGGCCCGCTACATAGAAGTTGATGAAATAATTTAATTTCAGTATTTTATAATTTCTGAAATTTATTATAATTTTTTTGATATTTACTTATATTTTTCCTATATTTAATACTATTTTTTATCAATTAAATAACATTAATAAAATAAACCCTAGAAATTCTTTTGATATCAAATTCATCCCTAACATCAAATTACATAGACGCAGAACATGCCGCATAGCCTTTGCGCATTCCACTGGCTCAAAAACAAAATTTATACTATTTTAATTATCAAATTTTTTCCCTAAATCAAAATGTTTTACTATTTTGATTATCAAATTTTTCCTTAAAATCAAAAATCCAATCCACGCAAAACCACAGAAATCACACGCATTCAACAGAAATCAATACATTCCACAGTAATCAAAAACTCATGCTTTTCACAGATTAAGCAACATAGTGTAGATTTCAACAATTAAAAACAGCAACATAGTGTAGATTTCAACAATTAAAAACAACAAAACACGTAATATATCACCAAAAGCATGCTTGAATTTGTACCAATTGAAGGGGGAAAAGGAACCTACCTGGACGCAGATAATTTACACAAGTTTACAGACTAGCGCGTAGATTGAGACATCTGGCTTCTCCTTTTCCTTCTCTTCTTCTTCTGTCTTTCTCTCTTCCCCTCTTCTCCATTCTTACCGCTGCCCTACCTTCTCTTTCTTCTTCTTCCTTTTTTTTAATAAATAAACCCTCAATCTACAAGCCCCTTTTAACATACCTATCGTGCACAATTTTGGGGGCGGTTAAAACGCCCCCTACACGTTCCTTTCTTTTTCTTTTTTTATTTTAAATTTTAAATTCTAATCTTTATCCTTTCCTTTTGTTTAGACTTTTCCTTTTTTTTTCTTTTATATATAATCTTTAATCCTTATCCTTATCCTATAGTACCTTTTTGAATTTCCATATATTTATTTATGATCATTATTTTGTTTTATTTATCCATCCTATATTTACCCTTATATGTATATTTAATACTACGTTTTGAGATTATAATTCACTTGAACATACACTACTTGCTATGATTAATTTAATTTTGAGGGGTCGATACCCTCCACCGCTGCTCTAGTTTTAAATTATTACTAACGGCTAACTCCAAAAATTTTCGGGTATAACAGAGGGTGACCCTCATCTAGCCTCACCACCCTCCTTTGTGCCACGTGTCGCGTGGTCATAAAAGGGGTAAGAAAAGTTGGGGGTGAGGAGATCCCAACTCCTAAAAACGTACCATGCATATTCCTTTACATTAGTCAGCATAATTGGTTAGACTTCTTGGAGGACTTAACTGGCAGTGGTCCAACTTCCGCACCCTTAAGAATAATTGCATCTGAACACAGATAGAACTCAGAGCCCATCAACCAATGGTCAAACTTCTCGCCTACTTTGAGATCTTGATTTCTCAAACCAATCAATCACACCTCCATCCCTATTTCAATGAATTTATTCACCATTCTTTTATTTTGAAAATGGAGTACGTGTTTGTTTTCATTTTTTTTCTTTTTCTTTTTCCTCACTTAGCATTTGGTGACATTAGTCTCCTATTTGGCTGTTTGCTTGGAGATACTTTCTATTGATAATATTTAAAGTCCATTGTGTAGAAGAAACTAACTTCAAATAAAGTCGTGATGGACATCATTGTATAAACATTACTTATATCAAATATTTATTGAGTAAAATTCGTTTACTCATCAACACAGACATATATACTATACAACACATACACATACCGGTTTAGAAAACAGCAAAAATATATTAGTTTTATTTTAGAAAAATTACTTTTATCACATGTTTAGTTTTATTAAAAAAAACCCTAAAACTATACACCAAGGTTCTACAAAAAACGCAGACGATTTTGACAGAAGCATGATATGCCAGTTTGATGTTTGACACACTGCAGTTCTGTCAAAACCGCGAGCAATCATGGTTTTGACAGAACCACGATGCACACTGCGGTTTTAATTGAACCACAGTGCTGCAGGGTGTCGTCCCTGTTTAGTACCATATGATTTCACAAAATATCTATTGGTATGCCACGATTTTATCAGAACCGTAAAAGTATTTTATGACTCTATAAAATACAACATAAGCTAACCAATTTTATACAAAATTTCATTCTATCCTCTACATTAATATAGTCTTCTGTGTGACAACCTATTTAAATCCTGCATTGACGTTTCGAAATTTCATATTTGGCAAGAGAATGAAAGTTCATTTGTTTTGTATGTTTAGGAAGAAGTTTGATCCTATAAACCTAAAAATTTTAGAATACACAACATTTATAAATTTACTTGCCATGCGCTGTGGTTGTTTAAAAAAGACGAACATAAAAATGTCTTTGAATTTGTTTGTTAATGGCCACGTTCAAGCCTGAACAAACATGAAGGGCTTGATTGAGATGCCGTCACAATATACAATGATGAAAATCGGAGACAAGCACTAACATGTTGCTCATAATCGATAACGTTCAATGTATATTCTGTTCTCAACAAGGGCCAAAGCAGCATTAAAAATGGGGCTCCCAAAGTCAAAAGTGACGTCGAAGCAATCATAAAACTCGTAAAAAGACCCGCTAGTTAAAGTGCAATGATACCTAGAAGGGTCTGGTCTATGCTTTGTATGTTGTCTTATTAATAGTCACATTTGTTTTATGAATATTATATTATATTGCAGTTGTTATACTTTGTGTGTTGTTTCATTAACTCTATAATTTATTGTTTTCTTAGTATAACCCTAATCTCACCTCTAATCCTACCCTATCTCTAACCCTAACCCTAATCCTTAATCATGGATTTACTCATTCATAAAAATAGATACCAAAATTAGAAATACAACAAGCAACACAGTCATTGAAAGGCTAAAATACAAAGGACATTAATGAAAATAAATATTGCATAAAAATACTCATTGTAACAATGGTATAAAAGAAACTAAAATATCACATAGAAACATAATGACATTAGTGATTATTTTTGAAGATGCGCTATACACGGATAAGTTTATGGTTGTGACCTGCTTGGTGGTATACGCCACACGTTATGCATCGTTATGGTCCATTTCATCATGAATTTGAGTTGATTTAGGCCTCCCGCAAGTACATTTTCTATGAATTAGGTTAGCTACAAGCCAGAACGATGGTGGAAGCCAGTATGCAGTGTGTTGCAACGGACGAAAAGAACCGCTATAGGCACTATCACCGTTTGACATGAGAAGAAAAGAGCAAACAATTCCACTTTTACATTGTACATATTCTTATGTACTTGCATAGCGTGTGAAAAAGGGATGTGGTAAAATTAGTTTACCTTAAAATTTATATCGTATTTAATATGTGATAAGAATAGATATTCTTACTATGTAAAATAATCGAGTCCTCTTTTTTCTCCTCCTTCTTCTGCTAAGTTATTCGAGGTGGGGAGTGTGAGATGGGAAAATTGAGGAAGAAAAGTATAGATTGATACTATATGTACATGCGTTTGTGTGTGTATATTTATTTATGTATTTATACATATGTACATGTGTGATTATACATATATATATACACACACACATACACACACACACACATATATATATATGATATACATATATATATATATTTATACATACATATATATATATATATA
>AP025048.1:15621809-15813106 GCA_036186865.1 Eustoma russellianum | reverse complement strand
GTACAAGAGGAGGAGCAATTCACTGTGGTGCTCTCTAAGAAACAAGCTCAAAGATTGAAGAAGGCAAAGGTACCTCCCCCTTTACCTTTAACTTAATGATAGTTGCTTCATGGAATGTCAGGGGCCTTGGTACGACCCTTAAACAAGGTGAAGTCTTTGACTTTGCCAAGAAGAACAGAATTGATATTTTTGCTTTATTGGAAACTAAACTCTCGGATTTGAATTTGTCAAGGATGTTGAATACGAAGTTTGTTGGATGGAAGTTTGCTCACAATTTTCATTTGCATGAAGCGAGCCGTAAAATAGTCTTTTGGAAACCCTTAGTGGTCAAGTTAACTGTTGAATTTATGACTGACCAACTAATGCATTGCCGAGTTGTTCCACTTTCCAATCGGACTAGTTTGTAGACATCTTTTGTTTATGGTTTTAATAGAGTGGCTGAACGTACTGGTTTGTGGGACTCCCTTAAAGCCAATGCGTCTAGTTCAGATTCATGGATTCTTCTTGGTGACTTCAACGCAGTTTTTGATGAAAATGATAGAGTAAACGGAAGAGAAGTTAGTGCTTATGAATTACGAGACCTTTTGGAGTTTTGCTCAACTTGTAATCTGATTGAACTAGCTTATTCTGGTTGTCACTTCACTTGGACTAATGGCACCATCAAATCTCGTTTGGATCATGTGCTTGTTAATGATATTTGGTTGGATTGTTTTCCACTCTCCTCGGCCTACTTTCCGGTCTCAGGGTGTGTTTCTGATCATTCTTCAATTATTGTGTACTTGGATGGTGAGTTCTCTAGAAGTAATGTTCCCTTCAAATTTTATAACATGTGGGCAACACATGTGGATTTCCTCCCCTTGGTGCAATCGTTCTGGGAGCGGAACTTTCAAGGTACTCTACTCTTCTAATTATGCAGGAAGCTCAAATCTCTTAAGATACCCCTCAAGGGGTTAAATAACCGGGTTTTCTCACATATTTCAGAACGTGCCAAACAATCCAAACTAAGGCTGGATTCTCTTCAGTTGCAATTTCAACAGGTACTTAATGACTCTTCCCTTGCCAATTGCATTAAGTCTCAAAGGGATCATACAATACAACTGCTCAAATGGGAGAGGAGTTTCCTATCACAAAAAGCTAAGGGCATTCATGCGAGACTAGGTGATAGATGTACAAAGGTTTTTCATTCTTTGATTAAAAGAAGCATGGTTAAGAGTCGGATATTATCTGTGGAAAGGGACGATGGCTCTTTTGCGATATCTACTAATGAGATTGCCAAGGAATTTGTGGATTTTTATACCAATCTCTTAGGCACAAAGGTTGTTACATATCCGGTCTCCTTGGATGTTATTAAGATGAGTCCTATGCTTAGTGATTCAGAAGGTCGGGCATTGATTGCTCAGGTTTCTCCCAGCGACATTAAACGAGCCATCTTCAGCATTGGGAGAGAAAAATCTCCCGGTCCGGATGGTTACACTTCTGAATTCTTTATTAAAGCATGGCCAATCGTGGGGGAAGATACTACCAACGCCATCTTGGAATTTTTTGCTAACGGTAAATTGCTTAAACAGTTGAATCACGCTATTGTAGCTCTAATTCCCAAGTCCGCAATTGCCTCTAAGGTGGTGGATTATAGACCCATTTCTTTATGCAATGTTGTCTATAAGGCCATTTCTAAAATCATTGCGGAGCGGCTTTCCTCGGTTCTCCCTACTTTGGTAGATGAAGCTCAAGCTGGCTTTATTTATGGTAGGACCATGGCTGAAAATATTATGATGGTGCAAGAATTGATTAGACACTATGGGCATAAATATTCCTCTCCGAAGTGCATGATAAAGATAGATATAAAAAAGGCCTTTGACTCAATCTCGTGGTCCTTTCTGGAGCAAATGTTAACTGGGCTAGGCTTTCCCGCTATCTTTGTTGGTTGGATTATGGAGTGTATTACTAGTACTTCATTCTCTCTTTCTATCAACGGTTCGCTTCATGGATTCTTTAGAGGTCAGAGGGGGCTTCGTCAAGGGGATCCTATATCCCCCTTCTTGTTTGTTCTTGGCATGGAATATCTTTCTAAGATGCTCAAAGTACTTCACCCGCACGTGGATTTTAACTTTCACCCCAAATGTCGGCCTCTTACACATTTAGCTTTTGCGGATGACCTTGTCCTATTTTCTAGAGCAGATGAACCTTCCCTCAAGTTGATTATGGAGACCATCAATGAATTTGGTCTTGTATTTGGTCTTTCGGCTAATCTTGCTAAGTCTGAAATTTATTTGTCGGGCATCTCGGTGGCTGAGTCTTCCCAGCTACAGGCTCTTACTGGTCTTTCTATTGGGACTTTCCCCGTTCGTTACCTGGGTGTGCCTATTGCTGGCCATGTCCTTCGCCTTGCCTATTTTGGATCCTACATCAGGAAAATTTCTACTTCTGTTTCCCTATGGAGTACAAAAAATCTTTCATATGCTGGGAGGGTGGAACTAATTAGGAGTGTTCTTCAGGATATTCATGTCCCCAGACCCTAACGATAGCTTTTGCTGTCGTCGGGATATACTGGGTATGATTGTTGTTGTTGTTGCTTCAGGATATTCATGCCTTTTGGATGGGGATCCTGCCTATTCCAACAAACGTCCAAAAGCAAATTGAGAAAGTGGCTCGTTGATTCCTTTGGGGTGCTAAAGAACAGAATTCTAAAAGAGCATGGGTTTCTTGGAAGATTATATGCAAGCCCAAATTAGAGGGAGGTTTTGGACTTTTTGACTTACCGGCTTGGAATAAAGGGGGGAATCTGGAAGATTAATGCCAAGCCGAATTTCTCTCCTTTAATGAAAAAATTGGTCGACATCAGAGATTACATTAGGGCTTCTTTTGGCTCCAAGGAAGCCGCTGAGGGTGCCTTTGCTTCTTGGACTATTGATGGGAAATTTTGCCCAAGAAGGGCGTATGAGGCTTTTAGGCAAAAAGGGCCTAAGGTGAGATGGACCAACATGGTTTGGGCTAATTCCATTGCTCCCAAGCATTCCTTCATTCTTTGGCTTGCTGCATGGAAGCGTCTTCCCACGAGGGATAATCTCAGATTTTATGCTCCTGACTTGCATTGCCCTATATGCAGATCTTCTTTGGAATCCATCAATCATTTGTTTTTTGAATGCCCCTTTGCAAGACAAGTTTGGGACTCTATCCTTCCATCGATTGGCATTTCGACACGATTCTACACTCTTAGAGCGATGCTGGTTTGGTGCCGGAATCACCTCCGTAAAAAAGGAGATCGTACACAATTCATCAAGGCCATGTTTGCATCCGTGATCTACCACCTATGGCAAGCAAGGAATTTAAAAATTTTTGAAGATCAAGTTCTTATAGCCCGGGATGTTGTGCATAGACTCACTATTTTTGTAATTAGGCTTACTTACGGAAGCATATAGTTTTTGTGATTGTATGTCCCGTATCCTGGGTATGCCCGATGTACATGTAAAGACTTGATCGATTTTTGATCCTTGGTTAAATGAATATATTTACATTTTAACCAAAAAAAAGGGAAGGAGACATAAATAAACAAGGAGTCCAATTTCATTTTCTATACATATTTATTTGGTTGGTGATCCTCATGCAATGTTAAAAAGGTTTACGTTAATCAATTTAATTCATGTCAACTGGAACGTATTTCTGCATTGAATAAATGACTGAGGATAGTTAGTGAATTAAAGTTCACACGAACTATTTGTTTCACCTGAATCTGTTTTAATAATTAATACTCACTTTGTAAGTTGATAAATGATTATGTTCACTTGTAACCCCTTTACAAAGGTTGCATTATCAGGTATTCAATGACATTCTAATGTGATTAGAGTTTTTACTGTTAATAATGTCATTGAGTGTTAATTATATGTAATTTATTTCCACATTTTAACTGTTTTTGAAAGTAACCGTTAGGCTGTAAATTTCGAGCTCCAAAATGTCTAGTAATTAGTAAGTCAGTGGTACTACTTATTTAGGGGAATATGCTGACCCATCCCTTAACCATTTGCTGACCGGGTCAAGATGTTATTTACTACTCCTCTAGCCGATGAGATCTCTTCATCTCCAAATTCTTCACCTCTTTTCTCATTGTACGACGTGTTTACTTCACCTTCTTATACATGTATTGATGTCCATCCTTTCATCTAGCTCCACCACCTCTTAGTGATACGTGTCGTGTGATAGAAAAAGAGTGAGTGATATTGGGGTAAGAAGATCTCATCCTCTTGCTCTACCTCTCTTTTATTTCTTTTTTCCTTTTAGAGTCGTACTGTTCATGTTTCGTTTACTTGACCTCCTTATACACTCATTGCTGTCTATCCTTTTATCTAGCTCCACCACCTCCTACTGACACGTGTCGTGTGATATGAAAAGAGTGAGTGATATGGGGGGTAAGAAGATCTCATCCCCTTGCTCTACCTCTCTTTTATTTCCTTTTTTCTTTTAGAGTCGTACTGTTCCTGTTTTGTGACCTTTGAGATTTACGTATTTAAATTGCAAAAACAATCTATTGTATAAAATATAGAGTAATACTGTGCGCATATGAGATATATTAAAGCCATGTAGCCCCTCCCAAACTTAAGAGAAGCTTAGTGCACCTCTTTTCTTCTCAACTTATTTTCTACATTTTTCTTTACCGTACCAATTCCGGCAACCTCAGCCCAGCGATTACGGTGGCCCGTCTGTTATGGCCCTTGAAACTTTTGCATGAAAATGTATATGTACAATGCAGGCAATGGATACTATGCACACACGTTAACGCAACAACAAAATAACTATATATATACATTACACACACAACACGACATCAAAAGGAAAAAAAAAAAAACAACATTAAAATGTATTATAAATATTACACACATACGGGAGAAAAGGAAAAGAAAAAAAATATATAAAAGAAGATAAATTTAAAAACCTAGAATCCTAATATGATTAGGAAGTGATAAAAGATAAAATTAAAATTAAAATTATAAATTCAAATTAGAAGATAACCTAAATATCTTAAGATTTTTACCTAATAAATTACCTATATCTATACACACATAACACGCAATTAACCGATTCTTTTACAAAAATCTCGGCAGAAGGTTTTCTCCCAAACCCTCAGCTTCCAGCCGCCCCTTTATTCTTAAAAATTCAAGCTTTTCCCACCAGCAAATTAGGAGGAAGACATAATCTGATGCTTTCATTGTTTTTCCGAAGTTGAAAAAAAAAATGGTCAGCCCTCCTATAATATTCATTAAGCAGTCTTATTCCTTCAAGAAACTGCAGCTTTCAGTGGTTAGCTTCAAGGGCCAAAAACAATAATTTTTGGTCCGTTCTTCATCCCATTCTTCGAGTATCGCATATGATCGAGACACAAGGCAAGTATTCTTGCTATATTTAATATGTTTTTCTGACGTTATTATGCTATTTTTGTATCAAAACCAGATCATGCATACATAATTGCGTTTTGCATAGGTGGTTGGTTATATATATATATATATATATATATATATATATATATATATATATATATATATGTTTATATGTGAGTGCCGATTATATATATATGCATACGTTGTATTTAAGTTCTTATTGTGGGATGACCGGATAGGGGTGATTAAAAGAATGTGCTATTGATAATTGGGTATGTACGAATATATTTGTATAATATTAAGTGAGCATGTTTCGATTTATTGTTGATCGCACAGGCATATATACAAAATGTGTAAACTTTGCCTATGTATTGATGTGGTAGATTGTTGTGGCCTGAAGTGGCCAAAGAAAATAAAAAGGTAAAGCTTTTCCTTTCAAGAAATAGTATTTTGATTTTAGGTTAAATATATGCATATGCCTTATATTTTCACGTGGCTGAAGTTTAAAATAAAGTAATTAGATTTGAGTTCTTCTTTGTACACAAAAAGAATCTTGCAATTTCTCCGATACTTCCTCTGGTACCATTGATTCTTTTATTTGGCAAATATAAATTAGATTAAGGTCTCTTTTCTTCGATTTCGGTGATCTCCAGTACGTGCAAATATATACATATACATATATATATATATGTAATATTTTTTTATTATTAATAACTATTTGCAACGAAAAAGAAAGAAAGAAATCTGTGAACTAATTGTTTTAAGTAAGTCAAATTAACCTTTATTGTTAGGTATTGATTTTTATCCTACAATTGTTTAGATTCAAGCCTAGAGGAGAAGGAAGTTAATTCGTCAAAAAGGTAGGTGCCTCTTCCCCCCTCAAACGAGTATGATTCATGCATGCTTTGATGGTATACTAATGTGTTTCGTTGTTTTTAATTGTCTATGTTGTAAATTGTGTTTCGTTGTTTTATTTGCTTAAGTTGTAAATTTTGTTTCGTTGTTTTTTTATTTGTTTAAATTGTAAATTTTGTATATGTTGGGAAGCATGAGATATATTGTTTATGGCTGCTATGTGCGTGTATGTGTGTGAAATTGGTGGTATGATTGAATCGAAAACAAAATAACCTTAAAGAATTGGAAAAAAAAGGGGGGGCTTTTACATTAGAAGCCTTTAGAAAGTTGTGTGTTGGCCTTAGAATAGGTTCCTATAGATTGGAAATAGGAGAAAATGGGGGTTGGGATCGAAAAACAAATCACAGCGCGGGTTGCCACTGGTGGAACATCCAATTAAATGAATAAATAAACAATTAAATTTAAGCAGAGAACAGGCCGGCCAACGGACCGGGTCGACTGGCCAGCGGGTCGGGCCGAAGGCGGCCCATTAACCTCTCAAAAAAAAATGTATCGGGTCTGGCGGATCAGACTAGGGAAATATAATTAAATACCAATAAAATTCAAATAAATTCCAGAAAATATAAAAGGTTAAAATTAAATTATTTTCACATAACTTCTGAAGTTTGGTAAATTTAAGTAATCAAATATTAATAGTAATAAATAAAATTAAATAAGGGAATCATAGAGTAAATTAGTAGAAAATTCTAGTAAATTAATACAAGCTAAGGAAAAATAAGGGTGGTGATAAATAACAACTTTCCAATATTCGAAAATTTTACGAAGCCAAATATTGAGTGCCGGAGATGGTGAGGATGGGCGTACGGGCCCCAGGCGATTTGGTTGTTGCTGCATTCATGGCACGTGCATTGCATTTGGAGTGGATCATGGTGTACGGGCCATGGGTACTCGGTCATGGTGGATCATGGTGTACGGGCCATGGGCATCGGTTAAGGTGGATCGTGGTGTACGGGCCACGGGCATCGGTCAGGGTGGATTGTAGTGTACGGGCTACATGCATCCAGTCAATCCCGGGATCATGCATTGCATATAGGTCTAGGGCATATTGCATGACATGATTCTTGTTGCGTGTGACACGTTATTTGAGCATGCATCACGTACTTGCGCATTTTTATGTGGAGTGCTTTACTTACCGCATTTACTTTATCTTATGCATGTTATCTTGTGTTTATGTGCTATGTGGTTATATCATGTTTATGTGCTATGTGGCTATATCATTTCGGTATGTACGTTTTGTATTTGTTTGAGGCGGGCATCTACTGGGTGATTTCTGTCACTCACCCCTACTTCCCAGGTGAGCCGGATGAGGACTACGAGCACATCTTCGTTGAGAGCGGGACGGACATAGCGGAATGGGCTAGTTGATAGCTGCAGGTAGGATACGAGGGGAACTCTGCAGCTGATTTTTCGTAGTTATCTTTTGGGGATTTTCACAGATTCTTTAGTACTTTTATTATCAGAGTTTTATTCAATAATGTAATGACGATTAATGAAGTTTAATTTAAGTTACGATTTACGTTTCCGCGAGAAAAATTTCTACGTTATTTCTGACGTGTAAGAGATTGATTTGACGCCTTGTATTCTCCTCAGCGAGATACGGCGGGTGCACTGTTTCCGATGCTAGGGTTCGGGAGCGGGACACTACAGGTGGTATCAGAGCCCAGGCTTCAGATCCGCCTCGGAAACGCAGGATTAATTAGAACACTTAGACATAAGCTACGATTTTACCCCTAATAAACAAAGTAGACTTAAGATATGATCTTAGACCTAGGTTATGATCGGGTTATGGGAGGTGTGTGCCGATGGTGAGCTTTCCTTGTCCAACTATCGATTTATCGGCGTTCAACCTTCCAACTTATTATTGACTAACCCGATTTCTTTTCATGAACTTGGATAACAGGAAATGCCTCCACGACGTGAGCCAGGTGGGAATGGCATTGAGAACCACCAGAATCAGGGGATTATCCCCAAGCACCTGAAGATGTCATAGTCACCATGACCAACACCTCAGCACAGTAGCATCAGCTGCTAAACCGGCATGCACCGCCTCCACCACCATCTCACTCGGACCTGAGATTCTTCGACAAGGAGATGTGGAGGAGTGATGTCGCAGCACAACTGACATCGCCGACCACTTAGATTTAATTTCGGAATGAGTTGAAGAAGTACTACGTGTTCGACTATGCGATTTTTCAGAGCATGGTTCTAGATCCATGGCGGAAGCACAGATTCAGGCTATGATCTTAGCTATTAAGTTGTGATTTTGCCCTTAAGTCACGATCTTAGAAATAAGCATCGATTTTTAGCCGCAAGTAATGATTATATGTTGGGCATGTTATTAGAAATAAAATGTGTCCTTAGAGGTTAAGGTATGATTCTACCCGTAAAGTCACGACTTAGACATAAGTGACGATCTTGATTAAGAATCGATCTTCGACTCAAGCATTGATTTTAGTCATAAACATTGATTATATACTAAGTATTATTTGGAAATAAGAAGCGATCTTAGACATAAGTGGTGATTTGAACATCAGAGATGATTTGAGCATAAGCATTGATTTTAGTCATAAGCAATGATTATATTCTAAGCACCAAACATAGAAATAAGTAACGATTTTAGACGTAAGATATTATCATACCAAGTATCCATTCTAGAGGTAAGTCATGACATTAGACCTAAGCGATGATCGAATAAAGGATATGCCCACGCATACCTAGGACACTCCATACGACTCCGAATTATTTGTCTCACCTAAGCGATGATTATAACTATTTGTAAAATTCCTTAGATGTGACCCCTGCAAACTGGTACCATTATGATAAATAAAGCGAGTTCACGCCTTTACATTGACGGTAGTGTCAGAACGCGACTAGGTCTAAGTGGAGATCGTAGTTCTTAAGAGATGATTTGTAGTAAAATGATAATGACTAAGTAGCGATTTATTAGCGTTATGTCAGTAGAGTTTAGCAAAGAATGTCGTACAAAGGAATTTATAGTTATAATTAAGATGTTGGATTTTAGAGTATCACATAAGCCGAAGATATTAGTCTTATTTAGGGATGATGATTGATAGTGATAAGCGAGGATTACCAAAATGAGTACAGTGTAATGACCAATTTATTACAAATTGGATTAAGTGTTGATCCCTAGAAACACGTAAGTACAGATGTACCGAGTAGGCTTGAATTGTAGCAGAGTAAGTATGAACAAGTTGTTTTTCAGGTGAGATCTAACAAGTTAAAAGCCAGAGAGGAAATAACCAAGTAAAGAAGTACGGTGGGTCAGTGTGGCATGCGGAAGCATGGTGAATTAGAACACATTAAGTCGATTAATATTTAGTGTGTCATTTTAGTATTGGACAACTTAAGTTAAAGATCTATAAGAAACGGTACATAGGAGGATTTTTTTTTTTTTTTTCCACTAACATTAAGGGGTGACATAGAAAAAAAAAAAAAAAAAAAAAATTATACGAAGTATTGGACTACTACTTTTTTTTTTTCAAGTAGTTACACATTTTCTTATAAGCACGTACACCAAGATGTATCCTACATTTCAAAGGTATTTCAAAGATTTTACTTCTAAATATTTCAACTAACTTCATTCTTTTTATATAGTATATTACTTTACAAGTTTATACTCCTTTCGGAATTCGTATAGCCACCTTATGGAATTTCGAGTACCCCTGACAAGGCTGATACATTTTGAAATATTGATGTTTTCGAACAACGATATATTTATATATGTCTTATATTTCTCAAAAAAAATTTTGTTTAGCTTTATTTATTTTGTTAAAATAATTTTATTTGTCAACTATCGATATTGCAAGCATTTTACCGTTAAATGCGTTCGAATATATTTATCTGCTTGCGATGAACTTGTTTAATTTTGCAAAGCAGAAATAGTTTCAAAATATAGATACCTATTTTTTTTTTTTGGGAAAAGAAAAAGAGAAGTACCGTATTTAAAATTATTTTATGAATCTTTACATTTACAGACTTTTCAATTCTTGTATGTTGTGAAACAAAACATATCTTTCAAAATATATATTTCGTTGAAGAGAAAAAGACACCGTGTTCAAATCGTTTGTAAAAGAAAATTTTACGATGTTGTGTCTCAATTGTTTTAAAGTGGTTTTAACCGTATATTTTTGCTAAAAAGTATATCGTTGTTTTATAAATGGTCAATTGAAACACCACATTGCAACAATAAATATATGATACTTTGGGGTTTTGTGTTTACAATAATCAGAAGATATATTATTTTAAACAAATAAAGCTATATTTCCAAATTATAGTTCCGTAAACTACTTTAAATTGAAGAAAGATATGACCATACACATACTTTGTATACTAGGTGTTGATAGTATACCTGAAAAGTAAGGACCTGATCATAGACCTAGTTCGTAAGTATAAGAATTGATTTCGAAGCCTTGAGTCTATATTATGAAGTGTAATGGTTAAAATATTGGAATACTCGATGGATATTTTGGACGATCCTGAATCAGGAGATGAATCATATATGATGAGTTAAGAATTTGGAATTGTAGTTTCCATGTATATAAGTGAAATGATAGACGTCCAGTGGTATAAGTAGAAGTTTATAAGTTGTAATTATAAAGAATTAAGTTAAAGATCATAATACACCTAAGAATTGATTTTAGAGGACTGCTGATGACCACATATTAAGAACGTTATAAATCGATGACTCGGATATGGAACCCCGGTATGATGACGATATCCCTAAGTTTGATCTTAGAGTTTTAAGAAGATATGTTATGATCTTAAATACGTGGATAATAATGAACTCAGAGACTACCTTGTTGGGTACAAGGAATGATTTTTGAGGCTTTAGCCTATGACATGGAAGTGAAATGGTTAATGTGTCATAATACGCAATGGATATCTAGTATAATCATTATCTAAGTGAATGATTAAGTAGAACCATACTAAGTCATTGATTACGACATACACAAGTTTCGAGGACGAAACTTATTGTAAGGGGAGAAGAATGTTATGGCCCTTGAAACTTTTGCATGAAAATGTATATGTACAATGCAGGCAATGGATACTATGCACACACGTTAACGCAACAACAAAATAACTATATATATACATTACACACACAACACGACATCAAAAGGAAAAAAAAAAAAACAACATTAAAATGTATTATAAATATTACACACATACGGGAGAAAAGGAAAAGAAAAAAAATATATAAAAGAAGATAAATTTAAAAACCTAGAATCCTAATATGATTAGGAAGTGATAAAAGATAAAATTAAAATTAAAATTATAAATTCAAATTAGAAGATAACCTAAATATCTTAAGATTTTTACCTAATAAATTACCTATATCTATACACACATAACACGCAATTAACCGATTCTTTTACAAAAATCTCGGCAGAAGGTTTTCTCCCAAACCCTCAGCTTCCAGCCGCCCCTTTATTCTTAAAAATTCAAGCTTTTCCCACCAGCAAATTAGGAGGAAGACATAATCTGATGCTTTCATTGTTTTTCCGAAGTTGAAAAAAAAAATGGTCAGCCCTCCTATAATATTCATTAAGCAGTCTTATTCCTTCAAGAAACTGCAGCTTTCAGTGGTTAGCTTCAAGGGCCAAAAACAATAATTTTTGGTCCGTTCTTCATCCCATTCTTCGAGTATCGCATATGATCGAGACACAAGGCAAGTATTCTTGCTATATTTAATATGTTTTTCTGACGTTATTATGCTATTTTTGTATCAAAACCAGATCATGCATACATAATTGCGTTTTGCATAGGTGGTTGGTTATATATATATATATATATATATATATATATATATATATATATATGTTTATATGTGAGTGCCGATTATATATATATGCATACGTTGTATTTAAGTTCTTATTGTGGGATGACCGGATAGGGGTGATTAAAAGAATGTGCTATTGATAATTGGGTATGTACGAATATATTTGTATAATATTAAGTGAGCATGTTTCGATTTATTGTTGATCGCACAGGCATATATACAAAATGTGTAAACTTTGCCTATGTATTGATGTGGTAGATTGTTGTGGCCTGAAGTGGCCAAAGAAAATAAAAAGGTAAAGCTTTTCCTTTCAAGAAATAGTATTTTGATTTTAGGTTAAATATATGCATATGCCTTATATTTTCACGTGGCTGAAGTTTAAAATAAAGTAATTAGATTTGAGTTCTTCTTTGTACACAAAAAGAATCTTGCAATTTCTCCGATACTTCCTCTGGTACCATTGATTCTTTTATTTGGCAAATATAAATTAGATTAAGGTCTCTTTTCTTCGATTTCGGTGATCTCCAGTACGTGCAAATATATACATATACATATATATATATATGTAATATTTTTTTATTATTAATAACTATTTGCAACGAAAAAGAAAGAAAGAAATCTGTGAACTAATTGTTTTAAGTAAGTCAAATTAACCTTTATTGTTAGGTATTGATTTTTATCCTACAATTGTTTAGATTCAAGCCTAGAGGAGAAGGAAGTTAATTCGTCAAAAAGGTAGGTGCCTCTTCCCCCCTCAAACGAGTATGATTCATGCATGCTTTGATGGTATACTAATGTGTTTCGTTGTTTTTAATTGTCTATGTTGTAAATTGTGTTTCGTTGTTTTATTTGCTTAAGTTGTAAATTTTGTTTCGTTGTTTTTTTATTTGTTTAAATTGTAAATTTTGTATATGTTGGGAAGCATGAGATATATTGTTTATGGCTGCTATGTGCGTGTATGTGTGTGAAATTGGTGGTATGATTGAATCGAAAACAAAATAACCTTAAAGAATTGGAAAAAAAAAGGGGGGGCTTTTACATTAGAAGCCTTTAGAAAGTTGTGTGTTGGCCTTAGAATAGGTTCCTATAGATTGGAAATAGGAGAAAATGGGGGTTGGGATCGAAAAACAAATCACAGCGCGGGTTGCCACTGGTGGAACATCCAATTAAATGAATAAATAAACAATTAAATTTAAGCAGAGAACAGGCCGGCCAACGGACCGGGTCGACTGGCCAGCGGGTCGGGCCGAAGGCGGCCCATTAACCTCTCAAAAAAAAATGTATCGGGTCTGGCGGATCAGACTAGGGAAATATAATTAAATACCAATAAAATTCAAATAAATTCCAGAAAATATAAAAGGTTAAAATTAAATTATTTTCACATAACTTCTGAAGTTTGGTAAATTTAAGTAATCAAATATTAATAGTAATAAATAAAATTAAATAAGGGAATCATAGAGTAAATTAGTAGAAAATTCTAGTAAATTAATACAAGCTAAGGAAAAATAAGGGTGGTGATAAATAACAACTTTCCAATATTCGAAAATTTTACGAAGCCAAATATTGAGTGCCGGAGATGGTGAGGATGGGCGTACGGGCCCCAGGCGATTTGGTTGTTGCTGCATTCATGGCACGTGCATTGCATTTGGAGTGGATCATGGTGTACGGGCCATGGGTACTCGGTCATGGTGGATCATGGTGTACGGGCCATGGGCATCGGTTAAGGTGGATCGTGGTGTACGGGCCACGGGCATCGGTCAGGGTGGATTGTAGTGTACGGGCTACATGCATCCAGTCAATCCCGGGATCATGCATTGCATATAGGTCTAGGGCATATTGCATGACATGATTCTTGTTGCGTGTGACACGTTATTTGAGCATGCATCACGTACTTGCGCATTTTTATGTGGAGTGCTTTACTTACCGCATTTACTTTATCTTATGCATGTTATCTTGTGTTTATGTGCTATGTGGTTATATCATGTTTATGTGCTATGTGGCTATATCATTTCGGTATGTACGTTTTGTATTTGTTTGAGGCGGGCATCTACTGGGTGATTTCTGTCACTCACCCCTACTTCCCAGGTGAGCCGGATGAGGACTACGAGCACATCTTCGTTGAGAGCGGGACGGACATAGCGGAATGGGCTAGTTGATAGCTGCAGGTAGGATACGAGGGGAACTCTGCAGCTGATTTTTCGTAGTTATCTTTTGGGGATTTTCACAGATTCTTTAGTACTTTTATTATCAGAGTTTTATTCAATAATGTAATGACGATTAATGAAGTTTAATTTAAGTTACGATTTACGTTTCCGCGAGAAAAATTTCTACGTTATTTCTGACGTGTAAGAGATTGATTTGACGCCTTGTATTCTCCTCAGCGAGATACGGCGGGTGCACTGTTTCCGATGCTAGGGTTCGGGAGCGGGACACTACACCGTCCCACCCCATCTATGATCTCCATCAAACCGTCCTCTTTCGCACTACGACAACCTCCCTTCAGCCCATCTTCGCTATCCTCCTCCACCAACAACGAGCCCCATTTCTGACATCTCCTCCACTACCCAGCAATCACCGACGTCCCTCCACCACAGCCTACCACAACCCCCACCGCTCCAAATCCACCTCCCCAACAGCCCATCCCCTTAACAAGTCCCCAATTGGGTTTGTTCCTTTGCTGCAGTGGTGGTACTGGTGTATAAGGTGCTGGCGCAAGTGGTGTTAGATTCTGAATTTGAGTAGGAGTTAAAGAACGACGGTGTCGACAGTGGTGGTGATAGAATCGATGGCCTGAAAAAGGTGAAGGTTGTTGGATCTGAAATTGCCAAAAAATTAAAACTTTTTTATTCTAAAAATTACTACATGCATCGTTGTTGTTGTATCACGCCGTTACATGGCCAGTCAACAAATGGGTCAGGAAGATGAGTCGGGACATCCCGTCTCCTTAGTCGTACCGAAAATAATTGTTAGATCAGCATCCAAACGGCCATTTTCTGAATCCTGGGAGTTTTTAGCAGTCCCAACTCCAACCAACATGGTGGAAGATACAAATTAAAAACTCAGCAGTCTTTTAGGTTACGCATTGATCCACACAAGGTGTCTCCCAAAAACCAGTCATCAGTAGAACACCCACACTTTGTGTGTCCCTGGATTCGAACTCTTGAACTTTTAGAACAAATTCCAATACAAATAGAAACTGAGTTATGTTTTGAAGGGGGTATCCAAACATAATTGCTACTCAAATTGAGTTAGAAAATTGGTAAAAGAAAATAACTGTTAGATCATAGATGCAATGAACACTGAGCAAAGCATTTACTCATAACAACTCGGGCCTAATTTTATAGTCGGAGTATTTTTATAGATTAGTTTTGGCTTTTTTTCCTCGACAATTAATAGATTTCATCCACAACTGAATGAAGATAAAGGAATGAATCATCATGGTTGAGTAGCATTTATCCAATTTTTAGGTCTCGATTTCGATTTCTCTTCCCAATTTTTTTTTAAAAAAAGGAATGAATCATCATGGTTCTATATATTTTGCACATTATACACATATACCTTCCTTTTGTTACTCTTTGCTGTCCATATATCAGCGTGGCTGAAAAAGATGTATGATAACTTTTTGAACTGACATGTGACAACATTTGTAGATATATGTAAAAGAATGCACAAAAATGAGATTGAATACCTTATTAAGAGTTAATCACAAACATATCTATTAGTTAGACGACCTTTGTGAATTTTATTTTTTTATTGAAAACAGTTATTCATTATATAATTTTGTTATAAAATTGAAAATTTAGAGTTCGGGTATACGGTTTGATTTTTTGGTTTCAAGGTCCACATTTTTTAAAGGAGTCTAAAATCGAATTATGTCAAATAAAGAAAAGTTGGAATGCATATTAATACAGTCAACTTACATCAACAAATTTACATCATATTTATGAATTATTTATTAGGTCATAGTAATACTACATCACTCCACATGATAAATCCCTTGCCCTCAACATTTTCTCAAGAAGATTTGCCATCAACCTCCACTACTATAAACCCAATTCTCTGTTAACTTTACAATAAATATATTTTTTTGCTTTACCTTTACTCCTCTCTTTTTCCTACATTGCAACCCAAGCTTCCTTTCCAGCTAATTGAGCCCCCCCCCCCCCCCCCCCCCTCTCTCTTTTTTTTTTCTCTCTTTCTAATTCACAGACCCCAACAACCCTTTTATCCTCCTCTTTGCTTTTTTAGACTGCCATTCTCATCTTCTCCCCTGCTCTCTCGTATTCCCCACCTTAATTAATTTTATGCTAAATAAACTAATATGACAGAGGAGCCCATCATTCTAGATAGAAGATTTATCCATTTTCTTCATACATTTTGCTTGGTGAAGGCAAAGATTTGATTTTTGTCTGGCCTTGTTGGGAAATTTCATTGTAGAATTGTTTTACTTATCTATTTGGCTCACTTTAGACCAAACCATAGCCAGTACTTGTAAATTACTCCTATTGTCTTCAGCAATTTTAACTTTCTTGTAAGGATTTTTGTGCGTTTGATGGGCACTGTTTTTTTCCTTTATTTCAACTCTGCATTTTCATATCTATGCGTATTGGGACTCAATTGGTAAACAAAAGTATTCCTTTCTTTTGCGTCTTTGGGTTCCAATGAAGAAGATGAAGGTGGTTTGCCTCAGATCATTGTAAAGGTCAGTGCTTTATGCTCTTAAGCACTTTGTTTTTGATTTACTTCTTTATATTCATGTTTATTTGTTTTTTTTGGTAAGTATATTTGTTTCTTTTTAGTAATGCTTCTTCATAGTTAGAAGTGATGCTTTGGTTGGTTTTGGTCTTATCTTGTCTGGATGAGATGTTGGATTTTATTGCTACTTAAATATTCCATGTCTTATGGCATTTCTTAGAATATGGAATATTTTTGGGGATCTTGTGCCTATTTGGGCTCTTCTGGGGCTTAGTTGTATAAACTTGGTAATGTTGGATAGCAGTAACCAATTTAGTGTTCATTGTTATCAGTTACTAGTACTTCTGTAAAAGGCCCTTTGTTTTTTTTTGGGGTTGTAGTTAAAGTTTGTTTCATCTATTTCTTCGGTGCTTTTTGACTACATGTGATTTATATTCATAGGCTAAACTAAACGAATTTAATGTGAATATTGTGACTTATCTTTTTCAGTTTCTGGAGCCTTCTACGTATATATCACGAATGCGGTGAGCCGGTGGGATTTGTCTGGTATAGAGAAATTTATTCCAGGTTTAGAAGGTTTATAAATTTAATTGGAGGCTGAGGCTCTAATTTATGTTCCTCACCTTTTATGCTTATTATCTTACTCATCAGCATTTGTTGAGATGGCATCTCAAGGTTTGAATGATCAACTATCCAAGAAAATTTTGGGTCTAAAGTTGTGGGTTATAATTGGAATCTGCGTTGGTGCATTGATTTTTCTTATTCTTGGTATATTGTCAATATGGACACTTTGTCAGAGGAAGAAATCAAAAAGAACTGTTGATAAGTTCTCTATTAGTCAGATACCTAACGTATCAAAGGAAATCAAGGTTGACAGAGTGGGAGTTCATGATTATCATAATCACCCCGAGGCTGTCTACCTTACGGTTAATGACAAATCCGCTGACAAGAATTCTGAGAAGATGTTAGTTCATCTAGGAAGGAGCAAATCTAGCGATGTCGATAACATGAGCCAGAGTAGTTCAATCTATCATCCTGAAAGGGCCTGCAGTTCTCAATCAGGTGAAGAAGGAAATTCAGGGAACGTCAGAAAACAGTCTTCCTTATCATACGGAATCACGATGGCCTCTCCTTTAGTTGGCTTGCCAGAGATTTCACATCTTGGATGGGGTCATTGGTTTACCCTGAGAGATCTTGAGATTGCAACCGGTCGTTTCTCTCGAGATAATATGATTGGAGAGGGTGGTTATGGAGTTGTTTACAAAGGCAGATTGGTCAATGGGTCAGAAGTAGCTGTAAAGAGGCTTCTTAACAATCTGTAAGTTAGACTCGTGCCTTTTCTCTTTGTTATTTTAGTTAATTTCTGCTCAATGGTGACTAAATTGACAAATAACTATAAATACCTGTCTAGTGGTCAAGCTGAAAAAGAATTCAGGGTGGAAGTTGAGGCTATTGGACATGTTCGACACAAGAATCTTGTGAGGCTCTTAGGCTATTGCATAGAAGGGGTTCACAGGTGGATAACGTCTATATGATTTCATTGTAATTTAAGGTTAAGAAGCTTTGTATGACTTTAATTTTCTGGCTGACTCTTCCCCTTTTTTTCTTATAGGATGTTGGTGTACGAGTATGTTAACAACGGAAACTTGGAGCAGTGGCTTCATGGGGCTATGCGACAACATGGTACTCTCACTTGGGAAGCTCGAATGAAGGTGCTTCTTGGAACTGCAAAAGCGTAAGTTTTCCCATAAATGGATAAATCATATATTTTTATTTTATTTTATTTTTACTTGGAAAATTTTCTTTTGGATCATTTTGTGGAATGTGATTTCCTCTGTTGTTTTTTAAATTCCTTAGAAAAAGGTTAACTCTTTGCTACTTGTGTTGAATCTTCTTCAGAACATGCTTATGAGGCTTCTAATACACAAATTATGATGCAGGCTTGCTTACCTGCACGAAGCTATTGAACCAAAAGTCGTTCACCGTGACATAAAATCTAGTAATATTTTGGTTGATGAAGAATTCAATGCAAAAGTTTCCGACTTTGGATTGGCAAAGCTCTTGGGTTCAGGAGAAAGCCACGTTACTACAAGAGTTATGGGAACTTTCGGGTATTCACTATTTCATGCGTGTCTTTAGTTAATGTTTGATCTTTCTTTCTGGGATACCAGAGTGCATGTATATGTGAAAATCTTTATTGGTTATGTTTTCTCAGTTATGTTGCTCCAGAATATGCAAACACCGGTATGTTGAATGAGAAGAGCGATGTTTACAGCTTTGGTGTTCTTGTATTAGAAGCAATCACCGGTAGAGATCCTGTTGATTATGGGCGTCCTTCTAATGAGGTAGCATTGTACATTATGATATTGTGCATAAATGGGGTAGACACGAATATATGTCATTCTGCGTGTATGTTTTCGTGTACGTTTATGCTGATTTTGTCTGTGTATGTATTTATGTAGGCAGGCGTGTGTGTTGTGTGCGTCCTTGGCTTTTGAACTTCCTGTATTTTATTGTGTCTGAGGATGTAATTCACATAATGGATTACTGTAACAAGCGGCTCATACATTTGTGACAGGTGAATCTTGTCGAGTGGTTGAAAATGATGGTAGGCAATAGAAGAGCTGAGGAAGTTGTGGATGTCAGCCTTGAAGTGAAGCCCACAACTCGTGCTCTGAAGCGTGCACTTTTGGTTGCTCTTAGATGTGTTGATCCTGACTCAGAGAAAAGACCCCGAATGACACAAGTTGTTAGAATGCTTGAAGCAGATGAGTTCCCTTACCGTGAGGTGACAGTCCAATTATAGACCTTTACATATACTTCTCTTTGTCCATATTTTTGGGATGTCAACCAATCTTGCTTTGGTGAAACACCACAAATTGCATATAACAAAATATGATTGGTTGGATGTAAAAGCACTTAAGCACGCATATCAGTCAAGTTATTTTTTACACGTCCAATATACAAAGCACTCGCTTGAAGAATGTGCTTTCTAAACCATGAATAAATTGATTTCCTTTTTGGAAGCTAGTTTGCAAAATATCAAGCATCTTTGGGGGTCAGTTACGAGTTAAATGTCTTGCTTTCCTTTTCTTTAGAAGTATAACTAAAGATGTGTAATCTCTACAGGATCGGAGGAGTAGAAAGAGCAGAACAGCCAGTATGGAAATCGAGTCCTTGAAGGAAAATTGTAGCTCAGTTGATTTGGATAGCAAGGCGGGGCTGCTAGATAACCAGTCGTCTGAGATAACCAGTGTATAGAACTCACAGAGACATGACTTAGATGAATATTTAATCATTTATTACACCTCCAAATTTTCATGGTTCCATTCGATATTGGTCATATACATAATATGTCTTGTTCCAAGATTCTTCATGATGTTGAGTCAAGATTGTAGTAAGGTCTGGCCTTCCTGTTTGCCGTGCTGCTAGCGTTGGCGTTTAGCAAATGATTCGGCGGTGTTTGGGAAGGAGGGGCGTAGAGGGGGGAATTGAGTAGCTGTATAGACTTCTTTAGTGATCAAAGGTGTCTTTCTATATGTATTATGAAAATCATCTTGTATGTTCCTTGTGTTATTGACTTGGTTACTGTGGTTTTTGAGATGGTTGTTCTTGATTTCATCTTTTGTTCCTTTGGTCTGGGTTTTATGTTAATTTCGTTGGCGTATGTTTTTGACATTTCTTATACGAGGTTGAGACAGTAGGGATTTTCAGGGTGAGGATAATGACCGTTTGCATCTAAGGTATTTGGAAGTGGTAAGTGGCAAAGGTGATTGGGGCTAGAACCCGACGTCCCGAGTTCGAGTCCGTGTGGAGACAATCCTTGTTGAAATATTACAAGGGTCGCCTCTGGGCTGGCTGAGTCTCGTGTGTCCTCTCCCTTTGCAGGGCTGCCGGTGGAGCACATCCCTCGTTTTATATCCCACCTGGCTAAGGGGCCTCTGGTACAGGTGGGGGGAGAACCCACTCCCTCATCAAAGGTATTTGGAAGTGTATCGAAAAGATAAGAGTTTGTGGCCTCTTAGTAATGGAGGAGCCTTGTGGTGACCATAATGATTGAAATTTGTCACATGCATGTGTGTGAAGTGAAGGAGGGGTGTGTCTGTGTTTCCTTTCCTTGGAGTCTGGCCTAATTGAAAGTCCTATGTTGGACCCCCTTTGTGTTGTGGGCATTATTTCCTTTCAAGGTACGTCAGATGCTGTCCATGACCATGACAGGGAGGGCAATGGAATCCCACAACATCACTGTTTGTTTTTTCTCGGACTTTCTGCCTTCCACCGCCAACACCCCTACCCCCCCTCCTCCTTCAGGGTCGGGATCGTCTGCCAAAAAAATGGGTGTCTATTTTTTTTTTGTGTAAAACTGACGGAGTTTTTATTAAAAGTCAAGTATCACTATCAGTATGTGCTGCACCCACTGAAAATGCGGTGCATTTAGAAAATACAAGTTTTTATGGACATATTATTTAATACATTTTCTTGGTTATTAAAACTCTGTTTATTTTCACTTTTATCATTTAAAGCATTACTTGCATGTATTGTTTTCATTGGTGGTTTAAAAAGACAATTTTAAAATTAAACATAAGCTAATAGATTAATGATAGAAAGTGAACAACATTTAGAGATATCCAGAAAAAATACATGACTAGCAAAATGAGAAGGTAGGAGTAATAAAAATGTCATTGCTACACTTGGCACAAGAAATCAGACAGAATCAGAACTCCCTCTGTTTGTCTTTCATTTGTCGATATTAGTAGGACCGGCAATGTCATGCATTACACAAAAACATGACACGAATTTGATGTGTTCTTCGTAGGTTTGGTTTAGCTTTGACACAAATCGGACACGCTCTTTGCATATTTCGGATAGAAATCGAGTCAGACCTAAAACTTATCTGCTAAGAGTGGATCGTGTTCAGGTAAAACTCTCAGTTGATCAATTTATACCCGCTAGACCCGCGTATCTTAATATTTTTTTAAAAAAAATATTCTAAACAATAAAACAAATATATTTTTTCTCCTCCTGTGGAATTATCTGGAACTATAACATTTTTTCTAAGTTGCAATCACCCTTTCTTCTAACAGTGTGGGGGTGACATCTTCAACCACCACACACAACCTAGAGTCTACCTTCTTTCCCCTCCGCTTCCTCTTACCGCCATTCACATCGTTATTCTCTTCTATCGTCCCAAACCTGCAACGTAGCCACCCGCCGCCGCCCTTTCTCCTCTCTGTTTTGCGATAACAATCTACCCAACAGCGAAGTTCCAGAGCACTACTGTCACCCAAAAAAACAAGAGAATACTCCTTCATTCTCTTGTTTTTCACCCAACAAAAGCCCGAGTCACTCCACTTGTCACTCCTCCTCAGTTCTCTCTCGGCGTCTTGGCCTCTCCTTGTAAGCGGCTTCCGCCCCCTTTCTCGCTTTCTCGGAGGCCGCTGGCCGCCCTTAACCTGAAATGAGCTGAATACAACCTGAAATATTTTGTAACGGTCAAGTTTGCAGGTAAAGCTGGTAATGACACCAGACCTATCATGTGCAGGTTCATGTAGTTTTTTTTCGTACCCGCGAAGAAAACATGTCAGATATGAGTTTGATACTTTGAAATCTGAAAAACCATAACCCCAAATACAAAACACGATTTGTTGGTCACCCTAGATTTTATTCCATTGATGTAATATTGACTTGAGTTATACTACTTAAATATTATTTATATTATATTTGTTTAAATCATTTAGTTCAACAAATTTGATATAAGAAATTAGCAACTAACCATTGTAATACGTTGTGTAATGTAAAGTAATTGATGTTTGTAGATGTTACCTTAGGTTATACAATGCAAGATAAAAAGATATAAGAAAAAATACCAGAGAGAAAAGTTTGAGTTGAACTTTTTGTGAAAAACTACATTTGGACTTAAATCATGATTACGATCAGCATTACAATCACAACCTCAATTATGTTTATAACAGCCGTATAATAACGACATTCTGTAAATTTTACAAAGCTCTAGAAGAAAGTAAATTTTATAATGCTATAAAAACAATTATGACTGGTTAACTCTTGTGATGGTCAATTATTATATTGTCTATGTTTTCTTCATATTTGACAGATTAGATTTCTTAAGTCTAGTATGCTGAATTTCAGTAAAAAGTGGTGCAAGCTAACAAAAAGAAATGGTTACTATGTTTTTATTTTATTTTCTCTCGCCCTTGTTGAGTTTAAGAAAACCCTTATCTGTGTCATCATTTTGATTGCCACCCATTTTACATTTTCCTCATATGTGTCATTATTTTATTAAATCGTTACTTATTTATTTCTAATGCAACAAAAAAATCCTACTCGATGTTTTCATGTTTTTGGGGATTATCTTCATAGTGTCATTGATTTCCATTTCCAATGGAGTTAAGGATACACATTCTTTGACTTTGGAATATGATGGAATAAAACAAAATGACTCACTAAATTAGTTGCGCTTCTTATCTTATGAAGTAGCAGTTGATCGACACAGTTTGGCGTAATTTTCATTATAGGTTACCAAGAAACAACCTCTGTGTATTTCTAACACATGGGTATGGTTGCATACAACCGATCCCCTATACCCTGTTATAAGCAGGAGCTTCTAAGGCAATAGGGTAATAATGTTGTTGTATCTTCACAGTGTCGTTATATGAAGTAAATGTAACATGTAAAACAAAAGTTGCACAACGAAAAGCTTTAGGGGGTGTTTGGTTGGGAGATTTCTCACTAAAGGTATGTGTTTGAAGGAATCCAAACCCATAAAAGTTGTTTGTTTGGAGAAATAAGGGATATGAGTTTCAGACTGATATCCAAGTATTTGGTAATAAATATCGTTTTTTTAATATACTAGCCCCTCTTGTCTATCAAAATGGGAGAATGGGAGGTATGGCCGGTCAACGCCGCCGGCCACCGCCGCCCGCCAGTCAGTCACCATTCCGGTCGGTCAAATTTTTCAAGTCAATTTTTTGCATTCGTACCCATTTCAATTCCGATACGTTCCAAACACCATCAATATCAATCATACTCATTCTCACTTCAATACTAAACAACTATCACTTTTACGCTCAAACCCATATACTCCAAATCTATACACTGTCATACACATTTCGATTCTGATTCCGATACCCAAATTCGAACCGAACGCCACCTTAATTTTTATTGGAAAGAAGGATTATAGTTTTAGTGAAATGATACGTTAAAAACTTTCTAAAGAAGACATTTCGGTAGGCCACGCTATTTTTGAGAAATGACAAGAGTGTTCATGATCCAAACCGTGGGTAGTCTTTTCATTTTCCTTCTCTACATCTTAAGACAAAAAATTACTAGCTTTTGTTCCTTACACATTGAAAGGGGGATAGGATCCCCTCATCGTAAGGGGTGCGGTGACGCGAGACCGCGCGACACGTGGCAGTAAGGGGGATGGTGAGGCTAGATGCAGGTGACCCTCATCTAGCCTCACCACCCTCCATTGCTGCCACGTGTCGCGTGGTCACAAAAGGGGTGAGAAAAGTGGGAGTGAGATGATACCAACCCATGGAAAGGAATCACTTTGCTTTCGAATAATTATGGGACTTCCCCATATAAGGCATCCTCTCACATCTGGTAGGTGCTGCATTTAACGGTCCACCAAACAACCTCTTACATTTTAAAATAGCTCATAGCACCTCTAATGTTGGGAATTACTCGACTAACCATCTTCCTCCGTTAAATTTGCTGTAAAAATTATATATTGCCAGTTATCCCCTTAAAAACCCAAGACAAAAAAAAGTAAACTATAAGTTAAATTAAAAACATAAATTTCGTCTTCTTCATCCTCCCTTCCAAATCCCCCACCGCCAGGCTCACCTTCCCTCCACCATTCTCCCACCCACGGTGCTCCGGCATCCTCGCTGCCGCCCCCTTCCAAGCGGATGAGATTCTAGGAGGCTAAAAGTGAGGCTAAAAATGGAGTCTCCAATCACGCGTCGCTACGTGTATAAAAGCAAGTTTTTTTTAAAAAAAAAATTGCAGCACCTCCTTACTTTTGTACACGTGGCGACGCGTGCTTGGAGGGCTCATTTTTAGCCTCACTTTTAGCCTCCTAGGATCTCATCCGCCTTCCAAGAGAATCCCAAGTTCATCATAGCTCTTAGCTACTACCACTGTAGCGCCCTGCTCCCGAACCCTAACTTCGAAAACAGTGCACCCGCTGTATCTCGCTAAGGAGAATACAAGGCGTCGATACAATTTAATCACTCGTCATCAAAGTAACGCAAATCGATATCAGCGTTAACATCATGAACTAAAAACCCTCGATAAAATAACCATCATCATTAAACAATGTCTAGGGAATTCGAAATCGATACAACTGTCAAATGTATATAAACACTAAACTCCAAAATGCATAAACCTCGAATATCGAAATAACTGCCTCAACTAAATCCTTGAAAGTCTCATCCGAATATCCTCAATCTCGAGATCTCTAGTCCCGATCTTCCAGGGTCTGCAAACTCCTCTGTAAGCATACCCTAACTTCTCATGTCTGCAAAACTGGTGAGTGGTGGTGTGAGCCAAAATCAACGGGCTCAGTAATCAATCTACATATACTTGTTATAGAAATCATACATGCAGAAGCAAGTACACATAACCTTTCTAGTTAACATACATGTCCTTAGTCCACAAATAGTTTTACTTAATTATCTTAACAGTAAACACTTCAAAAACACAAAACAAATAATTCATCAGCTCAACCTCAATTACTGTGACGCATGCTCTTCTCAAATATGACATACACAACCAATAAACAATCACATACCAAAGAAGAGAACAGTACATACCAATGAAATATATAAACTGCGAAATGTAAGTCACTCCACATAATAATGTGCAACTTCATGATGCATGCCCCTCTCTACGTGTCACGCGCAACAAAAGACAGTTCATGCACGATGTATATATCTCTACCGTGCAATGCATGATCCCGGGGCCTAATGGTGATATAATCTATCACCCCGACACCTGTGCCCATTTAGACACAGCCTGCCATTGTCGACACCCGTGTCCATCTAGACCCGGCCTACCTCGGTACCCGTGCCATCTAGACCCGGCCTACCGTTCGACACCCGTGCCCATTTAGACCCGGCCTACTGTCCCCGACACCTGTGCCCATTTAGACGCAGCCTGTCGTCCTCACTATCCATCAACAACCGTGCCCATGTTAGGCACAACCTGTCAAATGCAATGCAATGCTCGTGCCATGAATGCAAATGCATATCATACGTAATCTGGTGTATCCATACTTATACATATGCTCGTGCCCATACACGTGCACATATACGTGTATGTATACCTCCACACATCCATATACATATACAATACGAACACCACACTAATGTATGATAACATAACAAGCACAAATATACCACTTACATCTGATGCATAACAACATGACGAGCACAAATAGACCATTTACCTCTGATGCAAGATAGTATAACGAGCACATGTAGACCACTTACCTCTGATACATAACAGTATAACGAGCACAGATAGACCACTTACCTCTGATGCATGACAATATAACAAGCACAGATAGACCACTTACCTCTGATGCATGACAACATAACGAGTACAGGTAGACCATTTACCTCTGATGCATGACAACATAACGAGCACAGATCGACCACTTACATTTGACCACAAGACCTGTATATTGCTTATAATCGCCACGGCTCAGCCACCTCGTGCCGCAATAGCAACCAGTCTCTGCCATGTCTGTTTGGAACCAAACTCAACTATACAATATATTTCCAAAACGATTTTCAAATGTTCGATAATTTTCCAAAATAATTTTCAAATGTCAATATTCCAAATATTTTCCAAAACCAAATAATTTCCAAAATAAGCTAAGTAATCACAAAGTCCAAAATACCAAATAGTATACCCTTCAAATTTTCGGCATTACAAATACCATTTTACAAATATTATTTGCATAGCTACATATATATACACGATATAAACATATACTACCATATACATATAAATATACTTCACTCATGCAAATGTAACAAGCAACAGTGGCCATTCGGCCCCTGATAACCACTATTTATATATAAACACGGCACACACACTGCAATATTGTTATTCAACAATTTTTTTTGTGATGAAGCCAAATTGCAGCAAAATATGCAAATGTTGCAAAACAAAAAAATATGGTTTAATTCTCAGTCAAATGGATGGATAAATATGATAGCTTAACATACTTTGTGAGTTGAGTATATAATTTGATTAAAACAATATACATGATATAACATATATGTTACCATTTATGTATAGAAATTACAATTCCCAATATCCCTCTAAACTTTCTGCTTGTTTCATATTTGTACCCATATCCCAAATACCACTTACTGAAGTTTACAGAACAATTGCTTTTATATATATACATATATTATATCTACATCAATTATAGCTTGGAAATAACATATGTTTTGAAAACTTGCCGATTCATCATAACCTTACGATTAAAGTTTCATAGCACATACATAAATAGCATACGTCACTCATATATGTATATATTTATACATGTACATGACAGCCTATATGAATACCAACATAATTTGCCACCCACCTTTACTTGTTGTTTATACCACCCCCAGTAAACATGGCCGAAAGGCAACCAACTTAGAAAATAATTACAGCCCTATCTATAAAAGATTTCATATTATTTCACGCACACATATATTTGTATTTATATAAATCCACACACACATCTCGATGCACACATATAATCAATCATCTATTCAAACACATCTACGAATGCATCATCTAAAGTTAATACCAAAATAATGTATGGATTTTTTGTTGCAAAACATAACAAGTATAGTAGGATGACTTACATTGATTTGTAGACTATACCGTAAACAAATAGAATTCGGAAAGAGGGTTGAAACAATTTTATTTTTCCTCAAAATGGGTTGGCTCGGCTGTGAGTTCTTTGGGGGGAAAGAATCTTTTTCTTTTGCTGTTTGTTTGCTTGAAGGTTTGAGTGAAATCTTTTTTTGTTGTAGTTGTTTCGGCTGCAGAGGAGAATATGGAGAAGTGGCTGGAGAACGTTTGGCCAAAAGAATGGCCACTGGGGATTTAAAGTGGAGAGTAATCAAATGAATTTTTTTAATAAAGCAAGGTGGTCAAACGTGGTAAAGTCGGGAGGGATTGCTGGGGCTAAATTTGTGGGGATGTTTTAATTGGGGGTTGAATAACCCCCCCACTTCAGACGTTAACCCTTTCTCTTTTTTTGTTTTGTTTTGTTTGTTTTTTTTTTCAATTACAAATCTTTTTTTTAACAAACCCCAGATGTAACAACCACCTCCATTTCTGCAAAATTTTCTCCACTTCTCCGGCACTCTTCTGTCATGAGGATAAAACCATAACGTAAAGTGACGACAAGTGTTGTCACCTCGATCCATCATATTTTATGTTATTTGATCTTATAAAGACGCGGATCATCTTGGACCCATCTCAGCTGGGTAGGTCCAACAGTAAACAAGTCAGCGCGGTCCATCTGATGCAAGTCGCTCCTTCGACGTCGTCAAATGTCTCAGGCCATCATCGGTAAAACAAACCCCGAAACGTTAAGTCTATGGTACCTCAGCCATGCCCCGTGGGTCGGCCATGGACCCGATGCCTCCACCTTGTCTGCTCGGCTCAGCTCCGCCACGGGTCAACCCTACTGTAATGCCAATAGCCCCGAGAACCACATTAGCCGACTGGTTGTCTGAGTCCATCATCAAGCTGGCACGGCCCAGGAGACATAGCTCGCCCCCTCGAGTCGGCTCAGGCCTAAGGTCACTATCAGTGTGAGCCACCCAGGCAGGGTCAAAGGTGGTCTGCTCAGTCATCTGTTCAGCTTAGCGTTAGCTATCCCACCTTAGACATCTCAGCTCGGTCACACCAATCAAACCCAGAAAAGACCCAGCATGCATCGCCTTCCAGTTCAGTTTAGCTCAGTCTCAGCTGTCATCTCAGCACAGGCACACACCTCAGCCACCGAATCTACATTGGCTCCACCGTCACCTCGGCCCAATTGAGCAGCATGTCCATACCCAATGAGTACCCAGCGACACGGGTCTGATGCGTTCAACCTCTGTTAAGCCAACAAGGCACCCGCCAGTGTGAAACTTAGCCATGCAGCGTGACACATAGCGCCACCTAGAGATCATGCAAAAACAGTTCATCAGTAGAACAGAACACAGGACACTCCCACATAACTCCTCAACATGCATTGGCAGCCCAGATCATAAAAAATTACAAAAAATGTCCCATTAAGGACCAAGTTCAACCCTTTGAGCAAAAAATCACAGGCATAACGCAAAAAATGAGACATACGTCTCTAATATACCATCATACATTAAATGCCTAAAATGAAAAAACATGAAACCAACTTAAGTGTCGGAGGGTTTTTCCCATAGCAGTAACTCTGGGGCCTTTAATGTTGTTGCCTGTGCAAATTAATCCCCGAAAACTATTGTTAGTTTCGATGTTAGGATCGTTTGGTGATCAAATGAAGATTTGACTTTGACTCTCTGAACTCTCGATCGTCCTTCATAGCTCCCCATCACCATTGCCGCAAACTAGATACTTCCCTGGCCGTCTTCCGACCCCATCTCCAACGAATCACCTCCCCTCTTCCATGCAGCCCCAACCAGCAACCACTTAGCCCTTTGGCCTCAAAACCTCCATAACCTCACATTAGAAACATTTCTTTCCCCACCGCTCAAAACAACCATCGCTGCTTGCCTTTTTTTCCTTTACCTTCTTAGCGATCAAACCATTTGCCTCCCTTGTCACAACCCCTCATTTGAACACCTTCTTGTGCTTATACTAATAAATTATGATTTGATTTTACTTTTCGATGGAATATGATATTCGGGTGGTTTGGTGGAGATGTATGTGGTTTCTAGAGAAAGAAGCGTGGGCTTCGGTTTCACAACAAAAGTAGAGGCTAGAGAAGGGAGGAGAGGGAAGACGCATGTTGTAGATAGCTTAATGGTGATGAATGTGGGCTTGCCGAAATTGCAGTGGTTGATGTTGGTTGGGAGATCCGGATATAAAAAAAGGTATTTTATTCTTTTCTAAATACTGGGTTAGGTTTGTCAAAACGCACTATTTCAGAGAAATTTTATAAAATATTATAGTTTAAATAAAAAAAATTTGAAACATGATATGAAAAATTCTAGAAACAACTAGGACACATTTGACAGCGTTGTCCAAAAGGATCTAAGGCGGCACTGTCAATGCCGTTCAAGAAGCCACCTTTGAACTACACTGCCAAATGCTTTTAAGGGGATAGGCTATTTTTGTGTCCAAAAGACTGTTTCTGGGGGGCAAAACCATACAGGCCGAGACGGCCTTGGCAGGCGCGTCCAAGAGCCTGGACGACACTGCCATGTTCATCCAATGCCTTGGATGCCCCTTCCAGGATCGTCCAAGGGCCTAAATGCCATATATCAATTTATTGAAATTTTATTTAATCACGCTGATAGTGGAATGAAGAAACCAACTAGATAATCTATTTGAACTATTCAAACAATGAAAACGGTCCAAAAAATCCCTTAGGGGGTAAATATGTGCCTGCACACAATAAAATATCTTATAGTAATGGAGCCACAAAAATGATGAGGGTGTCCAACGATATCGTATACAGAGATTTCAAAGAACGAGTCAAGTCAAGACTGTTGAGAAAAAAGGGATTTGAGTGATTTCAAAATACATGATTTAAATAACGTGTACTAAAGAAATGCATGACATATTTTATGACATGACACGTTTTTGCATAAAACTTGCGTTATATAGTTCATATATAATGTTATCGTACTAACGAGCCATGAAGCTTTAAAGCTTACATCAAATGGCGAACATTTGTTGTGTTTGAACTATTTTCAGGTGCCATCATTAATGAACTAAACTAGTTCATTAAGTGAAGTACTTAGTTAAATAAACTAAGTAGTTCATTAAAGGAAGCTATATTTGGAAAAAGCACAAAGGCAACAAATTGAAGAATAGAAAGTTTTCTCCACCCTTTCCACACGCCATTTACCATATATTTTTATATACATTCAGATTTTTTATAAAAAGCACATACACATATATTCCAACGTAATACCGACACGTTATATATCTTACGTACGTACGTTAACGTCACACCACTGTATTTAACTCACATTGATGAGTGTATTCAGGTCTTATATCATATGATATAAGTCATGGTTATGACAAATTTATTACGACACGTTAAAAGGTTCTAAACCAAAAATTATCGTATCGGACGAATACCGAAACTTCGCCAACGTGTCACGTACTTGCCATATATAGATGGCCAGCCCCTACACTTCAAAAATGGCCACAAATTTCGTGGCTTACATGGTATGTACATCCATAAAATCATTCCATGTTGGCACACACAAATCACCCACAATTAAGGCCAAATTGTGGAGATTCCAAAATTCAATTTTGTCACATGTTGGGCGCCACTTTAGATCAGCCTAAGTGCTGAATATTAAATTTTAATTTATGTATATTATGTGTAACGTAATATATATAACATGTGCAAAAAGTTAGAATTTAATTAGAGAAAAATCAGGTAATCGATAAACGTCGAAAATTCGATTTTCCACGTACACGACACAAGGAACATTTTTGGCATGGCATATAACATGTATCTAGACACTTTTTACATACTTCATACATTCTAAAGTGTTCTAAAAAAATCAATTAAGGACTGATTGGAATATACCATGTGTGTATAATTATATGTGCACTATTTTACAAAGTCTGCAAAAATAAAATTCAGCACATGTACAACTATCATACACGCCTAGCTCAGCCTTATTGGAGCATATGTGGAGCTTTATTGGCATCTTGATTGTCCAAGAATGAAGCATGCAATGTTGGTGACATAAAAAAGGAACTACAAAAGATAACATTTCAAACTTTGTCACATTTGTGACACATGCTGAAAATTCAGCATGTTTTGTCTTGAGCTGGCTGATTTTTGCACTAAATAATGGCATATTTACTATCATGAGTTATGTGGATTAATTGAGAGATAGTATGGAAATTTTTTGAATATATTATGGAATAAAAAAAGTGATATATTTGAATATCACTCATGCTGAAAATTTCAGCATGTGTGGGAATGTATGTTGGCCGGATTCATGGCCCTATTGGTGATTAATTTTTATTCCAAAATTGATAAGAATGTTATGTACTAAATGATGATTGATTTCTTCTTTATTTTCAAGGAATAAATCAAATACAAACTTGGCAACATTTTGAATAAAATACAAATGTTACACATGCTGAAATTTCAGCATGTGGAGGAAGCTAATGGCCGAATTCATCATGGCAAGTTGGAGAAATTTGTCTTACTAATTATGTGGGATGATTATATGCTTTATGGAAATAATTTTGTGGCTAATTGGCACATGCTTTTTAAGGTTTATTTTCAGATTTGTCTAGTCATCAAATGATGACAACTTCCATCCAATCAATGAGTGCCAAGTAAGCAAGAGCTTAATGATCATCCAATGAGGAGTTGCCAAGTAAGCAAGGACATGTCACAATGATGCAATACACTCTTCCAAGGACTTAGAAGATAATTTTCAAGAGGAAGAAAAGTCTAGAGGGGGCGGACATATGGTGATAAAAAGGAAAGAAGAGAGCAAACAAAATACAAGAACAAGTCTTGCAAATTGAAGATCAAAAACGTTGCATCCTCTCGTCTTCTACACCTTCTTTCTTTCTTCTCTCTAAAAGCCTATTGTACTCATATTCATACATTTGAATAGGCTTCATATAGACCACCACATATTCTCTTTATTGTTGTAAAAGATTGATCAAGGTGTGATCAATCTTGCACTTGCAAGGTGGTGGTGTTCGTGATTGTTGTATTCACATATAAGGTTTGTAAAGGGTTGGAGTTGGTCTGTAACTCCATAAACCCAGTGTGTAAGGCGTTCTTTGTGTTTTGTGATTAGTGCTAACCGAGGAAGGTGTCCTCGAAGACTGGAGTAGGTTGTTTTAACCGAACCAGTATAAAGTTCCTGGTGTTATTTACTTTCAGCACTTACTTTCAGTTTCAGCACTGTGTATCGTTTTTCATCACGTTATTAAAAATAGTAAACGAATTTTAAAAATCACAAAACTTTCCAGAATCATAGGCACACGTCTTAAGGTTAATTTGGCGTAAGTTTCAACTCTTTTGGACAAGGATAAGTCATCCAAACGTCTAAAGTTCTGAGACTAGTGCAGTCTGATTTTCAGGCTTACAAAGGTTGAGACTTTGAACGTATTTGACTAACTTCCCAAAAGAATTGTTCAAAACTGTTTCAACCCAATTAAATATAACTAATAAGGGATTAGTCATTAAAGTTTCAGATCATTTGGAGTTACGGTTAAATAGGAATTAATTTTTCAAATCAGACTACTGTTTCTGACAGATTTGCGTAATCTGACCATCAACAAGTTTTAATGGGGTTAGAGGTTGAATTTTAATCTGAAATTTTTAGGAGATACTCAGAACATCTGAGTCTAAGTTTTCTCCAAATTTCAGAATTTTTAAAGACCTGTAACCGAGTTTTCGAAACGTTTCAAAACAGGTCCTAAAAACAGAAACTGTTTTCAGAAGTTGGGTTTTTGGTTTAAAAAAATTTTAAAAACCACATTTTCCGCACCCACTATTCAACCCCCCTTCTAATGGTACCTTGCAGATCCTACAAGTGGTATCAGAGTGCAGGAACACTCACAACAAGAAGATCCAACAATCTAAGTGAGATGACAACCAGTAGACACAAAACCGAGCAAGAAGGTATGTCAAGCCAAAGGCCTCCACTTCTTGATAGTGAGGTACATTCTGATTCCGATTCCGATTCTGATTCTGAACCATCATATCATGATTTCAATGTTCAATATCTTGAATTGCATAAGTTTGCTAAGACTCTTGCAAAAGAAAAGAAGCGATTAATTGAAGACAAGAAATTGTTAGAATCTTCTAACACAAATCTTGTGTCTCAATTAAACGATTCAAAAGAAGAGTCGTCCAGCATCATTAATTCATTAAAGTCTGAAATTTCATCATTGACATCCAAGAACACTGAACTGAAAGCCAAGATTTCAAAGTTGAAATCAAGAAACGAATATCTAGAAAAGACCAGAAAACAATTCGATACGGATATTTGTATTCTAGATCATCTTATCTCTTCTCAGAAGGATGGAAATGATCAAAACCGGAGTAGGATACGTTAAAGAAAATAAAGTTCAAAATAAGCCTACAAAATTGATTTTATCTACATCTATGAAACCGCATGAAACGATACAACCTAAGAAGAATGCTAGTACACCACTCATCTCATCTCATCGTGCTTCTTATTAAACAAAGTGCAATCATGTGCCATATAGATATGAAAGAAAGCCACTGATGCATATGCGACATTCATATCATAAAAATGCATCTAAATCACTCCCCGTGCATACAAATCGAAATGCATATCAAAAACGAAAACCATACTATATGCATGATGGGATTCTCGGCCAAAGGCCAACGCATTTGCCCCTAACGTATATTATGTTACATCTTCATCACCTTTCTCACCTTTTAGAAGACCTAGAAAGGTCACCCAAATTTGGGTACCAAAAGAGACATTCTCAAAGGGTTTAATAAATAACCCTTAAGAACGTACTTTTAATATTATTTGAAATGCATGATTTTTTTTTGCTATCTTCATCTTTACATGCGCTTTTGATTGTCTTTCCAAAATAAAGGGGGGAGAATGCATGATTTAAGAGGGAGAGAGAAAGATTAATTGCACAAATCAAGGGGGAGAGAATTCAAAATTCAAATTTGAATTTGTGCACGATTGGAGGGGGAGCGACAAAATTTAAATAATGAACGTATGTTATTTTGTAAATCATCAAAAGGGAGAGATTGTTGAGAAAAAGGGGTTTGAGTGATTTCAAAATGCATGATTTAAATAACGTGTACTAAAGAAATGCATGACATATTTTATGACATGTCACGTTTTTGCATAGAACCTGCGTTTTCTAGTTCATATATAATGTTATCGTACTAACGAGCCATGAAGCTTTAAATCTTACATCAAATGGCGAACATTTGTTGTGTTTGAACTATTTTCAGGTGCCATCATTAATGAACTAAACTAGTTCATTAAGTGAAGTACTTAGTTAAATAAACTAAGTAATTCATTAAAGGAAGCTATATTTGGAAAAGGCACAAAGGCAACAAATTGAAGAATGGAAAGTTTTCTCCACCCTTTCCACACGCCATTTACCATATATTTTTATATATATTCAGATTTTTTTATAAAAGGCACATACACATATATTCCAACGTACTACCGACACGTTATATATCTTACGTACGTACGTTAACGTTACACCACTGTATTTAACTCATATTTATGAGTATATTCAGGTCTTATATCATATGATATAAGTCATGGTGATGACAAATTTATTACGACACGTTAAAAGGTTCTAAACCAAAAATTGTCGTATCAGGCGAATACCGAAACTTCGCCAACGTTAAAAGGACTGATTGGAATATACCATGTGTGTATAAATTATATGTGCACTATTTTACAAAGTCTGCAAAAATAAAATTCAGCACATGTACAACTATCATACACGCCTAGCTCAGCCTTATTGGAGCATATGTGGAGCTTTATTGGCATCTTGATTGTCCAAGAATGAAGCATGCAATGTTGGTGACATAAAGAAAGGAACTACAAAAGGTAACATGTAAAACTTTGTCACATTTGTGACACATGCTGAAAATTCAGCATGTGTTGTCTTGAGCTGGCTGATTTTTGCACTAAATAATGGCATATTTACTATCTTGAATTATGTGGATTAATTGAGAGATAGTATGGAAATGTTTTGAATATATTATAGATAAATAAAGTGATATCTTTGAATATCACACATGCTGAAAATTTCAGCATGTGTGAGAATGTATGTTGGCCAAATTCATGGCCCTATTGGTGATTAATTTTTATTCCAAAATTGATAAGAATGTTATGTACTAAATGATGATTGATTTCTTCTTTATTTTCAATGAATAAATCAAATAAAAACTTGGCAACATTTTGAATAAAATGCAAATGTTACACATGCTGAAATTTCAGCATGTGGAGGAAGTTAATGGCCGAATTCATCATGGCAATTTGGAGAAATTTGTCTTGCTAATTATGTGGGATGATTATATGCTTTATGAAAATAATTTTATGGCTAATTAGCACATGCTTTTTAAGGTTTATTTTCAGATTTGTCTAGTCATCAAATGATGACAACTTCTATCCATTCAATGAGTGCCAAGTAAGCAAGAGCTTAATGATCATCCAATGAGGAGTTGCCAAGTAAGCAAGGACATGTCACAATGATGCAATACACTCTTCCAAGGAATTAGAAGATAATTTTCAAGAGGAAGAAAAGGCTAGAGGGGGCGGCCATATGGTGATAAAAAGGAAAGAAGAGAGCAAACAAAATACAAGAACAAGTCTTGCAAATTGAAGATAAAAAACGTTGCATCCTCTCTTCTTCTACACCTTTCTTTCTTCTCTCTAAAAGCCTATTGTACTCATATTCATACATTTGAATAGGCTTCATATAGACCACCATATATTCTCTTTATCGTTTAAAAGATTGATCATGGTGTGATCTATCTTACACTTGCAAGGTGGTGGTGTTCGTGATTGTTGTATTCACATACAAGGTTTGTAAAGGGTTGAAGTTGGTGTGTAACTCCATCAACACAGTTTCAGCACTGTGTATCGTTTTTCATCACGTTATTAAAAATAGTAAACGAATTTTAAAAATCACAAAACTTTCCAGAATCATAGGCACACGTCTTAAGGTTAATTTGGCGCAAGTTTCATTTGACTAACTTCCCAAAAGAATTTTTTAAAACTGTTTCAACCCAATTAAATACAACTAATAGGGGGTTAGTCATTAAATTTTCAGAGCATTTGGAGTTATGATTAAATAGGAATTATTTTTTTAAATCAGACTACCGTTTCTGGCAGATTTGCGCAATCTGACCATCAATGATTTTTAAAGGGGTTAGAGGTTGAATTTTAATCTGAAATTTTCAGGAGATACTCAGAACATCTGAGATTGAGTTCTCTCCAAATTTCAGAATTTTGAAGACATGTAACCTATTTTTCAAAACGTTTCAAAACAGGTCCTGAAAACAGAAACTGTTTTCAGAAGTTGGGTTTTTGGTTTAAAACAATTTTAAAAACCTCATTTTCCGCACCCACTATTCAACCCCCCCTTCTAGTGGTGCCTTGCAGATCCTACAAAGACTGTAGTTGGATATAGATGTTGATGAAATCAAGCTGGTATGTGGATACCCCTTTCGAGTCTAATACGGCTGTTTACGTTTACAACCTGGCTAAGATTTCTAACCAGGAAGACTTGAAAACTGATCTAGAGAAACCAACTTGTTATGCAACTCTTACGGCTATGGAGATATACATGACTGTTCTATCGACCAGAGGATGTTCACCTTGGAGACCTGATACGGTTGTGAGTACGACCAGGCGTGGACGGTACTCGGTCATCTGGATTTTCAAGGGCAGCCAGGGGCGCACCGGACACCACGCGAGGTGCTCTTCCAGCCACTGGACCCTATCTCTGGTTGAGCCGTTTCCAGGGTGGACAGACTGTTAAACAGAAAAGATAACTCTTCTTGAGGCCCCCGCCGAAGTCTCCGGACTTCCTAACGTTGCTGTCAACCCCATGTCCCGGTTCAGGAATTTTAACCCGATTCTTTTTCGGAGCATGCGCTAAACGCGCTATCTGTCGGGCTTCTCCCGACCCTTAGGATCGACTAACCTATGTGCAAGTACCGTTCACATGGAACCTTTCCACCATTCGCCCAAATATTGTTAGCGCCACTATTGATAGAGATGTTTTCGAACCTACGAATCCTGTAGTCCTACTCATCACATGCAAATATAAAAGATCAAATAAATAAAGAAGGTGAAGAAACAAAATGACAATGTTTAAAATCTCATTACATGTAAAGGAGATCATGTGTCACCAATAAAGCTTACTTGTTTAACGCATATGTTGAAGAAATTTTTCAAAAATACATTGACATCGATCGATCTATGCCTCAATTTTAGAGACTGATGTATACATCGAACGATTGATGTACCCAGATTGAGAGATCGATGTCTCATAGCGAGGTTATGATTTTATTCTGTCCAATATCGATTGATCGCTGTAGGAGATAATGTATACATCGATAGATCGATGCATCTCAGGCTGAGAGATCGATGTTTCACAGTAATGTTCTGCTTTTAACCTCTACATACATCGGTCAATCTATGTCTCTTTTGAGAGACTTACGTATATCAATCGATCAATGTGTTTCAACCTGAGAGATCGATGTTACTTTTTAATTTGTTTTAACTTTTGGTAATTTTATATTATAAAATGGTATTCCTTAAACATTTTAACACTTAATAAAATCATACTTTTGAAAATTATTGAAAGATGACATTTTTCAACAATTCTCACCAAGAGTGATTGATTTAGTATCACCAGAAGACACCACAAAATCAGCAACATTTTTCACGTCTTCTTCAGCAGATACTTTCATATCTCCACAAGAACATAGATCTTCTTTGTTTATTTAGAAACAAGGTTTATCAGCCCTATTTTTGAGGACAGCTCTTTTTGAGCCTTAGACTTGGGCACTTTTGCAGATCTGAAACTAAAAGAAATGAAAGGTCGGGGAAGAATGATGGGGGGCGGCTGCAAGGGTGAAGAGGAGAAAAGGAAGTTACGTGGGAGAACACTAGATAATACCTCTCTATCCTCTCTTTTTATTACTTGACTAACTAGACAGAGTATTTAGAAGGTCTCATTGGAAGGACTCGGCCCCTTAGTGTTTATGTCTCATAGAGTGTAGAGTATATAAATCAGGATCATTTAGTATTTTTTTATGCACAAAAGTATCTACTGTAAAATGAGTCAGCATCCACATTACATGGGTTGAAATTAGGGATGTCAAACGGATAAAACGAATACGGTAAGACAGTATCCGTATTCGAATTCGTTTTTGTCTAACTATATCCGAATTCGTATCCGAATCCGGATGGATATTTAGGAAGTCATCCGAATTCGAATTTGTTTGGATTCGAATTCGGTGCCGGATATCCGAATCCGTATTATATCTATTTCAAATTTGTTCGAATATCCGAATCCGGATATCCGAATTCGAAATCAGCAAATTTACAACAGTGGTAGAGCGGCCGTATACATATTTTCATATATATTTTTTTAAAATTTTAAAAATAAATATTTTTACATATTTTTTATATATTATTATATATTTTATTATATATTTTTATTTAATTTTAAAAATATCTATTCGGATACGGATATTCGGATACGGTAATGACTATACCATATTCGTATTTGTTTTTCTAATACTATTCGGATACGAATTTGAATACGGTGAAACGAATGTACAGCTCTTACCATATTCGATTCGGACAGCCGAATTCGAATTCGGATGTCGGATATCTAGTAAGTTTTGACAGGCCTAGTTGAAATATCTAGCCGAGACATGTTCACACTATGGCTGCCACAAAAATCGAAACTGTAACTTTAAATGTAATATGACATCTGAATATCAAATAAGCTACGTTATGAAGACATCTAAAAAGTCTCACTGTGTTGAGGTCTAGAGGTGTCTCGTTTGGTGGAGTTTTAAAAAGACTTACACGGTTGAGCAAATATTCAAAATTTATTATTTACTTATAGTTTTGAACATGTAAAATAAAAAAAATAATGAAAACCAAAAACAATAATACCTTTTCGAATTTTATGAATAACATATAATTTCTCAAATTTATATCTATCTCAATAGTCGTTTGATTGAGGTCTTTCCGATTACATCTTGCGGCTAAGTCATTGGTATTGATTTTCCTCCACCGAACACAATGTTTGCCGTAAAGTGCACGTCAACTTGCATTGCGAACTTATATTAGGATAAATTAGATATATGTTGTTGATAAAAAAAATTCATGGGTTTGATTGTAGAGGAATTGATTGACTGCTGCTGTGTAAGCGTCGTTGGTATATATAGGCCGTCGATTCTTGACTCATTTCATCATACCTTAAGTTTTGAAGCTATATTTTAGGTTATCTTAAATAAAATGGAAATCAAATTCATATCTCTATAAGTTTCATTATACATGTATAATCCAGTTGATACTCGGGTTGAGATTTACTCTAAGAGGTCAAAAGTTCTATTCTAGGGACGCGCACAAGGTTTTCATCTGTTGCTAGGCCGAAGGTCTGGTTTGTGGGGAGACACTTTGTATGGGGTTACTACGTAATGATCTCACCCAGTCTAGGAGGCCGTTGGACTCCTGATTTACACCCTCCACACATGTTCCTTGAGGTTGGGACGGTCCATACATGTTCCTTGAGGTTGGGACGATGAAACCCGAAGAGAGAGATTTCATTTTTTGCTGTAAGTTTCATTAGACAGTTTTCATGGTCACTCCCTGTCACAAGTACAACATGCTCATTGAAGCTTAATTGAGCAATGATCGGCTTTTCATTTGAAAATCCATTCTGGATAATAACAAGTTAAGGAAATGATGGGGCTTTGTAGTGTTCCAATGAAAAATAATAAGGTGAGAAAATACAACAATCATACTCATTATATTTCAATGACAGTAAAATCTATCGTTAAGGTCTGGAAAGGAACAAAACAGACAAACAATACTTTCATCCCAAACGATAGAGAGTGTGTATCCAGTGAAACCTCCGACTTTACATGAAGAGGCATTGTATTGTTTCAAGCAACGAGTGAATGATATAATGGCCAATGGCCAAATATTATATACTTTAATAGTTACTATTTAGCGAATGAAATTAAGACAAACTGGAGATGCATTTAATTTCTATATAGATCACATGTTAAAGCAGGATATCCTATCTTTCTTCTTCGTATGCGTGTCTATAACATTTTTTTCTAATAAAAAATCACAATAACCAAGACCTAAGCAACTCTGTTTATTTTATTTTAATTTTGTTAACAATAACCAAGTTTAACTTGGAAGGAAGGAAAAAAAGGAAAATAAAGAAATTAGCGCCTCCCACCTGGAGAACTCGGACTTTCATTCCATTTCTCCATTGTACTGTTCATATAGTTTTGTTAACGTGTCTTGGGAGAAGTCTGCCAGAGTTTCCTTTACTCACTAAATCCAAAAGATCTAAGCTTAAAATATGAGTAGGATTCGAACCTTTACATTACTAACGTTTCACTTAATTTTTTTGGTTAAAATGCTAACATATTAACCAAAGAAATCAAAACATCAAGGGAATGCAATCTATATAATAGCTTTACTCATAGGCCAACTGGCTGACTTGTGTGTACTACTCAGAATGTATAACCCTCTTAAACAATAGGTATCATAGCGCCTATGTCTAAAAGACGTTGGTATAGCTTATACATAACTCTGTGTACATGTATGCATATTCTTTGTGCTACATTCATACATACAAAAGATGATGCTTCAAATATGTGTTTGTTCCTAGCTTGCCAGATAAAGTAGACTGTGACATCCATGGTGATCTTCATTGTCTTGGCTCTCAGAGCTTTCCCTGAGCCTGTGTGATCCCTAAACTAGTACTCTGTTCAGTGTCTGAAGGTCATGCGCCAGAGCAAGCCATGCCGAGATGATCTGCCAAACTTGTTTGATGGTCGAGCAAGAGAAGAAGAGGTGATTCAGGGATTCTGGTCCTGCTGAGCAGAGCTGACAGGTGTTATCCTCTAAATGGCCAAGTCTGATCTTGGTGGGTAGCTTGTCAAGCCCAGCAAGCTAAAGCGTGAATGAATGCTTCGGTGTGAAGGCTAAATCCCAACTATTTTGGCCATATCGACTGCGCTGTGTAGGACCTCAGGCGCTACCATCTCTCCCAAAACCAATTGGTGACAGGAGATGCGCATACCCTATCCTTATAGTGCATTCAGCACACAAGCGCCCACGGCATTCGACTGTGACTTGGCCCACATGGCCTACGCCCACACGGCCTACGCCACGGGACAATTGCTGCACCCAACAATCTCTCCCTCAACAATTGCTCCTGCTGGGAATCGAACCCGTGACCTCGCTCTGATACCACTTGTCTCCAACTCATAAAATGAACTCCACATCATATCCACCTTATCAATCACGTTTCTCCACATATATATAAGTGTAGCAACTCAGATTTTTGAAGAAGAAATAAATAAATAACAATTGACAAGATTATGCCAATGTGTAACACCGAAATTCTCCAATATTTCTTCTTATATGTTAAGAACATTTCCACACATTTGACACCTTTAATATCTCTGAATAATGATGATAAATATTCTCTTATAACATATATAAGAGGGTCTTCAAGAAAAAATAGAATGTGACATCTCAAATCGTCACATATCCAGCTATAGTCAATAATACCATCGGTTGAGAGAATAAGATATAAGATCACCATATTATCTTCAAAATAACAATAACACAGCTCCAGAATGAAGATAATAGTATGCTCAAGAGATTCCTTGAGTGAAAATACCAAAAATACCCTCGGGGGTGAAATGACCAAAATACCCCTAGTGTGAGAAAACTCCAGAAATGACTCCAATGGTCAGAAATAACCATGATACCAACTTTGTCATCATAAATAGTAGAAGAATATGCTCTTGAAATATTTCCACCATATCATGTTCCTACAAAACTCAAAATACCAATTTTGCCCTTTTTGGTAAGTTGTAGAAACTTCCAAGGCACGTGAGTCACAAGACAATAATAATCACCAAAAACACATAATAATCACATAATGAACATGTATAAATCATATACAAATGAAAAAAAATCATTTTAACACATTTTAGAAAATTATTTCTAAAAATCCTAGACATCGATCGATCGAAGTGAGGGTTCGATGTACATCGATTGATCGATGTGTCTCAAGTTTAGAGATCGATGTCAACTTTTTCAACTTTTTCAACTTTTAAACACATATAACACCATGTGTGACATTTGTAAGTATTCACCACTTAAAATCATGGCTTTGAAAATTATCCAAACATATTTCTCAACATTCTCCCCCTTTTGGATGATTTTCAAAATAACCTAACATGATTTTAATGTCACAACTTATAATTAAAAATTTAACCAAATGTTTTCAACTTTTAAATAGTATGTAACTTTTAAATAGTATGTTGCTCCCCCTCAACTCATACTCTCCCCCTTAACCTATACTCAACTCATAACCAATTGAAACTTATCATTTCATACCAAATGATGACTTACCAACTAAAATCTAAAATCATGTGCTTATTCTATCTCCCCCTTTATTTTGCAAATCATGCAAAAGATAGAACTATACAATGGTATCGTAAGTCATCATACCTAACTTGGCACGCAAGTTTTCAAACGTGGCTTGATTAAGGGGTTTAGTAAAGATATCAGCGATTTGGTGATCAGTTCTTATATGGTTTATCACTATGTCCTCATTTTGAACATGATCGCGAAGAAAGTGGTATCGCACCTCAATGTGTTTGGCCTTAGAATGAAGCACCGGATTCCGGGAAAGATTGATTGCACTTGTGCTATCGCAGAAAATTGGAATCGTTTTCATTTTAATGCCAAAATCACTAAGTTGCTGTTTAAGCCAAAGTATTTGGGTAGTACATAAACTCAAAGCAATATACTCGGCTTCAGTGGTAGAAAGAGCTACACTAGCTTGCTTTTTAGAAAACCAAGAAATCAAGTTGGTTCCTATGAATTGACAAGTACCGCTAGTGGATTTTCTATCTAACTTACAACCATCGTAATCAGCATCACTATATGCGTGTAATTCCAACTTAGCGTTTCTATCATACCACAGTCCTAAGTGAGGTGTATACTTAAGATATCTAAAGATCTTTTTCACGGCATTGTAATGTGATACCTTAGGACAAGATTGAAACCTAGCACACATACATACACTAAACATGATGTCAGGTCTTGATGCAGTTAAGTATAACAGTGATCCAATCATAGACCTATAGAGTGTGTCATCAAAAGGTTTACCATTTTCATCCTTATCAAGTTTGGTACTAACACTCATGGGGGTAGTTGTAGGTTTCAACTCTTCAAAACCAAACTTCTTAACCATATCATTGACATACTTAAGTTGGCTAATATGAATTCCTTGAGGGGTTTGTTTAATTTGAAGTCCTAATAAATAATTCAACTCTCCTACCATTGACATTTCAAACTCCGACTTCATACACTCTTCAAAGTCTTTTACTAAGGTAGGGTTGGTTGAACCAAAGATGATATCGTCAACGTATATTTGAACTATTAACAAATCATTACCTTTTCTTTTTAGGAATAATGTGTTGTCTATAGTTCTCCTTTGATAATTATTTGCAATAAGAAAGTTTGCAAATCTATCATACCAAGCTCTTGGAGCTTGTTTCAAACCATATAAAGCTTTCTTAAGCTTGTACACATGGTTAGGATTCTTTGGATCTTCGAATCCAGGCGGTTGTTTGACAAACACCTCTTCTTGGATGTATCCATTCAAGAATGCACTCTTGACATCCATTTGGAAGAGTTTAATGTTACTTAGACTTGCAATCGCAAGTAATAATCTAATTGCTTCTAGTCGTGCAACTGGTGCAAAGGTTTCTTCATAATCTATACCTTCTTGTTGATTATAACCTTGTGCGACTAGTCTAGCCTTATTTCTTGTAATGTTTCCTTGTTCGTCCATTTTATTCCTAAAGACCCATTTAGTTCCTATTATTGACTTGTTTTCGGGTTTAGGTACTAAGTCCCACACGTTGTTCCTTGTGAATTGATTTAATTCCTCATGCATAGCTTCTATCCATGTTATGTCACCTAAGGCTTCCTTTACATTCTTAGGTTCTAATTGTGAGATTAAGCTATGTCCTTCAAGTTGACTTATATTTCTACGTGTTCTAACCCCAACACTTGGATCCCCAATGATTAATTCTCTAGGGTGCCACCAATTCCTAGATCGACTAGGTTCACCCTCATCTTGTTCAAATGTTTCATTAGTGTGAACATTATCATATGTAACTGGATCATTAGTTACATTATCTTCCAATTGCAAAGTTTCTTCATTTATATCACCTAAGGGTTCATGCATGTCTTGTTCAGGGGGAGTTGGTTCTAGATGATCAAGTACAGGCTCAAGTAATACATCATCATCAAACATATTTTCAACATTTGTTTCTTGTTTATGTTGATGTTTATTACTAACTTCAAAGCATGCATTTTCATTGAATTTCACATGTATGGATTCAATTATTTTTCTAGATGCAGGATTATAACACCTATATGCTCTTGAGTTAGTTGAATACCCAACAAATATGCATTCAATAGACTTTTATTCAAATTTATCTAGATTATCCTTAGTGTTTAGCACAAAGCATTTACATCCAAATACTTTAAGATAATCTATTTTAGGTTGTCTATTGTTTAGCAATTCATAAGGCGTTTTATTTAATTTCTTTCTAATAGTTAGCCTATTTATAATATAGCATGCACAACTAACAGCTTCAGCCCATAAATATTTAGGTAGTTTATTTTCACACAGCATTGTCCTAGCAGCTTCTTGAATTGTTCTATTTTTACGTTCAACAACTCTATTGAGTTGTGGTGTTCTAGGTGGTGAGAATTCATGTTTTATTCTATATAGTTCGCAAAATTTGATTACGTCTTTGTTTTTAAATTCTCCACCTCTATCACTTCTAATCTTTTTAACATTTTCTTCATAAATGTTTTCAAGTTGCTTGATAAGGGTTTCGATTGCTAATGGAGCATCGTCTTTGTGTGTTAAGAACAATGTCCATGTGTAGCGTGAGTAATCATCTACTATGACACACACATAGTAGTGTCCACCTAGACTTCTTGTCCTACTTGGACCAAATAAGTCTAAGTGAAGCAATTCTAGTACATGACTAGTACTCACTTCATGTTTCGGTTTTAAGGTTTCTTTAATGTGTTTTCCCTTAATACATGTTTCGCACATTTGAAAATTATCTAAGTCTAACTTAGGCATACCTCTAATTAAATTCTTTTTAGATAATTTCCTAATGGTTGAAATTTCTATATGGCCTAATCTTCTATGCCATAAATTCACATCTAAGTCACGTGATATTAGACACTTAACCTTAGCATCTAACATGTTATCTAAGGTAAGAGTATAAATATTTCCATCTCTATTTCCTTTTAATACTATTTCTTCTTTTTCATTTATTATATCACAAGAATTGGGAAGAAAGGAGACATTATAACCACAATCTATAAGTTGAGAAATACTAAGTAAATTATAGGATAGATTGCTTACTAATAACACATTTCGTATTTGAAATGTGTTAGGGTCCCCAATTGTTCCTTTTCCAACAACTTGTCCTTTGTTGTTGTCACCGAATGTTACTTTTCCTCCATTCTTGATATGTTCCAATTCGATGAATAGCTTGGGGTTCCCCGTCATATGCCTCGAACATCCACTATCTAAAAACCATTTGGTTTTCAGATTCTTTGACTTTGCCTCCTTCTTGCATTCCTTGCGTTTATCCTACAATGGAGATAAAGTTTTAGGTACCCTTTATTTGGATCCTTGAATGTTAGGGGTATTATTCTTGTTTAGATAACCCTTAGGTATCCAAACTTGAACATACCTTTTAGGCCCATTTTTAGCATGGTTAAAATAAGAAGGATAAGCATATACATGATTATTCCACATAAGTGAAGATGCATTGTTATACATGTTGTGCCATGGTTGATAATCATTATAGGATGGCCGAATTTTATAATGTGTATAAGGCATGCGATTTTGTTTCTTGAAAGGCACAGTATAAGTGTGATCATAGGTATTTCTATAAGACTTATACGAGTGTTGCCTATACTTAGGTTCATAATAAGTTGGATGCTTTTTATTATGTCTAGTTGCATTTGTATACATATAGGCATAGTTTCTAGGTTGTCTAGATGCAAAGTTTGACCTAGATGTATGTTTATGCTTGTGTGCTATTATGGGTGTATGTTGCATTTTTGCCTTGATATTAGTAGAAGAAGGTGTAGAAGAAGATGTAGCAGGCAAAGTTGATTTTATTGTATTATATGGCAACTTTGTACTAGATGAAACAAACTTAGTCTTTTTATTCACTTTTTCATTTTCTTCTTTATAGCCTAAGCCGGTTTTATCATTTTCATACTTTTGTGAAGAGATGAGTGTGTCTAACATGTTTGCACCAGATTTAAATTGTTCTATCATTTTTTCTAAGGTAAATTTAGAAGACTTAAGTTGCACTATTTCACTTTCACAACTTTCTAACTTGGATTTTAACATTTTATTTTCCATTTGTAACTTTTGTTCATCTTTCCTATATGATTCAATTTTATTCTCTAAAGAATCAAGAGTATTAGTAGACTCTTGTTTAAGAGATTCTAGTTGATCGGAAAATTCCAAGTTGGACGTCTTCAACTTGTCATTTTCTTCAACTAGTTTCTTCTTTTCTTTAGAGAGCCTCTTACAGTGAGCATGCATTCTTAGGAATTCTTCATACATTTCATCAAATGTCATGTCACTATCAGAATCACTATCAGAAGAAGAACATACCTCGTTGGATACGAAGCAGACTTGAGCTTCCTCAGTTTCGGATTCTGAGTCGGATGAGTCGCTCCATGTGCTCACCTTCATTGCTCGTTTCTCTTTTCTTGCCTTAGACTCCTTTGTCTTTGTCGTTTGAGCCTCCTTGTCCTTGGCTTGTTTATTATTGTTGTGGTTATTATTATTTTTCTTCGTGGGACAGTCGTATGAAATATGTCCTTTTTGACCGCATTCATAACACTTTAATTCTTTATTATACCATTTGTTTGTGTTATTCTTCCTAGGTTGAGAAGAAGAAGAAGAATTACGTTGTCTATTCCTGTTTGGACGTTTGAAAAACTTTCTAAGTTTTCTAGCAATCAATATCAAGTCATCGTCTAATTCAGTATCACTATTGCTATCATCGTTACTAGCATGTGTTTCGGTTGTTTTGAAAGCTATTGACTTACCAGATGACTTAGAAGATTCAGACTTTCGTTGGTTCAGTTTTACCTCATAGACTTTAAGAGACCCGATCAATTCATCCATCTTGGTGATTGACTTTGTCTCCTTGATTGCAGTCACCTTTGGATCCCATTCAGCAGGGAGGCTTCTTAGCACCTTTTGAACATTTTCACTGTTCGAAAATGACTTCCCTAAAGCTTCAAGGGCATTGAAAATATTAGTAATCCTCAAATCCATAGATGTTATGGATTCGTTTGGCAACATTTTGAAAGTCTCTAATTCAGTCATAAGAATGTTAATTTTGGATTCTTTAACACCACTAGTACCTTCATGCTTTAATACTAGTGATTTCCACATGTCGTGTGCGCTTGTGCAATTAGACACATAACATGCTTCAGAAGTTGTAAGTCCATTTAAAAGTAATTGCATAGCTTTAGCATTCATGGACATTTTCTTTTTATCATCCGATGACCATTCACTTTTATATTTTTCAACCTCTTGAGTTACTCCACTAACTTGTATAACTTTCGTTGGAATGTAAGGTCCATCTTCAACTATAGACCATAAATCGATGTCTATAGCCATTAAGAATAGCCTCATTCTTAGTTTCCAATGAACAAAATTATTGCCATCAAAAAGAGGAGGGCGTTGTGTAGACATACCTTCCAACTCACCTTTGTGAGAAACAATAGCCATAGTATGTACCTTGGATTTGAGACAAGCAGTATATAAAGAATTGTTGTTTCTTGGCCTTGTATTGTACGTACGGTGTTGAATCTTGCTTCTTTTGAGTGGTGTTGGTCTGGCTCTGATACCACTTGTAGGACCTCAGGCGCTACCATCTATCCCAAAACCAATTGGTGACAGGAGATGCGCATACCCTATCCTTATAGTGCATTCAGCACACAAGCGCCCACGGCATTCGACTGTGACTTGGCCCACATGGCCTACGCCCACACGGCCTACGCCACGGGACAATTGCTGCACCCAACAATCTCCCCCTCAACAATTGCTCCTGCTGGGAATCGAACCCGTGACCTCGCTCTGATACCACTTGTCTCCAACTCATAAAATGAACTCCACATCATATCCACCTTATCAATCACGTTTCTCCACATATATATAAGTGTAGCAACTCAGATTTTTGAAGAAGAAATAAATAAATAACAATTGACAAGATTATGCCAATGTGTAACACCGAAATTCTCCAATATTTCTTCTTATATGTTAAGAACATTTCCACACCTTTGACACCTTTAATATCTCTGAATAATGATGATAAATATTCTCTTATAACATATATAAGAGGGTCTTCAAGAAAAAATAGAATGTGACATCTCAAATCGTCACATATCCAGCTATAGTCAATAATACCATCGGTTGAGAGAATAAGATATAAGATCACCATATTATCTTCAAAATAACAATAACACAGCTCCAGAATGAAGATAATAGTATGCTCAAGAGATTCCTTGAGTGAAAATACCAAAAATACCCTCGGGGGTGAAATGACCAAAATACCCCTAGTGTGAGAAAACTCCAGAAATGACCCCGATGGTCAGAAATAACCATGATACCAACTTTGTCATCATAAATAGTAGAAGAATATGCTCTTGAAATATTTCCACCATATCATGTTCCTACAAAACTTAAAATACCAATTTTGCCCTTTTTGGTAAGTTGTAGAAACTTCCAAGGCACGTGAGTCACAAGACAATAATAATCACCAAAAACACATAATAATCACATAATGAACATGTATAAATCATATACAAATGAAAAAAAATCATTTTAACACATTTTAGAAAATTATTTCTAAAAATCCTAGACATCGATCGATCAAAGTGAGGGTTCGATGTACATTGATTGATCGATGTGTCTCAAGTTTAGAGATCGATGTCAACTTTTTCAACTTTTTCAACTTTTAAACACATATAACACCATGTGTGACATTTGTAAGTATTCACCACTTAAAATCATGGCTTTGAAAATTATCCAAACATATTTCTCAACACGCTGTTCCTGTCCCGAAAGAACTCATAGGCAAGTCGAGGTTTGAGGATTCCATCAGATGTCCATGAGGTGATTTCCTCAATAGACGAGGTGTAGGAGCCTGCTCCGATCATCAGTGTGTCTCTGATCTCCATAAGTTTTTTGAGGAGCGGGGAGTCTGAGCTTCGCCCCACCCTCGTCCAGAGTGTGCTTCATAATCTATATTTATGGTTCATCTATTACACCCACGGCATGTCTTTCTTATAGTGCAGATCGCATAGGTGCTTGGCCAGCAGAGCAGGCCAGAGCTAGATTCCATGCCTTCAGCTGTATAGCTCTGAGAACATCCTCTTTTTTAGGCATCCTGATCTGGGACCAGGAACCTAAGATTTTTTTGTCCCTAGTGTAGAATTTCCCCAAAGGAAGTGCAAACAAATTCTATTCACTAGGATCATAACTGCTGAGGGAATAGGCAGGCACTCAACTAAAAATAGTTCATCCCTTGCAGCACTAATTTGATCAGTTCTATTCTGCCAGCATACGAAAGGCTAGTTGCATTCCAATGCCCCACCTTGTCCCTTTCTTGTTAATGAAATGTGCATAGCGTGAGCTCTGCAACTTGTGTCTGGCTATGGAAATTCCCAAGTATCTGAAAGGCATGGTTACTGCCGAGAAGCTCATGCTGACCTACAACCAGTCAGTTGCCTCGCCTAGACCAGCATGGTAAAATTGCGATTTGGCGAGGCTGGCTCTAAGATCTGAACAGTCGCCATAGGTTTTGAGAGCTTCCATTGTTGGAAAAGTATGTTAAAATACTTTTAAATATGCTCCAAACTTATATAAAAACATGTGTAATACTGTTTGGGAGTTTGGTTAATGATTTGAACACTTTCAGCTTGAAGAATATCACTTGGATCGATCCAAGTATGAGTTGGATCGAACCAAGTGAAAGCTGAAATAAAGTTAAGTGTTCTGGAAGACATGGATCGTTCTATGTAAGAGACATCGATCGATCGATGTGTACATCGATTGATCGATGTAGTGCGATGCAATGCTGGAACCTTTCGGTCCAACATAGATCGATCACATCGATCGATCAATGTGACATCGATCGATACATGGATCGATCTATGTGAGACAGAATGAATAAAGAAATGTTTCTGTCCAACTTCAATCGAAGACATCGATCGATCGGTGTCACATCGATCAAAGTGACATCGATCGATCGATGTGATCGATCGATGTGCCAACAGACAGAACCTTTCATGCTGAGTTGCATCTTTTGGTCTAAAAATCATCTTCCTTCAAAACTGAACGTTATACAGCTGACTTGGGAGGTATGAAAACTGCTGAAACATGTTTAAAACAATGTCTTCATCTATCCAAAAGCCTATATATACAAGGCTTGACTATTTTACAAGATATAGAAAAACTCTTCCAAAGATTAGTGCATATTTTCAGCAGTCTTATTCCTTCCTCTCCTCTACATTTAACCACTTCTACTTGTAAGTTCATTCCCTTTCTCGTAGATCAAACGAACGAGGGGCGCTGTTAAATCCTGGGAAGCATTCGCTTGTAGTTCACCTTGCTCACTGGTGGAGGCGAAATTGCTTTTAAGGACAGTGATTCTCATCACGTCTCGGCGATTATCACGTGTTGTTTGTTTGTCCATTCAACTCATATTTTCTAATAATCTTAAAAGCAATTTCTGCAATGGAAACTAAACAACCTGCTGTTCTTGATATGTCAAGACTTGAGCCTTTTGATGGTAAATTCTTCAAGAGGTGGCCTGCAAAGGTGCTTTTCTTCCTTGAGATGCTGTCTGTCTCCTACGTTCTTACGAAAGAGAAACCTACTGAAGATGGAGAAGCTCTCAAGTATGACGCAGACAATAGAGGACATATTCTTTATTTCCTCTCAAATTCACTATTTGATATTTATGTCAAATTTCAAGCAGTGAAAGAGATCTGGAAAGCTCTTCATAACAAGTATGGTTCTGAAGATGTAGGGAAAAGGAAATATGTGGTCAGTGAATTTATCAAGTTTCAGATGGTTGACCACATATCCGTCAGTGATCAAATTCATCAGTTTCAACAACTGGTGGATAATATTAAACAGGAAGGGATCAAGATCGATGAAACCTTCCAAGCCGCTGCATTGATTGAAAAGCTCCCGTCTTCTTGGAATAAATACAAGAAGAGAGAAAAGCACGGCGACACCAAACTCTCTATGGATAGTGTAATCAAACACATCTGTATAGAGGAAAAAACCAGGCTAGAAGACACAAGTGGCAACGAAGGTGGAGTCAAGGCCAACGTAGTCGAACACGTTGCCAAGGAGCCAAGATTCCAATCCAACAAGTCCAAAGGTAAAGCTCAAGTGCAGGGACGTTTCAAATCACAACCAAAGGGAGCCTATTGGGTTTGTGGAAAGCAGGGTCACAAGGCTTTCTTCTGTAACAAGCGGAAAGGACAATCAAGCGGACAAGCCAACCTTGTTGAAGGGCATTTACACGTTGACCTAGTGGAAGATGAGACAATCGATGTAGTCGTCGTCGATGAGGTAAACCTTGTCAGAGGTGCGACAGAATGGGTGGTTGACACTGGAGCCACTAGACGTATTGCAACAAGCAGGGATCTATTTCTTGATTATAAAGAGAGAGATAGTGGAGACCAGGCCTTCATAGGGGATGCAAGAGCGACCCGAGTGATCGAAAAGGGGAAAGTGCTCCTTAAGTTGACTTCTAGTAAAAGGCTGGAGTTGAGCAATGTGCTACATGTTCCTACAATTCGGAGGAACCTGATTTCTGGAGCACTTCTGAACAGGGCTAATATTAAGCTTGTTTTCTATTCTGATAAACTTGTGTTGTCTAGGAGTGGGAAGTTTATTGGGAAAGGGTTTTGTTCGGGAGGTCTTTTTGTTCTTGACGCTATTTGTCTGAATAATAGAAATGCATCTAGTTTTGTGTATATTGTTGACTCCTTTGATTTATGGCATGCTAGACTAGGACACGTTAATGCCGATATAATTAGAACGTTAAAGAATACCAATCTAATTGAAATAAATAATAATAACAAACTCATTAAGTGTCATTATTGTATTGAAGGGAAACATCATAAGAAACCCTTCAAGTCGGTAAATAGATCAACAGAGAAATTGAAATTAATTAACAGTGATCTAGGAGACTTTAAGAACATTATGAGTAAAGGTGGTAAACGATATTATATCACTTTTATAGATGATTTCTCTATATTTACTAAGATCTACTTAGTAATAAAGATGAAGCGGAAAGTATGTTCATTAAATACAAAAATGAAGTTGAGAATCAATTAGATAAAAGGATTAAAAAGGTAAGGTCGGATAGAGGAGGTGAGTATAGTACTTTGTCTTTACAAAAAATTTTGTGAAGACAATGGGATTATACATAGTTTACACCTCCGTATACTCCTCAATCCAACAGCATTGCTGAAAGGAAAAATAGGACACTTAAGGATATGATGAATACAATGCACTTAAGTTCCGGATTGCCAAGTAATATGTGGGGTGAGGCTATACTTTCAGCATGTCTTATTCTTAATAGAATTCCACATAAGAAAACTAATTTAACTCCATATGAACTCTGAAAAGGTTATGCACCCAACCTGAATTATTTGAAAGTGTGGGGGTGCTTAGCCAAAGTTCGAATTCCTGAATTCAAAAGGAGTAAAGTTGGCTCTAAAACAAGAGATTATGTGTTTGTTGGATATGCTTGAAATGGTGCAGCATATAGGTTTATGACTTTAGATAATAGTACGATTATTGAGTCTAAGGATGCTGAATTCTTTGAACTTGAATTTCCAATGAAACAAGAGAAAGTAAGTAATGCTAGTTTTGAACTTGGTGAGTCTAGTATTAAACCTAGTGATGAAATTGTTTCTTTGCCTAGGAGAAGCAAAAGACAGAGGACTGAAAAATCGTTTGGAGACGAATTTATTACTCTTTTTATTTTAGAAGAAGATCCTAAGACCTATAAAGAGGCTATGAAGTCCATAGATGTTAAGTTTTGGGAAAAAAGCTATAAATAGTAAACTTGAGTCGATTCTTAGTAACAATACTTGGGAACTAATAGAGTTACTTAGAGGATGTAAGCCTATTAGTTGTAAATAGGTCTTTAGGAAGAAACTAAAGGCTGATGGCACAATTGATAAGTTTAAGGTAAGGCTAGTTGCCAAGGGGTTTACTCAACAAAAAGGAATATATTACTTTGATACATATTCACCGGTAGCGAGAATAACTTCAATAAGAGTTTTAGTTGCTTTAGCTTCCATTAATAAGTTGATGATACATCAAATGAATGTTAAGACGGCTTTCTTAAATGGTGATTTAGATGAAGAGATATATATGCATCAACTGGAAGGTATAATTGTTCAAGGACAAGAACATTAGGTGTGTAGACTTAAGAAGTCCTTGTACGGTCTTAAACAAGCGCCAATGCAATGTCATGAAAAATTTGATAATGCTATGATTTCTAACGGTTATATTGTGAATGAAAGTGACCGTTGCATTTATAGTAAAGTTGAAAATTCTGGTGGTGTTATTGTGTGTTTATATGTTGACGATATGTTGATTTTTGGTAACAATATGGATGTTGTGAATAGTACTAACTCATTCTTATCCTCCGTCTTTGACATGAAAGATATGGGTAAGGCTGATTTGCTACTTAGTTTAAAGTTAGTCGAGAATTATGCGGGTTATGCTTTGTCACAGTCTCATTATGTTGAGAAAATGTTGAAAATATTTAATTTATTTGATGTTAAACCAATAAGCACGCCATATGATCCTGCTATACACTTGAAGAAAAATAGGAATAATAGTGTTTCACAACTTGAATATGCTAGAATAATTGGAAGTGTGATGTATCTAATGAATTGCACAAGACCTGACATAGCTTACGCCGTAAATAGGCTAGCAAGATATACTCATAATCCAAGTAGTGAACATTGGATGGCTCTAAAAAGATTAATGAGATATATTAAAGGAACAATGGATTTATGTCTTGTGTTTAGTGGTTTTCCAACCGTATTAGAAGGTTTCTGTTATGCTAATTGGATGTCGGATAATGATGAGATTAATTGGACAACTGGTTATGTATTCACTTTGGGTGGTGGAGCCATATCTTGGAAGTCTTCTAAACAAATGTGTATAGCAAAATCAACTATGGAATCAGAATTTATTGCTTTAGAACTCGCTGCAACAGAAGCTGAATGGTTAAGAAATTTGTTAGTTGATATTCCTTTGTGGTATAATCCTATGCCTTCTGTTTCTATATGATGTGATTCTCAGTCAGCGATCGCTCGAGCGAAGAATAACGGAAAGAGCCAGCATATCAGATTGAGACACAATATTGTGCGGGATCTAATTGGTTCAGGAGTGATCAACTTAGAGTATATAAGAACCGAGTTGAATCTCGCAGACCCCTTAGCTAAAGGACTAAACAAGAAGTTAGCCCAACAAGCATAGAGGGGAATGAGACTGGTTTCATTGTTGTGAATTTTGTATGACGGCAACCCAACCTACTATAAGTAGAGATCCTACAAACGGGGTTCAATGTTGTAAAAACAAGCCATATAAAAGTTCTACAAGTACTATCATTTTGCCTCTTCCTATGGTGTTGTTGAAGATAGTACTTACTACAAGTAAAAGAGGGTGAAATTTATTAGAATCTCTTAATGAAATTCATAGCCATGTTGTATGGTGGTGTGAATAGTACACACTTGAAGAATTTCACCTATATAAGTGTGGAGGTGGTGCTGTTTCCTATGAGAGTTTGGAACAACTCACTAGAGCGCTTATGAAAACCTGGGACTGGGAGCATGGCCGATATCGCACCACACCACGAACTTGCCTGAAGCTAGTCAATTACATGTCAGTTTTAAGTTTATATAAATAATAGCGAGATACGATTCAAGACGTCAATGTCATCTTACTTCTCTTTATACACTTCTTCTTGTAATAAGTGGCAATTTAAGACGTAAGTCATTGTCGATTATGTGCCATTGTCTTCGTTTGATAGTAGAGAGGTTAGTTTATTAACGTTCGAGAATGTTTGTATATAAGTTTGGATCATGTGGGGGATTGTTGGAAAAGTATGTTAAAATACTTTTAAATATGCTCCAGACTTATATAAAAACATGTGTAATATTGTGTGGGAGTTTGATTAATGTTTTGAACACTTTCAACTTGAAGAATATCACTTGGATTGATCCAAGAATGAGTTGGATCGAACCAAGTGAAAGTTGAAATAAAGTTAGGTGTTCTGGAAGACATGGATCGTTCTATGTAAGAGACATCGATCGATCGATGTAGTGCGATGCAATGCTGGAACCTTTCTGTCCAACATAGATCGATCACATCAATTGATCGATGTGACATCGATCAATACATGGATCGATCTATGTGAGACATAATGAATAAAAAATGTTTCTGTCCAACTTCGATCGATGACATCGATCGATCGATGAGACATAATGAATAAAAAAATATTTCTGTCCAACTTCGATCGATCACATCGATCGATCGAAATGACATCGATCGATCGATGTGATCTATCGATGTGCCAACGGATAGAACCTTTCATGCTGAGTTGCATCTTTTGGTCCAAGAATCATCTTCCTTCAAAAGCGAACGTTATATAACTGACTTGGGAGGTCTGAAAACTGCTGAAACATGTTTAAAAAATGTCTTCATCTATCCAAAAGCCTATATATACAAGGCTTGACTATTTTACAAGATATATAAAAACTCTTGCAAAGATTAGTGCAGATTTTCAGCAGTCTTATTCCTTTCTCTCCTCTACATTCAAACACTTCTACTTGTAAGTTCATTCCCTTTCTCATAGAGCAAACGAACAAGGGATGCCGTTAAATCCGGGGAAGCATTCGCTTGTAGTTCACCTTGCTCATCGGTGGAGGCGAAATTACTTTTAAGGACAGTGATTCTCATCACGTCTCGGCGATTATCACGTGTTGTTTGTTTGTCCATTCAACTCATATTTTCTAACATCCATAATTTTATACACTGAGCAGGCATCACCTTGGAGAAAAGGATGAGGTCATCGGCAAAGCAGAGGTGAGTGATATTGTGCTCAGCATAGCCTGAGTGAAAGCGAAACCTCTTGTCATGATGTAGTTTTCTGAGGAGTCTTGATAGGTACTCCATGCCGATACAAATAGGAACGGGAGATGGGGCCCCCTATCTCAGGCCACGTATGCCTTGAAAGAATCCATAAAGGCTACCATTGAACGTAACAGAGTATGAGGTGGATGTCATGCACTCCATAATCCATCCAGTGGAAACAACAAGGAAACCAAGTTCGAGAAGCATGTCTTTGAGAAAAGCCTAGCTAATGGAATCAAAAGCTTTCTTGATGCCAACTTTGAGCATGAATTTGGGAGTTGTACGCTTCTTCCCGTAGTACCTGATCAACTCCTGCACCAAAAATATGTTTTCCATCATAGATCTGCCTTTGAGGAAGCCAGCTTGAGCAGGATCCATGATGAAATCTATAAGTAATGACATTCGCGTTGCAAGGATCTTAGGGATGATCTTATAGATCACATTGCAGCAATAGATGGGTCGGTAGTCCTCTACTCTGTTAACATAGGCAGCCTTGGAGACCAGAGCAATAAGGGCCTGGTTAAGCTGTTTAAGAAGTACCTCACTTCTAAAGAATTCCGGCACCACAACAACAATATCTCGTCCAACTATCTCTCATGCTTTAATAAAGAATTGAGAATTATAGCCAGAGGGCCAGGTGCCTTGTCTTTTCCAATAGAGTGCAACAGTTGTTTTGATCTCATCTTCTAAGGCCAGTGCAGTAAGTGGGTCAGTTTGATGCGTAGAAAGTCTGGGTCCTCAGTTCAGAACTTCTGACCTCATGAGCTAGACTGGTTGAGCAGAGCCGAGGAGGTCAGAGAAGAACTGAACAAATTGCTGTGCCACTTGCTCAATGAAGTGGACATACTACCATCAGGAGTTGAACTCCTACAATGTTCCTTCTTGATATGTTCCTTTTAATTATAGAGTGGAATAATTTTGTGCTCATGTCACTCAATACTAAAAATTTACCTTTGGCGAGCTGAGCAAAGAATTTTCTTTCAGCCTCTAGTAGGTTGAAAGCCAAGTGTTGTTTCCTCTGCAGCTTGTCCTTTCGTTTAGGGTGCCCCACTGACTGTCTGGGTGTTGATGCATGTGTTCGGCTCCTCCACGCCTGTTCAGCTCTGCCCAAGATATGAGAGTAGGATTTCCTATTCAGCTCCCTGAGGGGGGCTTTCAGTGCCTTGAGCTTTTTGCAAACCGGAAACATGGATGTGCCATCGACTCTTTGATTCCAGCGTGCGTTGATCAGAGGAAGGAAGTCCTTGTGATCAGCCCACATATTGAAGAACTTAAAGGAGTTTTTGACTACAGGTCTGGTATGATCAAGACTGAGCACACCAGGTGAGTGATCAGAGAGACATCCAGCTGGAAGAAAGTGTACCTTTTCCAGAGGGAATGTTTCCATGAATGTATTTGTGGACATAACTCTGTCGAGTCTAGATGTGACAGAGTCATTATCCCAGGTGTGGAAGCAACCTGACGAGGTGACCTCTATTAGTTTGCTCTGCAGGAACCAATTAAGCTGATCTTGCAGTTCATAAGTAATTGGCGACCTGCCTCCGATTCTCTCTTCTTCGCTTAGAACGCAGTTGAAATCACCTAAAACAATCCAAGGATCCATCTGCATTTGGCTCTGATTGGACAACATACTCCGCATCGGCCGCTTGTCAACAAGTCAGCTGTGTCCGTAGACAAACGTGACAAACAAGCTCAGCCCAGACACCTTAGAGGTGATTTTATAGTATATGGCCTGGGGATCATTGACAATGACCTGAACATCGGCTGAGGAAGATTTCCAGCAAATCATAATTTGTTTGACTGCATAGGAGTCAAAATTATCTACAAATTCCTAGCTTGCAAACTTTTGTTTTAGGGACATGTACATTTTGTTGTTCAACTCTGCCTCTAACAATTCAATTGCATCTATGTTATGTTTTTTTACAATATTATAAACACAATTGTGTTTTAGAGGCTTATTGCAGCCCATTATATTCCAAAAATTAATTATCATAGAGTTAAGTTTCTGACCGTACATTGGCCTTGCTATGAGGAGTTTTAAGTTTTTTCCTCATGGCATGGGTCTTTGACCAGGATATTACCTCAGTGAAACCATCCTGAAGTAATGAGTTGATTCTCTCCATGTGATGTTCGACATAGACGCTTCCATGCGGTCCTTGGCTCAGAGCATCAGGATTGATTTCAGACTGAGCAGGGCAGCCATCCATTATTTGTACGTGTAGTTGTCAGCAAGGTCTGTGGTGGGTGACCGAGGTGGTTTTGCTTGGCCTTTGCTTCTGTCTGTTGCTGGGTCAGATGCTGTAGTATTCTATGGCTGAGATGAGCTAGGTTTGGATTTGGACAGGGTCGGCCTAGGTCGCTTGTTGGTCTTTTTTGTGGGGACGGGGTGGGGGGATGGTGGGGACAAGGGTGACTAGTTGTGGCAGAGATGACTTGGGCTGTGCTGAGCTGAGCTGAGAGGTGTGCCACTTGGCCTCAGCAGGGGTGGTTGGGGTTTGTTGTGCAGCTTGTCTGTGGCTTCCGGCATTGTGACCAAGTTGCGTGCATTCTATTCAGAACATCGGTAGCCTTTCATATTCAACTTTCTGCACAATTTTAGTGTCATTTGATAGCACTAACTTCACCGAGCTTTTGAGTTCTTTGTTTAGACAAAGTATGGTCCAACGCATAGCACATCCTCCATTTCCTTGTCCGACTCAAACTTAAATATAATACATTCGGAGGCGTGAAACTTCACCTTATGCTTGACTTTCCAGGCCTTAGAAAGATTGTGACCGCCTGTTTGTCTGGGAATCCTTCCAACAAAGCAGCCCAGCAGACATCGGTCAATTTTTCATCTGTGTGCGGCTCATCAAAATTGATGTGCACCTTATCTGGGGTGTTCACTTCAACCTTTTTAAGTTTAAGTCCATTCTTAGGCTTCCTGTTGTTGGAAAACAGTGTGCTCTGAGCTCGGCCTTGTGTTGGCTAAGCTGAGGTAGGTCTTGGTTGAGCTGGATGATGTTGCTGCTGAGGTGCAGTTTGAGTTTTTTGAATTTTTGATTGAAGAAGGTCAACCACTGCGGCAGAAGGGGCTTTTCCAGCTGACAGGTTGGTAGGAACAGGTCTAGCTGGCAGTTGGGGGTTGGTGAAAGGGAGGAGAATGGATATCAAGGTCACCTAATGAGAACTTGTAGGTGGTTGATTGACATCATCTGTCATATCAACCTGGATTTTGCCCATTGGGTAATTTTTTTTGCGGGATTCTGGGCCTTCTTCCCTGAAATTCAAACGAGTAGAACCTGCTGCATCTTCATTAGAGGATTTGGAGTAAGATGAGCACTCTCCAATAACTATTTTCATTCCTTTCTTGGGTTTTGAAGTCGAGCCTTCATCATCTGAGCTGCCATGGAATGAGAATGAGCTTCCATCATCTGAGCTCATGTCTTCTTGAAAAAACCCATAGTCACTTGGTTTTCTGGCTTCACGGATACTGTGTCCGAGATTTTTCCCTGTTGCATTATCATCAGTGAATGAGCATCGTTATTTCTTCCCAACCATTCTTGGTGGCATATAGCTTATACTGGAGCTAGACGCCATTGTTGCACACTTTCTTGAAGCATGTTTCAGCTTCAACGCAGAGATTCAGAGATGAAGAGGATACAAATCAGAGCTGTGAGGAGGATAATTTGAGGGGAATTTGTTTGTATGAAGAGCGAAATCCAGGAGGAAGAATGGTTCCTTCCTACATAGAAATCAGAGAGTTTATCTCTCTTACATTCGCCCGCCTTTTAAGATTGTTTCACTTAATTAATACTATATTGTTTTGATACTTTTTCACTGATTATATCCGTATATCATTCATAACAATTATTATTTTATGTATACCTAGGAACTCACCTAGATTTTTGTAGTTGTCTTTTTGCATTTTTCAGTAACTTTATTTTTTCCCGTTCATGGACAACTTATTAATTTATTTTAGTGACGAAGAGTCAACTTACAAAACTTTATTAATTTATTTCGGCGTTGTTGATTTTGTGCAACCATCCCAATCAAAACTAGTGCCGTATTCACTCTAATCTAACTTTTCTCATCTTTTTGTCCACCCTAAATAAAATTCGGCCACGTGTACTATATATTAAATTTTAAGAAAATTAGAACAAAAGGAGAAATTCTTCATTTCGGGGGCTCCCATCCTCCCAGCCTAAAGAATCATATATGGAGGATGTAAATCAAAAGCCTTGTGACATTCTAGATTGGGTGAGATCTTACGCAGTGACCCACACAAGGTGTCTCCCCGCAAACTAGACCTTCGACCTAGCAGTAGAGGATTATCCACACTTTGCATGTCCCTAGAATCAAACTCTTGAACTCTTGAAGTAAATTATAACCCAGGTACCAACTGGACTATGACGTGAAATCAAATTTTAAGAAACTAAATAGACATGACGAGGACCATACATAGGCCTAGGCCAAAACCACACAGTAAACATTCAGCTTCATAGGGTTTTTCTTCTCCACCCCTTTTCCAAACTTCTTTTCAAACCTCATGTTCATACTGCACAATTTTCTAAAAAATTTACCCTCTGATCTATTGATTACAAATTCTTCAGTCCCTCAACAAATTGTTTCACAAGCCAAGTATAGAATTAGATTACTATTAGACACTCGATCTAACGTTCTTTGATCATCCTGATTCTACTTATGGCATCCAAAAAATTCTGTTCTTGCTAGTGGTGTAACTATAAACTATCATGTCTTATCAGAATCTCTACAATTTACTCCACAATGATCAACAATCAGCTAGAGGGAATTTATATCCATTTTTGGATGTAAATTCCATGATCTATGGTCAAACATGTACTAATCAAAATCCTTTAGCTGGATATGATCCATCGTACAACTCAAGCTTGACTGAGTGTTTACAAGGGAGTTTGGCAGATTACAACGCACTTTCTTGTGCTTTTGACCTTTCTTGTAATCCTTTGTCCGAAGCTGTTGGTTTTGTTCCTAAGAGTTTTTCGGAGAAATTTAGGTCATGTGTGACAGATGAGACCGTGGTGGCGACGGAGGTAACCAGCAGTGAAACTCCGAGACCAACGATTTCTTCGGTGTCTTCGGCTTCTAGTGAAGCCAGAGTTGAAGAAGACTCGTCAAAAAGCAACAACGATTTGCCTTCAAGACTGTGTGAAAGTGAGGAACAAAAGTCCAAGAAAGTGTAGGTTTTTCTTTACACCTTTTTCTTATCACTAGGTTGTATGATTTAAAAATATTTAGCACCGACGTTTTCAGCTGAAAAATGTTTTTATGGGTCTAAACGACTCTTTCGTTCCATTTCATTACACTCCTTCTTTCTTCGAGTATCTTGGTCGAGCTACTTCATACCTTTGACCACTCCTCACATATAGTGGAAACTTTTTTTTGGAAAACTAACGAGGATAACCGAATCTACAGAATCAACAAAAAAATACGCAGGTAGAGCTATTAATTGAATCTCATGAATCGACATCAAAAACAGTAAGTTTAAGATGATGAAAAGGATAATCAAATTGGATCAATTGATTTATGATACTGATTTCATATATGGGGGCATCTTAATTTGTTCGTTATTAGTGAACTTATTGGAGTACTTTGTAGTATTACTTATTAATTCAGCTGATTTAGCTGAGAAGTTATCTTGCTAGATAATTAATTAAGAGTCCATGATTTCAGGATCTAGCTGAAATTTCGGTAGAGGGTTTTTCGGAAGGTTTTTTCTTTTTTTGGTTTTCCAAAAATGTAATAAAACTTCAGCGGACATGTCTATGTTTTAGATTAGGGTATGGGAAAACCCTAGCTCTTGCATCTTCGAATAAAGGGGTGATGATATATCACATATGTTATTTTAAACTAGAAATATATATCGTGTTGTTCTGTTAGTGATATAATACACAAGGGACCTTTAGATCAAGGGAGAAAACAATTTCGAGGCACATGTGGGTTGAATTATTTTACATACACTAAAGTATATATGTTTGATGGGCTGTTGGACTAATGTGTGAATTTATTTGTTTTTAATTGAAGGGGCAAAACTGGAAAGAAAGGAGAGAAAAAGCCGAAAGGACCTAGATTTGCCTTCATGACAAAGAGCGAGGTTGACCATCTTGAAGATGGATACAGATGGAGGAAGTATGGGCAGAAGGCAGTGAAGAACAGCTCCTTTCCTAGGTTTCATAATAATATACATTGCTTTATACAAGTAGCATCCTAGAGTATACCATTTCATGATATAGATAATTATAGTCCTCATTAACTTATAATGCAATCATCTCATAAATAAGCTCGAAATTAACTGCCAATCTGCCACACCCTTTTTGTACTCACTTTTTTCCAACAACATTTGCACAAACATATGCGTATCTCTTTTTTCCATTTCTGCCCTGCAGATAAAGCTCTAATCTCCACAAATGAGCATTTTAGTTGCTGCCAATTGTCAGAGTGCATATCTTTGTAATTACTAAAAGTTAAATTCCTATATAAAAGGTTAAGCAGACATTCTTTCGCATGTATATTTTCATCCTCTATTCTAATTATATAGTTATTGGCATTGGTGGTAGAGTTTTAGAGAGACTATAGTTCAAGTTCATCGAGAAACAACCTATATATGTTTCTAACACATGGTATAGTTGCGTACATCTGACCCCCTACTTCGCTCGCTATAGATAGGAGCCTCTAAGGCAATAGGATAATGTTGTTGATGTAGAGTTCAAGTTCCTGTTTTTCCTCATCATCTCATTGGGTGAGCCATCTAATTTACACAGTAAAGTGTCCAATGAGATGTATTCACACTCAAGGGTCCCTTTACCCCTTTTTTGGGCATCTTGCAATTTTCTTTTTTCTTTTAACAATGATTCATTTCTTTTATACCATAAACAAAATATTTGAAGGGGTGCACCTATAGATACAAAAAACAGTGCAAATGATGTATGACCATTTTCGCCACTGTTTGATCACTGGATTGTAGCTACTGTTTGGATATATCTTGCATCTAGTTCGTGTATTTCTGCAAAATGATGTACGTATGATCATTTTCACTATATCATATGATCACAATACAGTTTGATTGGTTCTTTGATTCATCAACTTTTTGAAGCTGCGTACTTTTTAGATAACAATTATTAGAATTGTCTTGAAACAATTTATGTTTACTATAACTTGCATCATAGCTTGCCAAGAAACAATTTACATTGAAAAACAAACGTTTGCCCCATTGGGGGAAGAATTTATCTTAGTTGTTTAAAACCTTGTACTATATTATAAAAGTGATACAAACAATAAAAGTTAAGCGAAATCATAATCAATGCCTGTTATTTTAGAGTGCATTTATTTATAAGTTATCTGCTTTTTTTTTATAAAATACTCATTGGATGGACAAAGTAGTAAAGCAATCATTTTCTCTTACCACTTATATGTAAACCTATAGTTTCATGGTAAGTAACACCCTAGATTTATAAAAAGAAATACAATAACAACAACATTACCCCATTGGCTTAGAGGCTCTCGCCTATCATGGGGTATGAGAGAGTCAGATGTGCGCAGCCATACCCATGATGTTAACAATACATGTTTTGCACTTCTAGGAGCTACTACAGGTGCACGAGTCAAAAATGCAGGGTGAAGAAAAGAGTGGAAAGATCATATCAAGATCCCTCCATTGTAATCACCACATATGAAGGCCAACACAACCATCATACCCCAGCAGCAGTTCGAGCAAATGCAGCTGCATCATTCTCGTCTTCACAATCTTTATTTCCTCTTCCTTCAAGGCTCTTCCCTATGAATCCTATCTATTTTCAGAATTTTGATCATCAGCAGCAACTCCAGTCTCCTGATTATAGATTGTTTCAGCTGCCCTAGTTGAAGGATGCAGAGTTTGACGTTTATACCCTTTATGTTCTTGAGTTGGAGGTATATATTTGTTGTTATATTGGTAATATATGTTAGTGTGCTACGTTTTAAGAAAGAAATGCATATTTGGCACTTGTGCCTGGACTTTTGTTGGTGTTGGAATGAAAAACTTGTGTTGGATATATATATATATATATATGTATATATATATATATATATGTATATATATATATATGTATATATATATATGTATATATATATGTATATATATATATATGTATATATATGTGTGTGTGTATATATATATATATTTTGTTTTTTTTTGTTTTTTTTGTTTTTTTTTTGAGTTGGGGGTATATATAATATATATATATATATATACATATATAAGTTGGATATAAATATCTATATAAATACGTGTGTGCGCTTTTTCATATAAGGTAGAAGGTGGCTTTTTCGATTACTATTAGATTTTTGACTTACACCGTGATGAAAAAGGAGTTACAGAGGCAACAAATTCAACCATTCAACTAACTTATAAAACATAAAAGATAACTTTTCAACTAAGGAGATGACATAGGAAACTAGAGAGAATCTCTCTGGGGAGAAATCCCTAAATTTCTCTTCATCTGCGCTGATCTTCTTCAACTCAAACACAAAATTCGCTGTAAATATCAGAATGAGCAACAAGACTACAACTAAAGAGGTGCAAGAATATAGCAAGGATTCTTTCTTTATACCTGAGGAGGACATGATCTCACCTCCATTGAAGGAAAAGAACAGTTCGAAAGAACAATTGAACCAAAGGAAACAGAAAGAAGCAGATTTGATGAAAACAAAGGAAGCAACTAAAGGTCAAAATATGCAAAGGACTGCATCGAGTTCTGATAAATCTGATGTTTAGACAGAGACGCAAAAGGAGAAAAGCATAGAGACATGAATTAAGAGTTCGGGAGAGCTGCATGCAAGGCCTTCTTGGACTTCTTTCTTCAAGGACAACCGTAAAGAGGGCATTAAGTTGTGTAGGCGGTGCTTTCCCAGGATTAAGTCCACTCAAACAAGTCACCAGGAAATGGAAAGGTAAGCACAAAATGCAGATCCATGATTCGGACTGGTTAATTTTCCAGTTTGAGCAGATGAGGAGATGCTTTTGTTGGTTGAAGGGCTGTATTTCATAGCTGGAAAGCCCTTGATGCTCAAAAGAATTCCGAAATATTTCTGTTTTGGGCATGAAGACATGAACATGGTACCTGTGTGGGTTAGATTAATAAATCTACCTCTAATCCTTTGGAAGGAGAAGTTCCTAAGCATAATCGGCTCTCACCTTCGGCAACCCTATAAGCACGGATTAGATTACTGCAAGACAGGAAACTTACAATTATGCTAGGATTCTTATAGAGATAGACATTTCAAAGGAGCTCTAAAGCACGTTGAACATCACGCTGCTAGACAATATTCATCAACAAGAGATATATTATGAGAAGGTACCATTACACTGTAACGCATGTGAAAGAATTGGTCATACGGCCAAAGGACACCAAATGTTCACACAGGATGAGAAACGTGGGAGAGGGAATAATAGAAATGGAGCAAGAAAGAAAATTGGTGGAGGGCAAGACAAGCTGCCACCCAAGGTCACAACAGAGCAGCAGGAAAAGGAGATTGCTTCCTCTGCTTCTGAAAAACAGATACCACCCGATGGAGCACAATAAGCAGATCTATATCTCCAGGTTCATAGTCATGATAATATTTAGGCTTTCCTTACAGAGGCATACAAAGGAATAGGTGGAGGGGAGGTAACAAAAGAAGAGCATGTAGGCACAGAACAGTGGCACAAAGCAAATGAAGCTGACACTTTAACGGAAGAAAGGATAGACAGAGAAGTGCAGCAAACGGAGGAGTTCACCAAAGTCATGACGAAGAAGGAGAAACGTAAATTGACGAAGGCTTTGAAGGACCACCCCTCAAAGTTCAAAGACAAGGTAGTCCTTTCAAACTGCCTTTAAAGATTTTTGCATTCTGGAATGTGAGGGGGTTGGCTACCCCCTCCCCCAAAAAACAAAGTGAAGTGATGAACTTCACCCGAAAAAATAACATAGATGTCATTGGTCTGCCAGAGACTAAACTAACAGACAGCGATTTCCAGCCTTTACTTGGAAACGTTTTTTTTTGGCTGGTATTGTTTCAAAAATTTTGGGTTACATTCGGGAAGTAGAATTTTGGTCCTCTGGAAGCCTACTACGGTCCATGTGGTTAACTTGGGTACTCAAGAACAAGCTATCAGTTGCGCAGTCACCTCTTTGGCAGATAATCGGCAAATTGTGCTGTCATTTGTCTACGGATGCAATAGAGTTGTTGAAAGAAGGTCCTTATGGACATATTTAGAATAGTTCAGACTGGGCCTTTCTTTTCCATGGGCAATCCTGGGAGACTTTAACACTGTTCTCAGTGGAAGAAAAAATCAATGGCAGGGAAGTCTCTAACTATAAACTCAAAGACTCTTTGGAATTTTGTCTGAAATGGATTATGGTTGAAATAACATACTCGGGTTGCAAATTCATTTGGACAAACGGAAAGGTTAAGAATAGGCTGGATAGAGTTTTGATCGATGATGCTTGGATAGACTCTTTTCCCTCAACCAATGCTTATTTTCTTGTTTCGGGGTGTGTGTCGGATCATTCGCCTGGAATAGTGTATGTGGAGCAGGATGTCACGAGAACAAAAGTAAACTTTAAATTTCTCAATATGAGGACAAAACAACTGGATTTTTGGCAGTTGGTCGAAGAAGCCTGGGATTCAAATTGCTATGGGATAGGAATGTACAAGTTTGTAGGAAACAGAAACTACTTAAACAAAGTGTGAAGAAATTGAATGAAAGGGATTAGTCACATATCTCGAAGAGAGTTTTGAGAGCAAAAATAATTCTGGAGGAATTGGAAGAGAAATTTCAGAATAAGCATGACAATGAAATTCTTGAGTCTAACATTAAGGAACAGCAGATTTTGACAAAAAGGTTGTTGAAGTGGGAAAAGAACTTCTACTTGCAGCAAGCTAAAGGTTTGTATATTCAGCTTAGTGACAGGAATACTAAGTTTTTTTATTCCTGGATTAAAAGGAGCAGATGCAGAGAAAATATTTTGTCAATTGAACAAAATGATGGTACGTTTGCCACTAAAAGATCAGAGGTTGCGAAGGAGTTCCTCAAATTTTATAAGGAACTATTGGGCTCAAAGATAAGTTCTCTCTACACTAAAGCTGAGATTCTTTTCTTGGGTCCTAAGTTGGAGCAACATGAAGGAGATCATCTAATATAACCTGTTGAGGCTGAGGAGGTAAAAAGAGCTTTCTTCTCGATTGTAAAAGAGAAATCCCCGGGGCCGGATGGATATACTTCACAGTTTTACATGAAGGCGTGGCCTGTTATTGGGAATGAAGTAATCGAAGCCATCCTGGAATTTTTTGAAAGTGTGAAAATCCTAAAGCAAACGAATCATTCTGCTATCGCTTAACTCCCAAACTGACAATGCAAGGAAAGTTGGTGAGTATAGACTTATATCTCTATGCAACGTGATGTACGGGTAATATCTAAAATCCTTGCGGCTAGGGTTGCGAGGTGATGCCAAAACTTGTGGATGAGGCTAAAGCTGGGTTTGTTCAAGGAAGAGCTATGGCCGAAAATATTTTGCTTGTTCAAGAATTGCTAACGCGATATGGTCACAAGAAAGCAGTTCCTAAATGTTTGATAAATGTTGATATCAAAAAAACCTTTGACTCGGTTTATTGGGAATTTTCGGAAGAAGTACTTACAGGACTTAACTTTCCTTCTAAATTCATTTGTTGGATAATGGAGTGTGTCAAGACTACTACATATGCCATTGGCATCAATGCATCTTTGGAAGGCTTCGTTAAAGGAGAAAGGGATTTAAGACAAGGTGACCTAATCTCACATTTTTTTTTTGTAATGGGTATGGAATATTTGTCCCGAATGCTTAAGGCGCTTCACAACTATCCAGGATTCAAATATCAATCTAAGTGTGGAATTCATAGAATTTTACACTTAGCTTTTGCGGATGACTTACTACTTTTTTCTAGAGGGGAGAAACAATCGGTCTAGCTCTTGATGGGGATTTTGGATGAATTTGATAGCATCTCAAGACTCAGAAGCAATATTTCCAAATCTAAAATTTTTCTTGCGGGACTTACAAGAGAGGAACAAGAGGAGATCTGAGCATTAACGGATTTCATATATGGACAGTTTCCTTTCCGTTATTTAGGCCTGCATTCACTGCAATTTACGCATTTTGGTGGATACATTAAACGGTTGCTACTTATATGTTACTGTGTAATGTTAAATCTCTGTCATATGCAGGTATAATTGAATTGATTAGAGGAGTTCTTCAAGGTTTGCATGCTTTTTGGCTGGGAATCCTCCCCATACCCGCGAAAGTTCAAAGCAACTGGCAAAATTGCAAGAATGTTTTTATGGGGAGTTAACAAAGAACACCAAAGGAAAGCTTGGGTTTCATGGAAGGATATATGTGAACCCAAAAAAGGAAGATATGTTTGAATAATATAAGTATGACACTGACCATGACTTATGTTCAAACTAGATATCGTGTGACAAAGGGATTAATGCATGTGCTATTATTAGGCTAGTTAGGCTGTACTCGTATTAATTGGGTAGTCGTAATGCCTTGCTAGAGGCCAATTACGGCTTGTTGGTTTAATAGAGATTTAATCAACTGTCAATTAATACGGGCCTATCGGGTCACACACAAGAATGCGTATTGCCGAGATTAATAATATTAATAATATTAATACTGGATATTAATTATTATTATTATTATTATCATCATCATTTTTAATATTAATAATATTAATATTGGATATTAATTATTATTATTATGATTTATGTTTTTTTGGTGATGATATATATGCATTATCGGATAATAACTAGAGAATCCATATCTGATATGGATTTTGAATATCCTGATAGAATCCATATTTGATATGGATTTTGATTGGCATCAACTAATCCGATTAGGACTCGGATTTTGATGTCCATATATGTGTATATATATCTGTGTATCTCGTATACAGAGACATACGAAAAACACAGGATCATCAGAAAAACCCTAGAGCCGTTTTTGGAGAAAAACGAGTTCTCTCAGCCGCGCCGTTCAAGAGCTAGCACTCCGTACGGAAGCATTCGTGTGGATATCGACAGAGGGTGATCGTGCCATCGCACCTCCTACGTTCGCACCCCTACGTCTGCAGATTTCGAATCTGCAGAGGTAAAGTTTTTGATTTTATTCATCGAATTAAACGAACAACATGGATCCTTGGTAGGAAATCGGAGATCAAGTTTTTGTTTTCCGCTGCGCGTTTTTGCAGTGATCTTGTCGGATTTCCTGACACTTTTAAGTCTTTTTTCCCTTATTTTTTTAAACATTTTCTAGTAGTTTCTGTAGATGTACATGAATAATTTATCTCCGTTTTACAACATTGGTCAGAAAATTTGATTAGCAAACCGTCTATTTTCTACAAAACGATAATTGGGTATTTCATGCAATAAAAATTTTCATTTCTTAACATGTGTATTGTGATACCCCTATTTTGTGCCAATGCCGCCTATAAACTTACAATTTACCAACCAACATTGGTCAACTAACATATATGTTATAAGTCTTTTTTTGGTTAAAATGTAAAAATTTCATTCAACCAATGATCAAAAGAGGATCAGTACATTTACAATTCCACCGGACATTACCCAGGATGCGGATCATACAATCACCAAAATTTTACTCTAACTGTCATGTGCTTGCAGTGTCCTATACACATGAGCAATAATTCTATGATACACATCATAAACATTAATATTCTGATCCTCAAAAATTTTAAGATTCCTAGCACGCCATATAAAGTAGATGGTAGTAGCAAAAGTTGTCTTGATAAATTTGGTTCTGCTGCTGCGTTTCCTTACATGTTTTAGTCTCCAACCGAAGAGGTCTTTGAGTGAGTTAAAGTGAAATGATAAGTTTAGCCATTGCATCACCTGCCTCTATATCTATCTTGCCACTGGTGCAATCAATCAACAGATGATTTTGCGTCTCATTAGGTGTCCTACAATTCGGACAGGTTAGGTCACTGACCACAAAATGTAACTTATCTCTTGTTGGAAGCCTATTACGAGCAACCAACCAAAATATGAAACAATGCTTAGGAGCTTTTGTAGGAGCCTAAACAATATTTGCTCATCTTGACAGCTGTTCTTTAGTCTGAAAAAGCTCATACGCCTTTGCAGTAACTGAGCCGTTTGAATCAATCCACTTTTGAATCTCTCTTTCACCACTGGAGCTACCGCCTAAAGCTTGGAGGAGAAGCTCCTTAATGTGCAAAACTTTCTTGATGAAGACCGAATGTGAAACTTTTGGCTGCTGCAGCCAGATTCTAGAATGAAATCTATAGTAATGGTTTATCCAACGAATCCAAAGGGTACCCTTTTTTCACTGTATATTCCATAAGTGTTTTAGCAGCAAAGCATTATTCCAAGCCTTCAATTCAAATAATCCCAAGCCTGATTACTTGATCTCCAAGTAGACTGATAAAACAAATGATATTGATAACACTATCAATTCATTTGAGCACGGCCATGCATTTCACAGTCTCACTAATCGAGGGGCCCAAAGATATCTCTCTCAAATGAGAGGGACAAATTCTATCTTGATTGTTCAATATCATCAACATTATTTCTATCATATTCAATCATGACCTTTATTATTATCCAGTTACAGATAACGTTTGATCATGTCAAAATATAATAGTACTTATGTTAAAAACTATGATAATCTCAAGTCTAAGGATTAAAACATGAATATTATGAGATTTACTTATGACGCTAATCCATATAGTAATCTCATGATGGGTCTATCCAATACACTGTTCTCTAATAAGTATCTATGAGATTGATTTGTATCACCATACACATAATCATCTCATGATTATCAAATCAATACTCATACTGATTATAAATTATTTTATCTCTATAACAATAATGAACCAGAGACATATATCAAAATTGTGTAACATACTAACCAACAATAATAACAAAATCTCTTTATTAATAATAAATGTATAACATAAAACATCCAAATCATGGCCTAGGGCACATACACTAACAAAAAGGACAGAAAAAAAGTAGTGGTTTACAGGAGGTACAAGATGTGCATATTGGCCATTTGATTCCTTTAATACTCTGATTGATGATATAAAGTTTTTTTAAGAAATAAAATGTTTCATTCATTCAGAAGAAACTAAATCTGTCCAGATATCAGATAGGATAGAAGGTGGCGGGGTTTTCTCCTAAACCTTGAGTGTACAAAAAGTATGGCCTAGACACACTAAAATATGTGCAACAGAGTTTCCAAATCGCTTTACGAAAGAAAACTTGATAGAGATAAAACTGAGAGCTAGAAATCTAATTCTTAATACTATATCTCCATGAGAAGACAAGTCTTCGTCGGCTGAGAGAAGGCATTGGAAAACAGCTAAGCAATCGATTTCCAGTATTGATGATATAAAGTTGATAGTCTTATCTTTGAGCTCTGTCTCTCTTTTTTTTTTTTGTGCACTATACTTTATTCTTGAAGCTACCATGACATTGTTGTCATGACGAGTCAGATGAACTCTGAATATATGATTACACAATATTATTGATGTTATTATTGTTAGTGTATTACATTGTAATTATGATTGGTACTGTTGTCAATAATTTGTCAATATTTAAAGTAATAAATGTTTCCAAGACTTTTGCCTATTTCTAGTTGTGGCGGGGGTAGGGGTGGGGGAGTGGGGACATTATCACTTGAATGGACTCTAGTACATGTACATGACATCAATATATTTGGTTTACTTCGAGCAGAAAAATGAAAATATATTTTGAGTTCATTCAATTTCATACACTGTTTCAGGTTCAATTACTTTGACCATAGATCCTAGCTACTTGAACTCAAGATGAAGGCAAGCATGAGTACAGGAGAGATGGGAAAGTAAAACGGCATGACTTATTTTTTTCTTTTTCAAAGTACCGTGTTTCTTTTTAGATGTTCGGCTATTAGGCCTCAAGGCGTGGAATAAAGTAACATTTTATTCGTATAAATACAAGTACAATAGAATAAGCTCATGGGTCTCTCATGTCGTATAAATACAATTAAAATAGAATAAGCTCATGGGTCTCTCATGTCGTATAAATACAATTAAAATAGAATAAGCTCATGGGTTTCTGACGTTCCTGGGTCTCTCATTCCTGGCTCTTTATGTATGATAATATCCAATTCATATCACTCATACAGTTTTTTAGACTGAGACGGTGGAAGTTTCGGAATAATTCACACAATACGACTTCATCTTGTGATGATTCATTAAAAACCTTATCAAAGTATTCTCTATCTACTTCGCATTTGCTCTTTCTCTACTAAGATCTTGTTATCTTTTTCTTTAATAAGTTTAACTTAGTCAAATCTCTTGTCTTCTTTTTACGTGCTCTAACAATTTTGTATACAACTCTTTTATCTTATTTCGTGTTCAACCGCTTATAAAAATTTTAAAATACCTTTGATTTTTGCTTCACTTACGATTTAGCTTCTTTCTTAGACAGCCTGTATTTTTCTCAATATTCCTGCAACATTGGAGTGTTTATAACTAGTTCTCTTGGCTTTTACTTTGTCTTTCGTTTCTCAATTCTACCACCAAGATTTATTATTTGCATTGCAAGACTTTTTGACTCGCCAAATGAATTTCTAGCTATGTTCTTTCTCTTTACCGTCACATCCTCCCCTATTTTATTTGCATCACCGCTTGAATTTATTAAGACTTCTTGCTCTAATACTATTTTTCTAAATTTTGTTTTCTTAGCGTCTTTCAAGTTCCACCATTATATCTAAGGTTCTATAAGATTTTGTTTTCTCAATCTTCTATGTCGGATACGGACATACAACATTACAACACGGTGTTGCATTGTAAATATTTCTTCTGGGACCATCTTACAGTTCTTACAAGCTTTTCTATCTTAAACACGAGTCATGAAATGGTGTATCTCTGACTTATTTGGTCCACTTTTGAATGTAATCAAACATTCATCTCTTTTTTAAAAAAATGTATTAGGCGCTATAAAGTCATACGCCATTGAATCTTTCTTCATCGCTCATATTTTCAAAACCAAATCCATCGTGTACCTCATTGTAATTCTTATTCTCTTTACATACATGTTCATCTAAATCTCCTAATATAAAGATCTTCTCATCTATTAGAAGTTCACACACTAGGTCTTCTAAATTTTTCCAAAATTAAACATCTATTATCTTCTCTAAACCTACTTGAGGAGCATATAAATCTCCTAATATAAACTTTTGATGTCGTTGAGATATACTGGATCCGGATGATGATTGTTTTTCTATTTGCTTAATACAGTACAAATAGTTATTTCCTCTTTGTTCTGTTACATGTGAATGAAAAAAGAGAAGATGGATGGTTAGCTCATTGAATTGTTTTCCTGTTTGATTCAAACATTTTCTTTGTAATGCCAAAAGTCCCTGTTTCCTTTTAGTATATTGTTCTAGTCTGTCCAATTCTTCCTTGTTTACTTTGTTTCATTTCAATGTTTTTTATTTAACAATTTTTTATTCACCTTTTATTCACTTCACCCTTTTTCCTATTCTCGATTTGCAAAAATTCAAATACCTGATTCCTAAAGTTTTCATGGCCCCATTCCTATGAAACTACGTGCAGGATATAAATCAAAAACTCAGTGGCCTCCTAGATTGGTAAAGCATGGCCAGGAATCCACACAAACACTGGACAACAATCATTTAACCCAATTGGGTCATATACATGGCCTAAGTCATTACTGGCTCCGATAGCAACATTGCACTCACGCTGCACGTATCTCGATCCGAACATGTGATCTTCTAGTTGCAATGTCTCAATCCGAGTACGAATTGAGATATGCCATGGAGCCACTTTCTCTCTGTTGTTGGACAAAAGAAAATATTAGTGCAAGTGCTCGTTGCTTATGTGGTCCTTAGCTGGGGTTCAGATCTCCTCGCCGCATCTCCCTCATCGCATGCGTCACCGTGCGACACGTGGCAGCAGGGGATGATGAGACTGGATGAGGGTTACCCTCATCTAGCCTCACCTCCCCCTGCTGTCAAGTGTCACGTGGTGGGGAGCGCGGTGACTTACCGAGTGGTGAGGTGATTCCATCCGGAATAAATAGAAATGAGAGAAGAAGACATGGATATATGTAGAGGCACGGTTGCATATTGGGCTCCAAGAAAAGACTGTAGAGCCTGAAAGAAAGAAACAAGGCTGCAAAAAGTTTAAAGCTTCCAACAGGATCTGCAACATAGCATGAAAATCCCTTTCTCTTGGGTGTTCCTTGATAATTTTGGAATATTTACCTTCATTTTGGAGACTGGATCACTTGGTTGCTAAAAACCTCATCCTGTTTTCTACTCTGAATGTTGTATTCATGTTATTACAACCCTTTCCATTACATCATGTTGTCTCTTACGGTTTCATTAAACTACAACATAATGATATCAGCTCATCATGCTTGTTGCCTAATGCAATCTTGGAATTCTTGCCTCTATATTCTTGATGTTTGATCACTTGGTTACTACAAAATTATTCCTCTATTTCTGTTTTGCATATTAGATGCATTTGTAACCCTCTCACGTATACAAAATGATAATAAACCGAGAACACACAAAGAATAAACAAACGATAAATCAAATAACGCAATAAGAACACGAGAATTTTGTGGAAAAGCCAAAGTTGACCGGCTCAAAAACCACACCCATAACCGGCCTCTTATGCTTTATTTATAGGAGAATTTTACTATAAAACTACAAGGGAATTAGATATTGATTGCAACTAGAAAACCTATACAAAAGAGATAATGATAAGAGTCATACGTGATATCAAATACTTGAATCCTCTTACAAGTCTTCTTCCTAAAACTTGTCTTCATTCTAACAATCTCCCACTGGAAGAGAAGTTTGCGACACTTGCCACTCAACAATCATCCTCCTAGTTGTATTTTCTTCACTCCTAACCACCAAGGACAGTGAGACTCGATTAAGAACGTCCGGTCCAACCGAGGCTTTGCATAGCCTCAACTTCTCCGTGGTGACAACTTAAGGTGAACATGTCCGCGGGATTTATTACACTAATTACTTTTCTCAACGATAAAGTTCCATCGTCTACTAACTCACGTATATAGTGATACTTCAGTGCAATATGCTTCGTTCTCGAGTGATACTCTGGATTCTTCGCTAGACATAAAGTACTTTGGCTATCGGTTTAGAGCGGTCTATGATTTCGATCCCTTTCGATTTCTTTCAGAAAATTAAGTGACCAACCCGTCTCTTTTTTGGTCTCCGAGATTGTAACATATTCGGCGGGTCGTAGAAAGTGCTACACATTTTTGCAATCTAATATCCAACTACTATCGTACCACGATACGTAATACCCAGAAGTGCTCTTCCATCCGTCCATGTCACCGCCAAGATCTGCGTCAACGAAGCATTCAAGTCCTGTACTATTTTTCTTGAAGCATAATGCAACATTTGAAGTACCCTTCAAATATCTTAGCACCCACTTAACCGCCTCCAGTGTGCGGCACCAGGATTCGCCATATAACGACTCACTACTCCTACTGCATGAGCAATATTGGTTCTCGTACAAACCATAGGTTACATAAGGCTGCCTACGACCAAGGAATTGTTAGTGTATGTGTCCTAAGCCATGATTTGGACGTTTTATGTTATACATTTATTATTAATAAAGAGGTTTTATTATCATTATTGTTGGTTAGTATGTTACACAATTATGATATATGTCACTGGTTCATTATTGTCATGGAGATAAAATAATCTATAACCAGTATGAGTATTGATTTGATAATCATGAGATGATTATGTGTATTCAATCTCATAGATACTTGTTAGATAACAGTGTATTGGATAGACCCATCACGAGATTACTACATGGATTAGCGTCATAATTAAATCTCATGATAGTCATGTTTTAATCCTTAGACTTGAGATTGTCATAGTTTCCAATATAAGGACTATTATATTTTGACATGATCTAACGTTATCCGTAACTGGATAATAATAAAGGTCATGATTGAGTATGATAGAAATTTTGAAGAGGATATTGAACAATCAAGATAGAATTTGTCCCTCTCTTTTGAGAGCGATATCTTTGGGCCCCTCGATTAGTGAGACTGTGAAATACACGGCCGTGCTCAAATGAATTGATAATGTGATCAATAGCATTTGTTTTATCAGTCTACTTAGAGATCGAGTAATCATATGTTTGAACAATATAAGTATGACGCTGACCATGACTTATGTTCAAACTAGATATCGTGGGACAAATGGATTAATACATGTGCTATTATTAGGCTAGTTGGACTGTACTCGTATTAATTGGGTAGTCGTAATGTCTTGCTAGAGACCAATTACGACTTGTTGGTTCAATAGAGATTTACCCAACTGCCAATTAATACATGCCTATCAGGTCACACACAAGAATGCGTATGGGCTGATATTAATAATATTAATAATATTAATATTAGATATTATTATTATTATAACTATTTTCGTTTTTTATATATACTTATATGTATCATCGGATAATAACAATAGAATCCATATCTGATATGGATTTGATTGGTCATATCTAATCCTAACAGAATCCGTAATTGATACGGATTATGATCGGCATTAACTAATCCGATCTGGAATCGGATTTTGATGTCTGTATACATGTATATATATCCTAGTGTATCTCGTATTAGAGAGCATACAACAGAAAAATCCTAGAGCCGTTTTTGGAGAAAAACGAGTTCTTTCAGCCGCGCCGTTCAAGAGCTAGCACTCCGGGCGAAAGCATTCGTGTGGATACCGATAGACGATGTTCACGTCATCGTACCTCCTACGTCTGCGGATTTTGAATCTAAAGAGGTAACGTTTTGAATTTCTTTTATCAAATTAAACGAACAACATGGATCCTTGGTAGGAAATCGGAGATCAAGCTTTGTTTTTCCGCTGTGCGTTTTAGCAGTGATCTTCTCGATTTACTAACAGGAATATGGCACATTTCTTTGGTGATTGAGACTTCGATAACTTGAGTTGCCCTTCCATTGCTATAATCCTTGGCTTAGCTTCTTGTATGAAAAATCGGTTGAACATGTTATTGATGTATTTTTCTTACGACAAGGTCACCGAACTTCTCACTCGGTCTCGCAGGATACTCATGCCAAAGATTTGATTTGCCGACCCAAGTATTTCATCTCGAACTCTTGTGCTAACTCTTGTTTCAACGCATCGATCTCCTTCATGTTAGCTCCTGTGACAAGCATGTGATCAACATATAACAACAAAAAGACGTAGGAGTTGCAGAAAGACTTAAAATAACAACAATGATCCGTATAACCATGCTAAAATCCATGACTACTCATGATTATTGAACCTTTTATACCATTGCCTTGGAGCTTGCTTCAAGCTGTATAGACTTCTACTTAATCTACACACCAGACCCTCATTTCCTTAAACTCGAAAACTTCAGCTGCTCAATATAAATTTCTTCCTCCAAGGCACCATGAAGAAAGACCGTCTTCATATCAAGTTGCTCAAGATGAAGATTCCAGCTGCCACTATGCTGAGAACTAACCGAATTGAGGTAAGCTTTATAACGGGTGAGAATATGTCTGTGTAATTAACTCCTTTGTTTTGTAAGAAATCCTTCACCACCAACTTTCGCCTTGTGTCGCTTACCATCCACCCCTTCTTTGATTTGGAGGCTCATTCATTTTTCAATGGTCTTTTTCCTTCCAGCATCCTAGTCATGGTCCATGTGCTATTTTTCTCTACCGATCGTAACTCCTCCTTCATTGTTTTCTCCCATTTGACCGAGTCACTCGAACTTATGGCCTCGTCATAAACTTCGTGCTCTATTGAGTCAGTCAAGAGTAAGTAATTTAAAGAAGATAAGTACCGTGTGTTTAGCTTGCGAATACGGGTAGATCTACTCAGCACTGATTCTTGCGAACTTCCTTCATTCTTGCGAAGTGTTTTCCATCGAAACAACGAATATTCACCTTGTCGTCCTCCATGTTGATCGGCCAACACAAGCTCTGATATCAGTTGATAATAAACCGAGAACACGCACAAGAAATAACGAACTACAAAGCAAAGAACGCAATGCGAAGAACACGATAAGATTGTGAAAAAACCGAAGTCGGCCGCTCAAACTCCACACACCTATAGTTGGCTCCTTATGCTTTTATTTATAAAAGAATTTTACAGTTCTAACTACAAAGAAATTAGATATTAATTACAACTAGAAAAACTATAAAAAAAGATAAAGACAAGAATAATATGTTTCAGCAATAGTGAATAGTGGACCTGACAGGTGCACATCACCAGTTTGAGCAATATTCTCTTCTACATTAGTTGCCCTCATTTGTTTCTATTTCCAATAGAGTCAAGACACTCTTCTTTGACTTAAAAATATGATGAAATAAAACAAAATGACTTACTAAATTGGTTGCGCTTCTTATGTTGTGAAGTAGCAGTTGATCGACACAGCTTGACGCAATTTTCATTATGGGTTATCGGAAAAAATATCGGTGTGTTTCAAACACATGGATATGGTTGCGTACATCTGACCCTCTATACTCGCCATAGACGGGAGCCTCTATAGCGATGAGGTAATATTGTTGTTGTATATTAGTTACAGTCCATGCCCTTTTTGATTTAATTCGTATCTTTCGATAATTTTATTAGTCGTACCAAGTTTAACAACTCTTATTCTTGAATTTTATTGATCGAAAAAAAGGAAAACATGTCAACTTAAAACCTTACAAACACAAATATTTTTCCCTTACGCACGGTAGAGATTCGTCTTTCTCGCACGTAGCCAAGACGTATCACTCATCAATCTTGCTGTCTCCCTCAAATGGATCACAAGAGGGAAAGGCTCCATTATTATAGTGTTCAATATAGTAGATCTATAAAAAAAAAATCAAACTATTATTCTCTCTAGTCCCAAATATATTCATTTAGTTCATATGATAAACAGTTTTAGTAGACATCATTTAAAATAATGTTGCAAAAATATTTTATCACCGTATGTTTATTATACATTTCTTTTTAAGCCATTCTTTTTCGCTTTTGCGTTAATTGCAATGGTGATACAAATCTGTTGTAAGAATTTTAGCTATTAGTGTATTTCTACTTTGTAAGTGACATTATTTTTAGCACAATTTGAAATAGAAAATATGACCATATGTTTTCTTGCTAAAAATGACTGAAAGCAAATCATGTCTTTGGGGATTTTTACAGTAGAAAAGGTTACGTAATCAATTTATAAAGAAAACCTATTATAAGCTTCAACAGACTAATTGACCAATCAAAAACCTACACTGGATTGGGCCTTTGGTTTTTCTAGTCCCTTACTAATCTCCCAAACTTTTCGTATTACTTAAATGTTGAAGATTTTTTTTTAATAACGGTCATCTGAAGCTTTCATAATATATATATATATATATATATATATATATATACATACATACATATATGTATATCTATATATTTATTTTTTTATTTATTTATCTATCTATCTATCCTACCATATGCTATTGATTACCTCAAACTAAAAGAAGTTTGTCAATTTATCAATCTAGCCGTCCTATTCGAAGTAAGACATGATTTTTCCTTTTTTTTCAGCCTAAACGTTGGACTTTCTTTTGTGGCTTGAAAGCTTTACTTTATGTGTTAAGATTAGAGCATGGGAAACCTTTAATTTTGGGAAAGACATTGTACAAAAAGAGCTTGATATTGTTGACCTAAGAAGAATAGAAAGAAAGCGATTGGCATCTTTTGCGGAAGTCACAGTCAATCAATGAAGGAGCAGCTCTTAGTTATGTCCAAAGTCACCCACTGTCCAAATTTGGAGAGGTCAACGGTAAGTCAAAATATGATCTCTCTAATCATGCGCGGCTAAGTATATGAAATGTTCCTTTTAAAAAAATTTAAACTGCTGACCAATTTATACACATAGTGGCGAGTGATTAAAGGCCTCATATTTTTGTTTTCCCATATCTGAAAACCCACCTCCACCCCCCCCCACCCCCCCCCCCCCAAAAAAAAGAAAAACCCCACTAAATTATATTGACTAGACCGCACGCTCATTAAGCATGCCCAAAATTCTCACCTCTGCTGCTGAGTTTGTCTTCGAACACAACAGAGAAATCTTTCTCGCAATAATTTGCGGCTTTTCTGAAAGAAAACCGACAAGTTTTGAAGGGATGTTATTGTCCTCATATACACGTATTTATAATCTGAAAGAAAAAAATAAACGTTCTGAAGGGATGTTACTGTCCATACTCCGTACATATACGTATTATAATCCTCAATAGTTTGTGCATAAGTTGTCCCATAAAGAAGTTTGCACAAAAATTATTTTTTAATATTAAATATTTCGCTATTTTCTGGTAACGAAAAATCCATATCTTTTACTTTTATCGGATGAAACTCGTCTGCCTACACAAATGTTTTTTTTTGTTACATCTATTAGGAAAATAAAGTGAATCATAAGATGTGTTCGAATTTGTCAGAACCTCGAAAAGAGCTCTAGGTGAATGGTACACATACCTATCTTGGAGCAAAATGTCATTTTATGGTCATCCTACCGTTCCAGACTCAAAGAGCATTATAGAAGATGCTAATCAGGAGTTCAGTGGCCTTCTGGGTTGGTTGAAGACTTATGCAGTGATTCACACAATGTGTCCCCCCGCAAATCAAGCATTCAGTCTAGCAGTACTAGAACATCCAGACTATGCATGTCCTTATATTCGAACTCTTGAGCTCTTAGAACAAATTTAAACTCAAATATCTGAGCTATGCTCTGGATACGATACCTATCTTACTTAGTCATCGATCTGAACTCAAAAGAGAAAAATACACAATGAGTTAACTGATGCAAAAAAACGCTAACTTCAAAAATAGATGTAAGTCATGGTGATACTTGAAACTACGTATATATAATTTTGTAATGAGTCAACAATGTCTCATGAACTAATAGCTTTTTTCCTTTGATCAGTGATCTATCTTTTAAAACCTTATTTTGAAGAGGGTCAATACCCTCTATGTTATTCATATGGTATGGGGTTGTTGTTTGTGTTCTAAAGAGAGAATGAAACACGTGTTGATCTTCTTGTTTTCTCTTTACACTCATTAGCTAAAGAGTACGGTGTGCATTTATCACACGTGCTGAACTTAAATAACAATGAAAATTAGGGGAACGTAATCATTAAGACGGGTCTTCTATTAAATGGTAAGATTGTTGTTTTGTGATCTTGAGGTCACGGGTTCGAACTGCGGAAACAGTTTCTTGTACAAAGTATAGGATAAGACTGCATACATCAAATTGCAAAGCGATCCGGCTCATCTCCAGACCCTACACAAATACGAGAGCCTAGTACATCGGGAAGACTCTTTTTAATCATCAATAAGTTGTTTATTAGAGACTTCTGGTTGGGAAACCATCGAAAGAGTGTAAATGTGATTCAGCTTTTGAATAGTTCCTTATATCCAGCGAAAATAAAAGGAAATTTATAGTTTAACCTTTTAAAACTTTGGTCATCGGTTGGTGACTTATAATTAAAGGCAATCAATCAAATTTTCAGGAGATAAAAGCATTGGCCTTAAACAAGAAGCTAAGAAATGACCATAGTACCACATCATCTGCTTTTAAAAAAATATATAGGATATATGAAAATGGCGTACCACCACTCATTGTCTTAATGTTTTGAGTGGACATGAGTCTCATCTCATGTAAGCTCAAGTTTCAACACTGTACTTGAGTGGATATAGATCTCACCTCATGTAAAGCCCAAGTTTCAATACGTAACACATGCATAAAACAATTACTCCAGTATGAGACGGGTATGTATGATATCACTAACTTACGACAATTAGGTGTCTAATTAAATGGGTCTAATATTCAAATATATATTACACAACAACATTCTACAAAATCCTTGGGTAATTAATACATATGGTGAAAAGTGGAATAAAAATATAGACTACAACTTGGGAATACATTACTTCTCGTTTGAATTCTGTTCTCGTCTTTTCTTTATATATCGACAAGTAGGATACAAGAAAACTTATTTTTTTACAAAAAATAATAAGAGTCTAATCTTTAACAACCAACACTTAGCGATGTTATTTTTGGTACAATAATTGCCATAAGCCTGTCGTAAATCTAAACCCCTGCGCTTGATAAGTTGACTAAAAGAGATCAAATGGACTAGATTGTAATCCAAACAAAAAAAAAGACTGCATTTAATTCCAGTAACGGACATTTAAATCAGGAGTTTGAGGAATAAAGTTGTTGAACTAGTTCCTGATGTTTGAGTATCACTCATTCTTTTTTCATTATTATTATTATTATTATTATTATTATTATTATTATTATTATTATTATTATTATTATTCAGTAACGGATATATACATTTGTTTTTTTGTCAACTTATATGCTAAATTAGTATCCATAAATTCGCAAATATAGTTTATAACGTTCAGACTTGTCTTGCTACGTGACCTGGGACATGGATGTTATTTTTAAGTGACTATTTTGTATTTGATTCATGAGTCGAAGTATCACTATTGCCGATTGGTAGACAGACATGAAACTGGTGGCACGCATGCATGTTGATGTAGGATCGACCCAGAATCAGTTAGTTCCTCACCTTTTTCCTTTAACAGAGCCCAATGTCAGTTGAAGCTAATGTGGCCCAATTATAAACCTGTAATCTAAAATGTATGATGATAGACTAACATTTTGTTAAAGTAAATTGTCACATTATAAATTGCACCCAACTACATGGGGCGAATCTGTTAGGTCCGAAACACACTCTAGAAGGGGGTGAATAGAGTGTTTGGTAATCTTTTGCGGAATTTTTTTGTTTGGCTCAACTCAAAAGAAATTCAAAATCAAAGCAAGAATGTGAGATGAGAAGCAATGAATGAATACACTGGATATAGAGTGGTTCGAATCGTAAATGGTTCTACTCCACTACTACTTTGTTGCCAAAATGGACTTTCAACAACTACTCTTCTTATTAGAGACAATAAGAAAAACCACAGCAACATTTACACTAACACCTTAGTGTAAGCAACAACAACATCAACTTCTTGTACAAAATACACTTGTGCAACTACAACAACTACATCTCTAGCAAGAACAACTTCTTGCTACCTCACAACTTCAACCAAGTTCTCTCAAGAACTTTCTCACAGTGGGTTGAAGGAAATAGTAAGGTTTACACTTTCTCACTAGTCTAAGCACAAGCAAGAGATCAAATATTTATGGTTCCTCTTGTGCTTGACTCTCTATCTCTCAATATACAACAATGAAGAGCAAAGAAAAGCTTAACAAGCTTTAAGCAATTTTACAAATGTGAGAGAACTATAAAACAATGAATAATGAAGCTAGATGATGGTTGAAAGTGTGTGTTTGCCTCATCCAAGCTTCTCCCATTTATAGCTGAAGTTCACCATGTTTTTGAGGTTTCCATCATGTCTTCAACTACACCAAATGTCAAGATAATGCTCAAATAGTCTTTAGCCACCCTATGGAGTGATTTGATCCTCAATAGCCAACCTAGAATTGCTTAGACATGGATACAATAGTCAAGGAAGCATGTAGTATGTTGGAGTAAAGTCTACAAGAAATTTGAGCACGATTGGATAGAGAAAATGCCATGAATCTCGCTTGGATTTTGTTCCAATGTTCAAAACATTTTGAATTCCGGGGGGACATCGATCGATCGAAGTGCTTGGGGTGAGAGATCGATGTCCTCCAGAAACTTTGCAGTTTTTGAAACTGCTGATATCGATCGAAGTCCCTCTGGGAGAGACTGATGTCACTTCGATCGATTGATGTCCCTTGGATTGAGAGATCGATGTTGGACAGAAAGTATTCTACCTGACATCGATCGATCGAAGCCAGAGGCTGAAGTACATGGATCGATCGATGTCCCCAGTCTGAGAGATCGATGTTGGATAGTGAGTTCTAATCTCAACCATTTTTGACATAGTGTAATTTTCTCATCTTGCATCAAGTCTCAAGCATAAATTTAACTTATTTAAAACATCTTTTCATCATCAAAACAATTTATATCTTAACAATCTCCTCCTTTTTGATGATTTCAAAACCATGATTCAAAGATGTTTTTACTTGATACATTTACATCTAAACTTGATATTTTACAACTCCCCCTTAGTTCATGCTCCCTCGTCATATGAACACATCAAAAACTCCCCCTTAACATGTAATCTACCCAAAATCAATAAATATGATGTCAATACCAAAATGCTCCCCCTCAACCCATGCACCAAATTTCATATTTTCATCTTTTCAGTATGTGAGATAGCATACCAAAGTAACAATGACTATCAATCATTTTACACAAGCATATAATGTCAAGATCAAGAAACTTCATGCCATGTCATGCCGAATCCAACTTCTCAAACCAAGCTATATTATGCAAGACACCAAGGCTTAAGCCATTAACAACTAAACCATGCCATACTTTATGTAATACACTTAAACTTAAACCATCAACATATCAAGACAACTTAATCAATACCAACATATCAAGAAGACAACTTTAACCAACATTTCAAGACACCAACTCTTAAACCAACATATCAAGACACCAAATCTTAAACCATCGATACCAACATATCAAGACAACTTAAACCAACACCAACTTCTCCCCCTTTTTGAAAACATCAAAAAAAAGAGACACGAAAATAGAGAATTGAAATATCATTAAGCAAATAAGAAGTTCATGAGATACATGAGTAATCTCAACTTCTAAGCTATTTCTATAGCTACAGGGGAATAGGGAGAACTAAGAAAATCTACTCTTCATCAGAAAAGAAGCATAGTCCAGAAAGAGCAGCTTTGAGCTTTGTTTTCAGTTTTTGGTACTTGGATTTTTGAACGGTCAGCTCTGTTTGCAGCGTCGTGACTTGAGTATCAACTTTCATCTCTAATGTTTGGACACGGTCCTGGAGGTTCTTATAGTTTTTCTCTAGATCATCTATACGTACGGCCTCCTTGGTTAGATCTTCCCCCTATTGACCAAGAGTGTGATGTATTGAATCTCAGCCTCTACGTTGAATTCCTCCTCTGAGTCACTATCTTCGGCCATTGGAGATTTGTCTTTGTCCACTCGGGAGGTAGAGCTTGGTTGTGGGGGCGGTTGTGTTTGAGGGTGAGATGAGGGTTCAGTGGGTGATGATGGAGGAATGGGATCTTTGGGTGGAACATCATCAGCTTCTTCCTCTTCAGGGTCATGTTGACCACCCCGCCTTTGTGCCCCTTTTTGGGACTTATTTATTTGTTGGATGTTTGCCTTGTTGTAATAATCCTTATTGGATATCTGTTCGGTATATTCATCATCCAACTCTACATTAGCCTTCTTGAGCAATCTATAGATGAGATTGCTATATGGAAACGCTTTAGATTTCTTTGTTACGGCTTCCATCATATTGGAAAACACAATTTTCCCAAAGTTCACACTCTCCATAGCAATGCGGTATGCAATATAAAAATCTAAGTTGATCGGGAGTTTAGCCGATTTACCATTGACACAAAAAGTGACAATGGCAAGCAACACTCTATACACCAAAGGCATGTCATTTGTGTTTTTGGTGGGGTAAAATCCAAGAAATGTTTTGACCTCATCCTCAAAGATTTGGTACTTATAGGTATCCACCTCCAGGGTCAAAGTCTTCCCAACCCTCATCAGGAACTTCAAGCAATTCATTTATGGTCTTAGAAGTAAACATCAACAACTGACCCTCTATTATCGAATTTAAAGAATAAGGCACTCTATTTCTGTAGTCTACCCACATATTGGCATAAAACATTCTAGTGTATCGTGAAGACATGTTTGTCATTGAGAGACCTCCCAAACCGGTCTCCATTTATTCTCATCAAACCAATCAATGATTGGTTTTAATTCCTCATTGCTCAAAATGTCTTCAATTTTGGGCAATTTTAGTGGAATGGTAGACCTTTTCTTGTTTTCCCATTCACTAAACAGTAGTTGAGCTCTTACGGAAATATAGGCAAATTTACCTGTTCTTGTAGGCTCTTTCAAAGCATTCGTGTATTCCCCAGATTTGAGCCATGGAAAGTTGTTTAGAGTGAGCCTTCCCCTTGTCTCACTCAACATGGCTTCATGAGAGGAAGTGACCTTCTTCCTCAACCCATGCGTCCTAGACCCTGTTGGCACTTGAGGATGTGATTATTGTGGTTCACTTGCTTCTTCCTGAGAGGTTCTTTGCCTTTTTTCTGGGTGTTTCGTTCTTGGTGCCATTGAAGCGTTAGGGCTTGAATTTTTTCAGAAAATGGAGATGAAATGATGAGATTTTGGAAAATAAGGTCGGATTTGTGGAACAAATGGAGACTTTGGCAAGATTTTTTAGTGTAGAAGAGAGATTCTCAGTGTTTTGATCAAAGGGAAATTAGGGATTTCGTTTGGAAGAGAGGAAAATAAAGAAGAGGAAAAGGAGTTGCAGGTTTTAATAACCCTGTCCCGCTGACATCGATCGATCGATGTCCTAGAGATAGATCAATCGATGTCTGTTTTATATCAGTCTCTTAGATTGTCACATTGATCGATCGATGTCTTCTGAAATCTGCCTTTTTGACTATTTTTACCCTCTAACCAATGTTTATCAATCCTAATATTGCTCTAATTGATTCGAATGTCTCAGTGGGAAGGGATTTAGTAAAGATATCAGCTGGTTGGTCATTGGTTGGAACAAATTCAACGCATACTAATCCTTTTTGAATGCAATCTCTTATGAAGTGATGCCTCACTTCTATATGTTTTGTCCTACTATGGGGAACTGGATTTTGTGCTATACTTATGGCTGAAGTGTTGTCACATAAGATGGAGACTTTATCAAACTTAACATTGTAATCATTTAAGGTGTTGATCATCCAAAGTAGTTGTGCACAACACAAAGCGGCCGATACATATTCGGATTCCGCCGTTGAAAGTGACACACTATTTTGTTTCTTGGCTAAGCAATCTCCAAGGAATTGGCATGTCCCGGAGGTGCTTTTTCTATCAACAAGATTTCCGGCATAGTCAGAGTCACTATACCCTCTTAAATCAAAACATCCATTTTTGGGATAAAACAATCCAAAGTTCAAGGTTTCTTTCAAATACCTAAAGATACGTTTAATGGCAACTAGATGCGATTCCTTAGGCATACTTTGAAATCTAGAACATAAACACACAGCATGCAAAATATTCAGTCTACTAGCGCTTACATAAAGTAAACTACCAATCATATGTTGGACCGTACACCTGCAATAAACACCACTAGAGGGAGGGCAAATAGTGGTTAGCGGAAATTACACTACAACCCTTTGTTAAAATCACCTTTGAAAACAGAATCTGAGACCACCTCAGATTCAGAAATCCTTTTTGAAAAATTCACAAATAATTGTACACAACTCCAAAATATATGAAACTTTCCAGAATTGAACTTCAATGAGTTAACAAGACTCTGTCTAAAAACAGACAAAAATAAGATCGTTTGACCCTTCAAACAAATAAAAAGATTCAAATGGTCAATCTAGACAGAATTGGACAGAATATTGCTGATTTTGCAAAACGTGTTTCTCTTTGAATACTCAACCAAAAAGATTGATCTTTATATCAAAACACTCCTTAGGATTTGTAGATGAAGTTTCCAAAAGGCTATGACCTTAAACAATTCTTGAAAAATACAGAATTTAAGTTATCCCAAAACTGGTCAGATTGCAGCCAGATTGGAGCAGTTATCTTGCAAAGACTGAAAGACTAACTTTCCCTTGTTCAAATCAAGTGATTCCTGTTGCAAATGAAACCTAAAAATCTGAAGTATAACTCCAGCAAAAATCACGAATTTTGAAAATGTTTAGCTATTCTTTCAAATTGTGTGAAGTTGGGTGAAAACTGCAGTCAAAAACGGGCAGAAAACAGAAATAAAGAAACAAGAGAAGAACACCAAGAATTTATCCTGGTTCGGTCAATGTGACATACTCCAGTCCCAAGGAACACCTTTCCTTGGATTTCACTATGAAATGAGCACCTTACAACAAGAGCCAAGCTTGATCCTTGGGTTATACACCAACCCTACTCAAGACTTGGATAATCACCTTCTAAGCAACACTTAGTTGCAACACCTCTAACACCTATTGATGTAGCCTTATAAAGATGGCTAATCAATCTTACAAATGAAGCTCAAGAGGCTTGTAGCTCACCACAATACAACAAGAACACCTTTGCTACAATGAATAAAATAATAACAACAAGAAGATGAAGATGAAAGCTAGACAATTCAACAAATGCTTGTGAGCTTCAAGTGTGTTTCATCTTCTTCACCATTGCCTCTATTTATAGTGTGATTTGAGCCTTGAAGATAAGAATGCACATGTGTCACCATCTTCATCATCAATTCCAAATGTCTTCTCATAATTGGTTGGCCTTGTACACTTGGTAAAATAAAACACAATGATTGGTCCACTTTGGCAAAATAATGTTGGCCGAAATTTTCAACTAAAAGTGACTTGGAATTATCTTGAAAATGTGAAGATAATAGCACCATAACAACTCCATCATCTTCTCAACTTTTTGGCAAGATAATAGGCATGTGGAAATTACCATTTCAAAGTCAAAAATCTGCTCCAAGAATACCTTTAGTAGCCATTGGCTACTTTGAAAGTTTACCAAAAATATATTTGATTTTCTTTAATACCACCAAATTATCCTCAACTCCAAGCATAATAATAGGGCATGTGAGAGCTCCATTTGACTTCCAAAAATCTGATGAAAATTCCCCAAGAAATAGCATATAGCCGTTGGCTATATTTGAAAAAATCCAAGTTGGCAATTTTGCCAACTAGCTCCTTTTTGGTTGGTCCACTTGTCTCCAACTCACAAAATGAATACACCATCATATACATCTGAACATAAATGTTTTTCAACATATATATATGTGTAGCAACTCAGATTTTTGAAGAAGAAATAAATAGATAACAGTTGACAAGATTATGTCAACGTGTAACACCGAAATTCCCCAATATTTCTTCTTATATGTCAAGAACGTTTCCACACCTTTGACACCTTTAATATCTCTGAATAATGATGATAAACATTCTCTTATAACATATATAAGAGATTCTTCAAGAGAAAATAGAATGTAACATCTCAAATCGTCACATATCCAGCTATAGTCAATAATATCATCAGTTGAGAGAATAAGATATAAGATCACTATATAATCTTCAAAATAATAATAACACAGCTCCAGAATGAAGATAATAATATGCTCAAGAGATTCCTTGAGTGAAAATACCATAAATACCCTTGGGGGTAAAATGACCAAAATACCCTTGGTGTGAGAATACTCCAGAAATGACCTCGATGGTCAGAAATAATCATAATTCCACCTTTGACATGATAAATAGGATGAGAATACATCCTTGAAACATTTTCATCATGTGATGTTCCTACAAAACTCAAAATACCAATTTTTCCCTTTTTGGTAAGTTGTAGAAACTTCCAAGGCACGTCAGTCACAAGACAATAATAATCACCAAAAACACATAATAATCACATAATGAACATGTATAAATCATATACAAATGAAAACAATCACTTTAACACATTTTAGAAAATTATTTCTAAAAACCCTAGACATCGATCGATCGAAGTGCCTCAGCTTCAGAGATCGATGTCTCACAGAACCACATCGATCGATCGAAGTGAGGGTTCGATGTACCTCGATCGATCGATGTGTCTCAGGTTTAGAGATCGATGTCTCACAGAAAGGTCTTAAACTTTTCTGCCTTACATAGATCGATCGATGTGAGAGATCTATGTACATAGATCAATCGATGTGCCACAACCTAAGAGATCGATGTCAACTTTTTCAATTTTTTCAACGTTTAATCACATATAACACCATGTGTGACATTTTTAAATATTCACCACTTAAAATCATGACTTTGAAAATTATCCAAACATATTTCTCAACATTCTCCCCTTTTTGGATGATTTTTAAAATAACCTAACATGATTTTAATGTCACAACTTATAACCAAAAATTTAACCACATGTTTGCAACTTTTAAATAGTATGTTGCTCCCCCTCAATTCATACTCTCCCCCTTAACCTATGCTCCAAAATTTATACCAATTAAAACTTAGCATATGATTCATCATGACTTACCAACTAAAATCTATAAAATCCATGACTTACCAACTAAATCATGTTCTTATTCTATCTCCCCCTTTATTTTGCAAATCATGCAAAAGATAGAACTACGCAATGGTATCGTAAGTCATCATACCTAACTTGGCTCGTAAGGTTTCAAAAGTGGCTTGATTAAGGGGTTTGGTGAAGATGTCAGCGATTTGGGGATCAGTTCTTATATGGTTTATCACTGTATCCTCATTTTGAACATGATCGCGAAGAAAGTGGTTTCGCACCTCAATGTGTTTGGCCTTAGAATGAAGCACCGGATTCCGGGAAAGATTGATTGCACTTGTGCTATCGCAGAAAATTGGAATCTTTTCATTTTAATGCCAAAATCACTAAGTTGCTGTTTAAGCCAAAGTATTTGGGTAGTACATAAACTCAAAGCGATATACTCGGCTTCAGTGGTAGAAGAGCTACACTAGCTTGCTTTTTAGAAAACCAAGAAATCAAGTTGGTTCCTATGAATTGACAAGTACCGCTAGTGGATTTTCTATCTAACTTGCAACCACCATAATCAGCATCACTATATGCGTGTAATTCCAGCTTAGCGTTTCTATCATACCACAGTCCTAAGTGAGGTGTATGCTTAAGATATCTAAAGATCTTTTTCACTGCAATGTAATGTGATACCTTAGGACAAGATTGAAACCTAGCACACATACACACACTAAACATAATATCAGGTCTTGATGCAGTTAAGTATAATAGTGATCCAATCATAGACGTATAGAGAGTGTCATCAAAAGGTTTACCATTTTCATCCTTATCAAGTTTGGTACTAACACTCATGGGGGTAGTTGTAGGTTTCAAATCTTCAAAGCCAAACTTCTTAATCATATCATTGACATACTTAAGTTGGCTAATGTGAATTCCTTGAGGGGTTTGTTTGATTTGAAGTCCTAAGAAATAATTCAACTCTCTTACCATTGGCATTTCAAATTCTGACTTCATACACTCTTCGAAGTCTTTTACTAAGGTAGGGTTGGTTGAACCAAAGATTATATCATCTACATAGATTTGAACTATTAACAAATCATTATCTTTTCTTCTTAGGAATAATGTGTTGTCTATTGTTCCCCTTTGATAATTATTTGCAATAAGAAAGTTTGCAAATCTATCATACCAAGCTCTTGGAGCTTGTTTGAAACCATATAAAGCTTTCTTAAGCTTGTAAACATGGTTAGGATTCTTTGGATCTTCGAATCCAGGGGGTTGTTTGACAAACACCTCTTCTTGGAAGTATCCATTCAAGAATGTACTCTTGACATCCATTTGGAAGAGCTTAATATTGCTTAGACTTGCAATCGCAAGTAACAATCTAGGTGCTTCTAATCGTGCAATGGGTGCAAAGGTTTCTTCATAGTCTATTCCTTCTTGTTGATTATAACCTTGTGCGACTAGTCTAGCCTTATTTCTTGTAATGTTTCCTTTTTCATCCATTTTATTCCTAAAGACCCATTTAGTTCCTATGATAGACTTTTCTTCAGGTTTAGGTATTAAGTCCCACACATTATTCCTTGTGAATTGATTTAATTCCTCATGCATAGCATCTATCCAAGATATATCACCTAAGGCTTCCTTTACGTTTTTAGGTTCTAATTGTGAGATTAAGCTATGTCCTTCAAGTTGACTTATATCTCTACGTGTTCTAACCCCAACACTTGGATCCCCAATGATTAGTTCTCTAGGGTGCCACCAATTCCTAGATTGACTAGGTTCACCCTCATCTTGTTCAAATGTTTCATTAGTATGAACATTATCATATGTAATAGGATCATTAGTTACATTATCTTCCAATTGCAAAGTTTCTTCATTTATTTCATCTAAGGGTTCATGCATGTCTTGTTCAGGGGGAGTTGGTTCTAGATGATCAAGTACAGGATCAAGTAATACATCATCATCAAATATATTTTCAACATTTGTTTCTTGTTTATGTTGATATTTATCACTAACTTCAAAGCATGCATTTTCATTGAATTTTACATGTATGGATTCAATTATCTTTCTAGATGCCGGATTATAACACCTATATGCTCTTGAGTTAGTTGAATACCCAACAAATATGCATTCAATAGACTTTTGTTCAAATTTATCTAGATTATCCTTAGTATTCAGCACAAAACACTTACATCCGAATACTTTAAGATAATCAATCTTAGGTTGTCTATTGTTTAGCAATTCATAAGGTGTTTTATTTAATTTCTTTCTAATAGTAAGCCTATTTATAATATAGCATGCACAACTAACAGCTTCAGCCCATAAATACTTAGGTAATTTATTTTCACACAGCATTGTCCTAGCAACTTCTTGAATTGTTCTATTTTTACGTTCAACAACTCCATTGAGTTGTGGTGTTCTAGGTGGTGAGGATTCATGTTTTATTCCATATAGTTCACAAAATTTGATTACATCTTTGTTTTTAAATTCTACACCTGTATCACTTCTAATCCTTTTAACATTTTCTTCGTAAATGTTTTCAAGTTGCTTGATAAGGGTTTCGATTGCTAATGGAGCATCGTCTTTGTGTGTTAAGAACAATGTCCATGTGTAGCGTGAGTAATCATCTACTATGACACACACATAGTAGTGTCCACCTAGACTTCTTGTCCTACTTGGACCAAATAAGTCTAAGTGAAGCAATTCTAGTACATGATTAGTACTCACTTCATGTTTCGGTTTTAAGGTTTCTTTAATGTGTTTTCCCTTAATACATGTTTCACACATTTGAAAATTATCTAAGTCTAACTTAGGCATTCCTCTAATTAAATTCTTCTTAGACAATTTCTTAATAGTTGAAATTCCTATATGGCCTAATCTTCTATGCCATAAATTTACATCTAAGTTATGTGATATTAGACACTTAACCTTAGCATCTAACATGTTATCTAAGGTAAGGGTATAAATATTTCCATCTCTATTTCCTTTTAAAACCGTTTCTCCTTTTTCATTTATTATATCACAAGAATTGGGAAGAAAAGAGACATTGTAACCACAATCTATAAGTTGTGAAATACTAAGTAAATTATAAGAGAGATTGCTTACTAATAACACATTTCGTATTTGAAATGTGTTAGGATCCCCAATTGTTCCTTTTCCAACAACTTGTCCTTTGTTTTTGTCACCGAATGTCACCTTTCCACCATTTTTGATATGTTCCAATTCGATGAATAGTTTGGGGTTCCCCGTCATATGCCTCGAACATCCACTATCTAAAAACCATTTGGTTTTCAGATTCTTTGACTTTGCCTCCTTCTTGCATTTCTTGTGTTTTTCCTACAATGGAGACAAAGTTTTAGGTACCCTTTATTTGGGTCCTTGAATGTTAGGGGCATTATTCTTGTTTAGATATCCGTTAGGTATCCAAACTTGAATATACCTTCTAGGCACATTTTTAGCATTGTTATAATTTGGAAAATAAGAAGAATTAGCATATACATGATTATTCCACATGAGTGAAGATGCATTGTTATACATGTTGTGCCATGGTTGATAATCATTGTAGGATGACCGAGATTTATGATGTGCATAAGGCATGTGAATTTGTTTCTTATATGACGCTATATAAGTGTGTTTGTAGGAATTTCTATAAGACTTATAAAAGTGTTGCCTATACTTAGATTCATAATAAGTTGTATGCATTTTATTCGGTCTAGTTGCATTTGTATACATGTAGGCATAATTTCTAGGTTGTCTAGATGCAAAGTTTGGCCTAGATGTATAGTTATGCGTGTGTGTTTTTATGGGTGCATGCTGCATCTTTATCTTTGAATAAGAAGAAGAAGGAGTAGAAGAAGATTTAGCAGGTAAGTTTGTTTTTATAACTTTATAAGGTTGTTTCGTAGTTGATGATACAAACTTAGTCTTTTTATCTAATTTGTCATCTTCTTCTTTATATCCCAATCCAGTTTTATCATTTCCATACTTTTGTGATGATATAAGTGTATCTAACATATTTGCACCAGATTTAAATTGTTCTATCATTTTTTCTAAGGTAAATTTAGAAGACTTAAGTTGCACTATTTCATTTTCACAACTTTCTAACTTGGATTTTAACATTTTATTTTCCATTTGTAACTTTTGTTCATCTTTCCTATATGATTCAATTTTATTCTCTAAAGAATCAAGAGTATTAGTAGACTCTTGTTTAAGAGATTCTAGTTGATCGGAAAATTCCAAGTTGGACGCCTTCAACTTGTCATTTTCTTCAACTAGTTTCTTCTTTTCTTTAGAGAGCCTCTTACAGTGAGCATGCATTCTTAAGAATTCTTCATACATTTCATCAAATGTCATGTCACTATCAGAATCACTATCAGAAGAATAACATACCTCGTTGGATACGAAGCAGACTTGAGCTTTCTCAGTTTCGGATTCTGAGTCGGATGAGTCGCTCCATGTGCTCACCTTCATTGCTCGTTTCCCTTTTCTTGCCTTAGACTCCTTTGTCTTTTTCGTCTGAGCTTCCTTGTCCTTGGCTTGTTTATTATTGTTGTTGTAATTATTATTTTTCTTCGTGGGACAGTCGTATGAAATATGTCCTTTTTGACCGCATTCATAACACTTTAATTCTTTATTATACCATTTGTTTGTATTATTCTTCCTAGGTTGAGAAGAAGAAGAAGAGGAATTACGTTGTCTATTCCTATTTGGACGTTTGAAAAACTTTCTAAGTTTTCTAACTATCAATATCAAGTCATCGTCTAATTCAGTATCACTATTACTATCATCGTTACTAGCATGTGTTTCGATTGTTTTGAAAGCTATTGACTTACCAGATGACTTAGACGATCCAGACTTTCGTTGGTTTAATTTAACCTCATAAACTTTAAGAGACCCGATCAATTCATCCATCTTAGTGATTGACTTTGTCTCCTCGATTGCAGTCACCTTTGGATCCAATTCTGCAGGGAGGCTTCGTAGCACCTTTTGAACCTTTTCACTGTTCGAAAATGACTTCCCTAAAGCTTCAAGGGTATTGAAAATATTAGTAATCCTCAAATCCATAGATGTTATGGATTCGTTTGACAATATTTTGAAAGTCTCTAATTCAGTCATAAGCATGTTTATTTTTGACTCTTTAACACCACTAGTACCTTCGTGCTTTAATACAAGTGATTTCCACATGTCGTGTGCGCTTGTGCAATTTGACACATATCCTGCTTCATAAGTTGTAAGTCCATTCAAAAGTAATTGCATAGCTTTAGCATTCATGGACATTTTCTTTTTATCATCCGATGGCCATTAACTTTTATATTTTTCAACCTCTTGAGTTACTCCACTAACTTGTATAACTTTCATTGGAATGTACGGCCCATCATCAACTATAGACCATAAATCAATGTCTATAGCCATTAAGAATAGCCTCATTCTTAGTTTCCAATGAACAAAATTATTGCCATTAAAAAAAGGAGGGCGTTGTGTAGACATACCTTCCAACTCACCTTTGTGAGAAACAATAGCCATAGTATGTACCTTGGATTTGAGACAAGCAGTATATAATGAATCGTTGTTTCTTGGCCTTGTATTGTTCGTATGGTGTTGAATCTTGCTTCTTTTGAGTGGTGTTGGTCTGGCTCTGATACCAAATGTTGGACTATGCACCTGCAATAAACACCACTAGATGGGGGTGAATAGTCGTTAGCGGAAATTACACTGCAACCCTTTGTTAAAATCCCCTTTGAAAACAGAATCTGAGACCATCTTAGATTCAGAACTCGTATTTGAAAAATTCACAAATAATTCTACACAACTCCAAAAATTATGAAACTTTCCAGAATTGAACTTCAATGAGTTAACAAGACTCTTTCCAAAAATTAGACAAAAATAAGATCGTTTGTCCCTTCAAACAAATAAAAAGATTCAGATGATCAATCTTGACAGAATTGGACAGAATGTTGCTGATTTTGCAAAACGTGTTTCTCTTTGAATACTCAATCAAAAAGATTGATCTTTATATCAAAACACTCCTTAGGATGTTTAGATGAAGTTTCCAAAAGGTCCTGACCTTAAACAATTCTTGAAAAATACAGAATTTAAGTTTTCCCAAAACTGGTCAGATTGCATCCAGATTGGAGCAGTTATCTTGCAAAGACTGAAAGACTAACTTTCCCTTGTTCAAATCAAGTGATTCTTGTTGAAAATGAAATGTAACAGTCTGAAGTATAACTCCACCAAAAATCACGAATTTTGAAAATGTTTAGCTATTTTTTCAAATAGTGTGAAGTTGGGTGAAAACTGCGGTAAAAAACGGGCAGAAAACAGAAATAAAGAAACAAGAGAATAACACCAAGGATTTATCCTGGTTCGGTCAATGTGACCTACTCCAGTCCCAAGGAACACCTTTCCTTGGATTTCACTATGAAATGAGCACCTTACAACAAGAGCCAAGCTTGATCCTTGGGTTATACACCAACCCTACTCAAGACTTGGATAATCACCTTCTAAGCAACACTTAGTTGCAACACCTCTAACACCTATTGATGTAGCCTTATAAAGATGGCTAATCAATCTTACAAATGAAGCTCAAGAGGCTTGTAGCTCACCACAATACAACAAGAACACCTTTGCTACAATGAATAAAACAATAACAACAAGAAGATGAAGATGAAAGCTAGACAATTCAACAAATGCTTGTGAGCTTCAAGTGTATTTCATCTTCTTCACCATTGCCTCTATTTATAGTGTGATTTGAGCCTTGAAGATAAGAATGCACATGTGTCACCATCTTTATAATCAATTCCAAATGTCTTCTCATCATTGGTTGGCCTTGTACACTTGGCAAAATAAAACACAATGATTGGTCCACCTTGGCAAAATAATGTTGGCCGAAATTTTCAACTAAAAGTGACTTGGAATTATCTTGAAAATATAAAGATAATAGCACCATAACAACTCCATCATCTTCTCAACATTTTGGCAAGATAATAGGCATGTGGAATTTACCATTTCAAAGTCAAAAATCTGCTCCAAGAATACCTTTAGTAGCCGTTGGCTACTTTGAAAGTTTACCAAAAATATATTTGATTTTCTTTAATAAAATAAGGAAGCATAATACCACCAAATTATCCTCAACTCCAAGCATAATAATAGGGCATGTGAGAGATCCATTTGACTTCCAAAAATCTGATGAAAATTCCCCAAGAAATAGCATATAGCCGTTGGCTATATTTGAAAAAATCCAAGTTGGCAATTTTGCCAACTAGCTCCTTTTTGGTTGGTCCACTTGTCTCCAACTCACAAAATGAATACACCATCATATACATCTGAACATAAACGTTTTTCAACATATATATATGTATAGCAACTCAGATTTTTGAAGAAGAAATAAATAGATAACAGTTGACAAGATTATGTCAACGTGTAACACCGAAATTCCCCAATATTTCTTCTTATATGTCAAGAACGTTTCCACACCTTTGACACCTTTAATATCTCTGAATAATGATGATAAACGTTCTCTTATAACATATATAAGAGATTCTTCAAGAGAAAATAGAATGTGACATCTCAAATCGTCACATATCCAGCTATAGTCAATAATATCACCGGTTGAGAGAATAAGATATAAGATCAATATATAATCTTCAAAATAATAATAACACAGCTCCAGAATGAAGATAATAATATGCTCAAGAGATTCCTTGAGTGAAAATACCATAAATACCCTTGGGGGTAAAATGACCAAAATACCCCTGGTATGAGAAAACTCCATAAATGACCCCGATGGTCAGAAATAATCACAATTCCACCTTTGTCATGATAAATAGGATGAGAATACATCCTTGAAACATTTTCATCATGTGATGTTCCTACAAAACTCAAAATACCAATTTTGTCCTTTTTGGTAAGTTGTAGAAACTTCCAACGCACGTTAGTCACAAGACAATAATAATCACCAAAAACACATAATAATCACATAATGAACATGTATAAATCATATACAAATGAAAACAATCAGTTTAGCACATTTTAGAAAATTATTTCTAAAAACCCTAGACATCGATCGATCGAAGTGCCTCAGCTTCATAGATCGATGTCTCACAGAACCACATCGATCGATCGAAGTGAGGGTTCGATGTACATCGATCGATCGATGTGTCTCAGGTTTAGAGATCGATGTCTCACAGAAAGGTCTTAAACTTTTCTGCCTTACATAGATCGATCGATGTGAGAGATCTATGTAATAGATCGATCGATTTGCCACAACCTGAGAGATCGATGTCAACTTTTTCAACTTTTTCAACGTTTAATCACATATAAAACCATGTGTGACATTTTTAAGTATTCACCACTTAAAATCATGACTTTGAAAATTATCCAAACATATTTCTCAACATCATACCTCTATATTTAGTTACCTCAACCGGCTTTCCTTTTTCATCTTTGTCAAGCTTTGTACTTGTGCTCATTGGTGTGTTCACACTTCTTCCATCCTCAAACTTGTATTTCTTGAGTAAATCCTTTGTATATTTTGTTTGAGATATGTAAACTCCATCTTGAGTTTGCTTGATTTGAAGACCAAGAAAGTAGTTGAGTTCACCCATCATGCTCACTTCAAATTCTCCTTCCATCAATTTAGCAAAGTGCTCACATAGAGAATCATTAGTAGCACCAAATATAATATCATCCACATAAATTTGAACAAGCAATTGATGGTTTCATTGTTCTTTAATAAAAAGAGTAGTGTCGACTTTTCCTCTTGAAAACTCATTTTCTAGAAGAAATTTACTTAATCTATCATACCACACCCTAGGAGCTTGTTTAAGTCCATAAAGGGCCTTTTTGAGTTTAAATAAATGATATGGATAATCATGATTTTCAAACCCGGTGGTTGAGCTACATACACCTCTTCTTGAATTATTCCATTCAAGAATGCAGATTTCACATCCATTTGACATAGTTTGAAATCCTTATAGCATGCATATGCTAATAGCATCTTAATAGCTTCTAACCTAGCTACGGGGGCAAAAGTCTCATCATAGTCTATGCATACTTCTTGTATATATCCTTGAGCTACTAACCTAGCTTTGTTTCTAGTGATGTTTCCTTTATCATCCATTTTGTTTCTAAATACCCATTTAGTGTCAATTATAGGATGATCACTAGGTTTAGCTACTAATTCCCAAACATCAGTCCTTTCAAATTGATTTAGTTCTTCTTGCATGGCTAATACCCAATCTTCATCATTTATTGCCTCCTTTATATTTTTAGGCTCAACTTGTGAAATGAAGGCATTTTCATTGGATTTCCTCTTAGTCATTATGTCTTGACTAGTTTCACCTAATATTAATTCTTTAGGGTGATCTTTTCTATACTTATATGAATCCGGTAAATTTGAGGTATCTCCTCCTACTTCTTCATCTTCAACCTTAGGTTCAAGGGGATCAATCCTAAGGTCAATGACAATATTACCTATTGGATTCTCAAATTTCTCTATATGACTTACTTCAATTATTTCATCATCATCATCATCATTAGTATTGGTTCATCCTCAATGAGTTCACTAAACTTGACATGAATTGATTCTTCAACTTTCATGCTCCTTTTATTATATACCCTAAATGCCTTGCTATTTTGAGCATATTCCATAAAGATTCATTCATCCGCTTTGAAATCGAGTTTATCCAAGTTATCTTTGGTGTTAAGTATAAAACATTACAACCAAATACCTTGAAATAACCAATATTTGGTACTCTACCTTTCCAAAGCTCATAAGGAGTCTTTTTGAGAGATGGTCTCAAATAAACTCTATTGATCACATGACAAGCGGTGTTTACAGCTTCGGCCCAAAAATACTTGGGTAGCTCAAATTCATTTAGCATGGCTCTACTCGTTTCTTGAAGTGTTCTATTTTTTCTTTCTTCAACACCATTTTGTTGAGGAGTTCTTGGAGCCGAGAAATTGTGTCCATACCCTTTGGATACACAAAATTCTTGAAACTCTCCATCAAACTCACCGCCTCTATCACTTTTAATTTCCTTAATTGTGTCTTCTGTTTGATTTTCTAGTCTCCTACAAAGCTTTATAAATTCTTGGCATGCATCATTCTTTTTAGCTAAGAACATTACCCGAGTGTACCTAGAGAAGTCATCTACCACCACAAAAGTGTAATGTTTTCCACTTAGACTTGTCGTACAAATATCTCCACACAAATCCATGTGAAGTAATTGTAGAGGTTTGGTGGTAGAGATTTCACTTTTGGGCTTGAAGCGTGCTTTAACAAGCTTTGCTTTTTGACAAGTGTCACATAAGCCATGGTTTTCGAAATTCAATTTTGGAAGACCTTGGACTTTTTTATTTTTGCAAATCTCTTTGAAATTTTTGAAACTAATATGTCCAAGTCGTCTATGGCATAGTTGAGTCAAATCATTTTTGGCAACTAGGCAAGAAACATTTTGTGATATCAAATCATGTGTGCTAAATTTGTAAGCATCATTTTTCCTTATAGCCTCAAAAACAATCTTATCGTTCTTTTTCACAACGCATTTTCTTTTCACAAATTCAACTTGAAAATTAGCATCACATAGTTGGCTAGCACTTATCAAATTATATTTAAGCCCTTCTACATATAGTACATTATTAATAGTAAAAGAAGAGTTATCAATTTCTCTATGTCCAAGGATTTTGGCTCTCCCATTGCCAAAATGCACCGTTCCACCATCTTGGAGCTTGAGCTTGGTGAATAACGTTTTGTCTCTGGTCATGTGTGTTGAACATCCGCTGTCCATAAGCCATTTGGTTCCTTCTTCTTTGGCTACTCCATTTATCTTGAGAGCCTACGAAACCAAGAGATTTATACATTGGTACCTTTGATGGTTGAGTCCTTTAGGGTTAGTTTGTCGACCCTTAGGTTTCCAAACATACATGCTTCCAAATCTAGCTCTACATTCATTCTTTACATGTCCTACTTTGTTGCAATGAAAACAAGTGGATATATGCCTTGGTTTAGAAGATGATGAGTTATGTTGTATTTTTCTTTTGTTTGTCTTTTTCTTTAATGACTTAGGCTTAATGGAAGAATGTGATGAATTAAATCCTAAACCGGATTTATCATTTCCAATTCTTTGGTTTTCAAGTAGTTTGTCTAGATTATTTTTATCATTGGTTAGTCTTTGCAAATCTAACCTTAGTTTCTTACATTCTTTTCTAATTTCTACATTTTCAAGAGCTACGGTTTTATGCATAGTGAGTATGATGTCATGCTCTTGAAATATCAAAATGTTCTTATCATGCAAGTTCTTATTTTCTAAAATGCACTTCTTGAACTCTTTCTTCAAATGTTTATACTTTAAGTTCAGTTTTTCAAAATCATCTTGCAAATATCCTATTTCATCTTACAAATTAGAAGGATTAGAATAAACCTCAAGGTCATCTTCAATCGCCATGAGACAAGTATGTTTAACCTTTGGATTTTCAACTATTGCAACAAGTCCAACACCTTGATCTTCACTCTCTTCTCCTTCCGATTCGGAAAGGAGATCATCCCACGTGGTTACCTCTGCATTAAGAGCTTTCTTCTTTTGAGGAAAGACCTTCTTTTCTTGTTTTTACGGCTCTTTGACGTGGCAATCGGCAATGAAGTGACCGGGTCAACCACATCTATAGCAATTTCACTTGCTTCTTTTCCCTTGGGTGGTCTTTTGAAAAACTTTCTTGCTTGAGCTTTATTTCTTGTTGCCATTCTTCTAAATTTTCTTACTAGAAGAGCAACTTCCTCATCCGATTCATCAGACTATACCACCAACTCTTTGTGTGATGTTTGTGTGGGCTTGTTAGGATTCATCCTATTTTGTTCATCAATAAGAATTTCATGAGTAAGAAGATTACCGGATAGCTCATCAAGGGTAAGAGTCTTGAGATTCTTTGATTCGGTGATGGCGGTGACTTTAGGTGTCCATTCTCTTGGCAAGGAGTTGAGGAGTTTTGAGACAAGGTCTTCATTTGAGATTTTCTTGTCCACCATGGAAAGTTGATTTACTATTCGTGTGAATCGGTCGATTGTCTCCTCAATCTTCTCACCGCTCTTCATTTCGAACATCTCATATTCCTTCATGAGCATGAGTCTTTTGGCCATTCTTACTTGCTCAGATTCTTCGTGTATCATTTTAAGCCTTTTCCATGCCTCATGAGATGTTTCAAGACCTTGAAGTCTTATGAGCTCGGTGGTGGTAAGAGCACTTGAGAGAATATCAAATGCTTTGCCATTAATGGCGAATTTTATCTTCTCTTTGTCGGTGTAGTCATCCTCATCTTTGAACATTAATTCTCCTTTTGAGTTGGTAATCATAGGAACTTCAATTCCTTTGACAACGGCTCTCCATATATCAAATCCACAGCCTTTCAAATGATTGATCATTCGAAATTTCCACAAAGAACAATTTTGGGCATCAAACATAGGTGCTTTAGTGTTTGATCGTGAAAATAGTGCAGTAGGCTTGGAAGTTGAAGTGTGAGATGAAGATGTTGAGGTTGTCATTGTCATGATCTTTAACATTGCTACTTGCAAAGATAGGCCAAGCAATTAAGGTTAGGCTCTGATACCAATTGTTAGGTCCGAAACACACTCTAGAGGGGGGTGAATAGAGTGTTTGGTACTTTTTGCGGAATTTTCTTGTTTGGCTCAACTCAAAAAAAATTCAAAATCAAAGCAAGAATGGGAGGTGGAAGCAATGAATGAATACACCGGATATAGAGTGGTTCGAATCGTAAATGATTCTACTCTACTACGACTTTGTTGCCAAAGTGGATTTTCAACAACTACTCTTCTTATTAGAGACAATAAAACAACTACAGCAACACTTACACTAACATCTTAGTGTAAGCAACAACAGCAGCAACTTCTTGCACAAAATACACTTGTGCAACTACATCAACTACAGCTCTAGCAAGAACAACTTCTTGCTACCTCACAACTTCAACCAAGTTCTCTCAAGAACTTTCTCACAGTGGGTTGAAGGAAATAGTAAGGTTTACACTTTCTCACTAGTCTAAGCACAAGCAAGAGATCAAATATTTATGGTTCCTCTTGTGCTTGACTCTCTATCTCTCAATATACAACAATGAAGAGCAAAGAAAAGCTTAACAAGCTTTAAGCAATTTTACAAATGTGAGAGAACTATACAACAATGAATAATGAAGCTAGATGATGGTGAAAGTGTGTGTTTGCCTCATCCAAGCTTCTCCCATTTATAGCTGAAGTTCACCACGTTTTTTAGGTCTCCACCATGTCTTCAACTACATCAAATGTCAAGATAATGCCCAAGTAGTCTTTAGCCACCCTATGGAGTGATTTAATCCTCAATAGCCAACCTAGGATTGCTTAGACATGGATACAATAGTCAAGGAAGCATGTAGTATGTTGGAGTAAAGTCTACAAGAAATTTGAGCAAGATTGGATAGAGAAAATACCATGAATCTCCCTTGGATTTTGTTCCAATGTTCAAAAAATTTTGAATTCTGGGGACATCGATCGGTCGAAGTTCCTGGGAAGAGAGATCGATGTCCTCCAGAAACTTTACAGTTTTTGAAACTGCTGACATCGATCGATCGAAGTACTCCTGGGAGAGACTGATGTCACTTCGATCGATCGATGTCCTCTGGACTGAGAGATCGATGTTGGACAGAAAGTATTCTGCCTGACATCGATCGATTGAAGCCAGAGGCTGAAGTACATAGATCGATCGATGTCCCCAGTCTGAGAGATCGATGTTGGACAGTGAGTTCCAATCTCAACCATTTTTGACAGTGTAATTTTTCTCATCTTGCATCAAGTCTCAAACATAAATTTAACTTATTTAAAACATCTTTTCATCATCAAAACAATTTATATCTTAACAGAATCCACTACAAGAAAGGCTTTAAAATGAATTTGTAATGGGCTACACCTTTTTTTTATTTTTCCTAAAATGCTTCCAAATGGGAGCAGGAGATGTTTGGATGTGTTTTATGTAGCACATCTAGACTTCGATGATGATGCACCATTGACTGAAGCATACATCGAACATCACAGTGTCATGCACACTGTGAATACTGAAGCATACATCGAACATCGCGGTGTCATGCTGTTACGAACCTAGTTTTGCCACTTTGTTATTAATTACTTAATATAAACTGAGTATATATCTAGTATGTAGGGAAATAGAAATCCTAATTAGAATAAGAAATATAAAATTCTAGAATAGAGTTTAACTAATGGTAAATCTCTATACTTAAGAATATTCCATACATATCTATCCTCCCATGCTTCTATATAAACACAACACAATATCAATTAACCCTACCCCATACCTGCCGCCCTCCCTCAACAAAAAAAAAAGGGAACAAACCTAATTTCTACCTATCACCCCCCAGCCGAAGCATGTCAAAGGGGGAAAAAAAGGCCTGCAGCCTTTTGTTTTGGTAACCATCAGCCGCTGCCCCCGAAAAAAAAAAAGAGAGAGCCAAATTTTGCAGATTCCAACTTCGACTATCGTACGGTGTAGTGTAAACGAGATCGAGGCAAGTATTCTTGTTATATTTACTATGCTTTTAAAAGTTATTATACTATTTCCATATCAAATTAGATCATGCATTCGTAATTGTGATCGCATAGATTGTTGAATATATATACGTATTCTATGTAATTATGTACCGATCATATATATGTACATGTTTACATAGGTGCGCATATGTCGAATTAAATTGATGTTCGTTGTGTGTACGTTAGTGGCTGCCGAAATTGAGTAAATGAAAGGAAAAGAAAAAAATAACAATAAGATGATGAGAATTTTTGTATGATGAGATGGTGTTAATTTTCATATGCATAAATGAAAAAAAAAACAGATGCGTTTGTATAAATATAAACTTTCAGAAACGAAAAAAAAGAAGGTTGCGTGTCAGCACCAACTTTGATCATGAAAGTATTGAAAACAAATATGCATATATGGGCAATTTTTTTACCACTACCGCCATTCTCTTTTTTAAGTAAATATACTTTGAGTTCATATTATATATAAAGTAATATGTTTTATATAGTGTGTATATATATTACACTATATATATATATATAAATATATATATAGATGATTAAGTTATGTAATTGTGATATGCCTAGGCAGCGGCAATGTATCTCTATATGTGTATATATTATGCATGATTTAATTGATGTGTATATGATATATAATATAAAGTAAAGGGTTTATGGTTGCGCACTTACGGGTGAGTTGTAAATGTTGGTGCTGAGGGTCGTGTAGAGTTTTAGAAGTAAAATATCTAAATAATTGTCATATTTATGTTAGTATGACCCATAGGGGAAAAAATAGAAAGCTATGAACTAATTAATTTAATTAAGTCAAATTAACGTTTCTTATTAGATATTGATTTTTATACCACAATTGTTTAGATTCGAGCCTAGAAGAGAAGGAAGTTAATTCGTCAAAAAGGTAGGTGCCTCTTCCCCCCCTCAAATGGATATGATTCATGCATGCTTTGATGGTATACTAATGTGCTTCGTTGTTTTATTTGTGTAAGTTGTAAATTTGTTTCGTTGTTTATATTTGTTTAAGTTGAAAATTTTGTATATGTTGGAAAGCATGAGATATATTGTTTATGGCTGCTATGTGCGTGTATGCTTGTGTAATTGGTGGTATGATTGAATCGAAAATTAAATATCCTTAAAAATGGGGAAAAGGGGGAACTTTCACATTAGGAGCCTTTAAAAAGTCGTGTTTTGGCCTTAGAATAGGTTCCTATAGACTGGAAATAGGAGAAAATGGGGGTTGGGATCGGAAAAAAAACACAAATCACAGCGTGCGTTGCCACTGGTGAAACATCCAATTAAATAAATAAATAAATTAAAACAGAGAACAGGCCGGCCAATGGACCGGGTCGGCTGGCCAGCGGGTCGGACCGAAGGCGGCCCATTAACCTCTCAAAAAAAATGTATCGGGTCTGGCGGATCAGACCAGGAAAATATAATTAAATACCAATAAAATTCAAATAAATTTAAGAAAATATAAAAGGTTAAAATTAAATTATTTTCACTTAATTTCTGAAGTTTGGTAAATATAAGTAATAAAAATTGATAATAATAAATAGAATTAAATAAAGGAAACATAGGGAAAATTAGTAGAAAATTCTAGTAAATTAATACAAGCTAAGGAAAAATAAGGGTGGTGATAAATAACAACTTTCCAATATTCGAAAAATTTACGAAGCCAAATATTGAGTGCCGGAGATGGTGAAGATGGGCGTACGGGCCCCAGGCGACTTGGTTGTTGCATTCATGGCACGTGTATTGCATTTGGAGTGGGTTGAGATGTACGGGTCTCAGACGCTCGAGTGGAGTGGATCATGGTGTACGGGCCATGGGTACTCGGTCATGGTGGATCATGGTGTACGGGCCATGGGCATCGTTTAAGGTGGATCGTGGTGTACGGGCCACGGGCATCGGTCAGGGTGGATTGTAGTGTACGGGCTACAGGCATCCAGTCAATCCCGGGATCATGCATTGCATATAGGTCTAGGGCATATTGCATGACATGATTTTTGTTGCGTGTGACACGTTATTTGAGCATGCATCACATACTTGCGCATTGTTATGTGGAGTGCTTTACTTACCGCATTTACTTTATCTTATGCATGTTCTCTTATGTTTATGTGCTATGTGTTATATCATGTTCATGTGCTATGTGGCTATATCATTTCGGTATGTACGTTTTGTATTTGTTTGAGGCGGACATCTACTGGGTGATTTCTGTCACTCACCCCTACTTCCCAGGTGAGCCGGATGAGGACTATGAGCATATCTTCATTGAGGACGGGACGAACATAGCAGGGTGGGCTGGTTGAGAGCTGCAGCTAGGATATGAGGGGACTCTACAGCTGTTTTGCTCTTATTTATACTTCGAGGATTTTCCACATACTACTTCACTATTTTTATTCCCAGAATTTTATTTAGCAATGTAATGACGGTTGTTGGAGTTTAATATATGTTATGGTTTACGTTTCCGCGAAAAAAATTTCTACGTCATTTTGACAAGTAAGAGATTGGTTTGACGCTTTGTATTCTCCTTAGTGAGATACGACGGGTGCACTGTTCCCGATGTTAGGGCTCGGGAGCGGGGCGCTACACATGCACATCGTGAATTAGAGTTAGCATGATGTATGAGACATCATGTCGCTGTGATCATTTGTTCCATTTTGTTTTTGTATGTTGCTGATCATATGCACCGATGTCACATTGTTTGTGGCACAACCGGTGTGGTGTTGTATACTAGTTTATTCTGTATTTAACAGTCATTTAAATAGTGATTGAGAAAACAAGCAATATGAATGTACATTCATGAACAATCTGCCAAAGTATTACATTTTAAGCAGTAGATGAATTGTTGTCAAAAATGTCTTTACAATTCTGATCATGCACTTGTAACATTCAATCTTATATATATCCTGTTTTGCAGGTGTATTTACGTAGATGTAATCTTCTATCATCTTATAAACGAGTCCACACTCCTGTGAGTTGTCTAGTTGTGTTGACACGACAGATTCTTTGATGCTAACTACTCCAGTTGGGTGTTGTGTCATTTTTAAAAATGTTTTGTCGAGCCAATTCTTGATTATCTTTTGTGCTTCTATGTCTACGAAATTGGGTAGCGCTTTTGCATTTTCAAAGTGATGGCCTTGCTCTCTAGCGTCTGTTTTCAAATGGTTGAAATACTTGAAGTCATTGATTCATAGTGAAGAACAAGGAAGGACCAATATTTGCAGTCCCCTTTTTGTCTGTCAGCAGGACTTGGACCGTTCATCGGAGAAAGCATAACATTTCTGTCTCATGTTTTGGGCACGACGACTATGCTCTATTGTGTTTCTAACACATGAGCATAGTTACGTACATCCGTCTCTCCCATACTCCACTATAGACAGGAGCCTCTAAGACAATGTGCTTTCCATTTCCAATAGAGTCAATGACACACTTTTATAGAAAAATATAAAGATTGAGTAGATTGAAAAGAAGATCAAGAGTGTGAAGAAATTGAATGAGAAATAATCTTGTATTCAGTATGAATGTTTACACAGTGTTCAGTGGAAAACTAGTTTCCATATCTCTAATGTTTGTACAAGTAATGGTAATATACAACTAGCAGAGAGAATAATATGCCCAACGGCTCTTTTCCTTTCTATTCTTAAGTCATCAAACTGATGACACAAAGTACATAGGCAACGGCTACAAAACTGTCTTCACCTTATTCTCTTATTTTCTACACTCTCCCTCAAACTTGGTGTATACATTTGTACAACCAAGTTTGGGCAGAAGTTTATAAAACAGGCCAGGAGTAACTGACCTAGAAAGGACGTCAACAACATGTTCTGATGAAGGAATATACTGAATGTTCATTGATTTATCTTCTAATTTCTCACAAATGAAGTGTATGTCAATTTCCACGTGTTTTGTTTTATCATGATGCACCGGGTTTTCTGCCATATGGATTGCAGAAACATTGTCACAAAATATTTGGATTTTTAAACCTTCTGTGCCTTGATGTAGATCCTTCAAAACTCTCTTTATCCATAGTCCCTCACAAACTCCTAGTGCCAAAGCCCGTAGTTCAGCTTCAGCACTACTACGTTCCACCACATACTGTTTCTTGCTTCTCTAAGTTACCAAATTACCCCAGAGGAAAGTATTGTAACCCGAAGTTGATCTCATGTCTTTCTTGGAACCTCCCCAGTCAGCATCTGTATAAACCTGTATATCCCTACAATTATGTTTACCAAAGAATAAGCCTTGACCAGGTGCACCTTTAAGATACCTTAAAATCCTCATAACTGCTTGCAAATGGAAATTGGTTGGTGAATGCATGAATTGGCTAACAAAACTCACAGAATAACAAATATCAGGTCTAGTGTGTGATAAGTAAATTAACTTTCCAGCTAATTTTTGATATGAGTGAACATCAGAGATTACCTTACCATTATGAGAGTCAGGTATACTTACAGATTCCATAGGGGCATAAGCTGGTTTACAATCAAGCATTCATGTCTCCTGAAGCAAATCCAACACATATTTCTTTTGGGAAATGATCATCCCTGATTTACTTCTTTCAACCTCTATACCTAAAAAATACCTCAAAGATCCTAGGTCTTTTACCTCAAATTCAGTAGCAAGATACCGTTTTACATCAGAAATATTTACATAACAAGTACCAGTTAGGATAATGTCATCAAAATATACAATTAATATAGTAACTACATTACCAGAAGTATAAACAAATAATGTATGATCACTTTGGGCTTGCTTGAAACCATAAGCAAGAAGTACCTTAGTAAACTTACTAAACCAAGCTCTTGGAGATTGTTTTAACCTATAAATTGATCTTTTTAACTTACAGATTTTTCCCTTTGTTTTTTCAGTCTCAAAATCAGGGGGAATTTTCATGAACACTTGTTCTTTTAGTTCACCATTTAGGAATGTATTTTTAATATCAAGTTGAGATAGGTTCCAATCAAGATTTACAGCCAATGAGAAGATAATTCTAATAGTATTTAACTTAGTAATAGGAGCAAAAAGTTTCCAAGTAATCAATTCCATAAGATTGAGTAAATCCTTTTGCTACTAGTCTAGCCTTATGTCTATTCACAGTCCTATCAGAGTTGTATTTTATGGAAAATACCCGTTTACACCCAACTGGAGTGACATCATTAGGTGCACTGACTATCTCCCTGATATTATTTTTAATAAGAGCAGACATTTCATCAGTGACAGCTTGTTTCCAAGCTTTCTGACTCATTGCTTCCTCTATGGTAGTTGGAATGGATTGAGAATCTAGACTCACAGTAAACAGTTTAAAGTCAGAGTTCAAATTATCGTAAGAAATAACATTATGTAAAGGATAACAAAACATCAATATCCCTTGTTACTCATAAACTTGTGATATTTCAAACAATCACGAGTACCTTTTCTGATTGCAATAGGCAAATCAGTCTCAGAAACATTTGGATTTGTTTCACTTCCAGTATTAATTCCTGTCATACCTGGATTAGTGGATTCAGGCTCAGGCATTGGCACCTTTGATCTTTTTCTGGAATATAACTGTATAATGGGTTGTTGTTGTATTGCTTTCAACTGTCCAGTCCTGTCCTGATTGTCCTCAAGTCTAATACTGTCCTAGATACAGTCTTCATCCCTGTTCTCTGCTGAAGGTGGTTTCTAAGAGAGAGTAATAGCTGGTATACTTTCTATATTTGAGATATCAATAATACTCCAAAAACTTTCTTGCTCATTGTTTTCATTATTTGACAGATGATTAGATTTATAATACGGAGAATTTTCATCAAAGGATACATCTAGTGTTGTATACATTTTTCTAGTCCGTGGACAAAAACATTTGTATCCCTTTTGAGAACTTGAATAACCCAAGAAGATACATTTTCACAGACCTCTTATCCAGCTTTCCTCTAAACTGAGATTGAAGATAGACATATGCAATGCAGCCAAAAGTTTTAAGTGGAAGCTCAGAAAGTAGCAGACAGTGTGGGAACAACTCTAGTAATTTTTCTTTAGGACTCATGAAATCTAAGACCCTAGAAGGCATCCTTGTAAGAATAGCTTAACCCCATACATACTTAGGCACATTCATCGAAAACATTATAGATCTAGCCACACCTAAAATATGTCTATGCTTCCTCTCAGCAATGCCATTTTGCTGAGGGGTCTAAACGTTAGAGGTTTGATGGTGGATGCCTTGTTCAGTCAAGAAAGACTTTACTTCTTTGTCTAGGTACTCACTGCCATTGTCAGATCTCAGGTTCTTCAGAGTTATGCCAAACTGGTTCTGAATTAAATGAACAAATGTTTTAAATACATGAGACAACTCGGATTTGTGTTTCATTTGATATACCCAAGTGACCCTAGTATGGTCATCTACAAATATCACAAATCATCTACTACCATTAACATTCAAGGTCCTAGAAGGACCCCAGATATTTGAGTGAACCAAGTTAAGTGGTTTACTCTCTTTGTATACCTTGGCAGGATACTGTGCCTTAGACTGTTTTCCAAATAGACAAGTCTCACATTTAAGATAATCAAGAAATACTCCATTAAACAATTCAGGTTTGTACCTTCGGAGATACATGAAGTTGGGATGACCCAACCTCTTGTGCCGTAACATAATAAGCTCTATTCTAGAATTATAACTATCTATTCTAGGAACATTAAGTTTGTCCACACAATAAACACTAGAATGGACTTCAAAACATCCTGAGTTGATATTATCCAAAATACATCCATATTGATTTTTTTCCAACAAAACCAACCTCTTCTAATGATTAGTACTGCCAATCATCCCCTTGATGACCTCCTCTTTCAATGCTTTCTCCTGAAAGCAAGAGAAAGAAGGAGGTAGGAAGTAGCACTTAGATGGTGAAAAAACAACCCAACAACAATTGTCAATCATGATTCTCTTTACAGAGATTAAACTACAATCCAGTTTTGGTATGTATAGCACATGTTTAAGTGTCAACTTATCAGACAGACTAATATCACCACATCCTAGAATATCTAGGCTATCACCACTAGCCACTTTCACCCTTTTAGGAGTTAAAAAATATTTGAAATTACTCATAGAGGTATTACCAAAAGTCATATGATTAGTAGCACCAGAATCAATAATCCAAACTTGTGACTTACCACATGTACATGTACTGGCCATAGAAGCCCTGATCTGATCCTCTTGAATTTGAGATCTTTGGCTACCCAGCACTCTGAGGACATCATCAAGCTGGGCATGTGTAAACATTGGCTCAACCGGTGATTCAGTGTTGGCAATCGCTGCTCTGGGATTTCTCCAAGAATCACCATCAGTTCTGGAAGACCTCTAGGAATCAGCATCAGACTTCCATGAGTTGGTGGTTCCTGACCTCCTAGAGGAACCATAACCAGACTTGAAGTTATTTTGTCTAAATCAAGAGGGCGGTGGTTTTGCATGTGAGCCCGGCCTTCTGTAATACTCTTCTATCACATGTTCATCCCTGTGACAGTATTTACAGTTCTTCCTTACAAAGTTACGGATATCCTTTGTTCCAGATTTTTTAGTCATAAGACCACTTTCTTTGTATGTGTCATTCTCCTTAGCAATGAGTGCTGATGATTCTTATGGCGATGGTCCCATCATTACCTTGATACGGCTTTCTTCCTCTCTTACTTCTGAGAAAGCAGAGTTCATAGTGGGTAATGGCTTTGTACCCAGAATTCTCCCTCTCACAGCATCAAAGTCTTTATGTAGTCCAGATAGGAAGACAAAAAGTCTTCGAGTTTCTTTAATTTTCCTGTATAGTTGATCATCAGTTGGACAACCCCATTGCTAAACCTTCAATGCATCAATCTGTTGCCAGACTTGAGTCAGATTACTGAAGTACTTGCTAACCGTCTGATCTCCATGCTTGATATCTTTCAATTGGGCTTCTAACTCATATAACTCAGATATATTGTCTTTCTTAGAGTACATTTCTTTGGTAGCTTTCCAAATAGCAGCTGCAGTGGGGTATAACATAAAGGTATTCCTAACCTCAGGAGTCATTGAACCCAGTAGCCATGACATTATCATGGAGTTTTCAGCTTCCCATGTTGCAAATTTTTCATCTGCTTCTGAAGGAATAACCACTTTTCCGAAAGGTATTCCTTTTTACCTCTCCCTGTGATGAAAAGTTCCACAGCTTTGCTCCATGGCAAGAAATTATTGTCATGCAGCTTCTGATTTGTGATTGTTACTGGAGTAGAATCCACAATCGTCCCTGCTGATCCAACTCCAGTGGTTTGATTTCCAGCCGTAGCAGATGACACTGCACTAGCTTGATCAGCCATGAGAAACGAATTGTAAGATCAGATTTACAGTATAAGGTTGGGATTTTGTGAAGGAAGATATAGACTAGAAAATGGGAGACTGTGATGATGAGGGAAAAGTGAAGCAGGATAATGGAGATCCAATTTAGATGGAGGAGAAGAAAGGAATGAAAAACTGTGCTATGCTGGTGGGAAGAGAAAAAATGATGAAAAAACAGAAGTAATGGAGTAGTAAAGAAGTGTTGTCACTTTCACGTCTCGGAAATATGCAGCTTTGATTCGAAAAGTAATAAATACATAGCTGTTACTCTTGCTTTCTTTCCGTGTGTTGTCGACTTCGGGTGTTGACACGTAGCCGAGTTTCCATGTGTTGTCGACTGTGGATGTGTACACGTATCAGACCATTAAACACGTCAAATAAAGAAAGATTTCAAGAAAATTCTGGATAGTGTGTAATCTGCATGTATTGACGAAATTAGCCCTGGAAAAAATATTTACTCTTGAATGGACAAGATTGTCCCTTCTAATTTCACCAGACTTCAACCCTTTCTTATCACTTCCGTTTCACCTTCTTTTTGGCAGAGCAGATGATAAGCCCTTGTTAATGGAGATAATCCAACTGACCTTCAGTAGCTTGAATCTTTTCAAAACAGTGGAAGAGTTCTTTTCGATTTTGTTTGGTTGGAAATGCTTTATCTTCCTTTCTGATACCATATAGAAAAATATAAAGATTGAATAGATTGAAAAGAAGATCAAGAGTGTGAAGAAATTGAATGAGAAATAATCTTGTATTCAGTATGAATGTTTACGGTGTTCAGTGGAAAACTAGTTTCCATATCTCTAATGTTTGTACAAGTAATGGTTATATACAACTAGGAGAGAGAACAATATGCCCAACGGCTCTTTTCCTTTCTATTCTTAAGTCATCAAACTAATGACAAAGTACAGAGGCAACGGCTACAAACACTGTCTTCACCTTATTCTCTTATTTTCTACAACTCTTCCTTGACTTTGGAATATGATGGAATAAAGCAAAATGACTCACTAAATTGGTTGCAATTTTTATATTGTGAAGTATCAGTTGATCGATACATCTTGACGTAATTTTCATTATGTGTCATCGGGAAACAACCTCTGTATGTTTCTAACACATGGGTATGGTTGCGTACATCCGACCCTCTCATACCCCGCTATAAACGAGAACCTCTAAGGCAATGGGATGTTGTTGTTGTTGATGACTATGCTCTATTGTCTAGGTGCATCTATGGAATCGCTTTTGGTTCCTCCGAACAACAAAAGACTACATTGATCATAATATAAGGTTAAAGATTAGAGGAAGACACAGAAATCAACAAATAACAATAATCAGTGTCAAGAACACCAAGTGAAAATTATTACAGTCTCATCTACATCAGATCACAAACTTTTGTTAAACTATCTTTTGTGGCTATGTTCGTATTTGTATTTTGTTAACCTTCTATGCTTGGCACTGCTTGCCGTTCGCAATTTTGTTATATCAAAATTTTTCATGGTTTTGCGACTGTTACGGTTGGTCGCTCAATTATAGTTCTTTTGTTGTGAAGGTTTCGGATTTCACCTCTAAAATCTTAAGGATGTGAATGAAACAAGAGGGTGAACTTTGGCAACTTCAAGGCCAAATTTATCAACTCCGGCATTAACTTTCAGACAAAAAAGGGAAAAATCATGATTAAAGGATGCTTGAATCAAACTGTCATGCGGCTTGTGATATCAATGTTTATTACGAGTTGCAGGGGAAATAAAATGAAGCTAAAATCGAAATCTGACATTTGAGGTAATGATCATGACCTAACTCCCCCTATCCACCAACTCCTCAAAAAAAAAAAAAAAAAAGAATCAATCAAATCATGAATCATTTAACCTCATCTTCTATTCTTGTAGAGGATAGTCCTCTTCACTATCCTCTACAAGGTTTGCTAGGTTGCTTGTTTGCCCTTTGTGCTTGTTGTATAAAGCCACCTTGTGTCTGGGTTTTCCACACGCCCAACATACTCCTTTTGATTTCTTTTGACTTTGTGCTTACAATTTGGCCTTATCTTTGATGCCTTTTGAGATGTTTTGAGTCTTTTGACTCTTTGGATTATGCTCTACTATGTTAGCCTTCATCTCCATTTAATCACCACTTGCCTCTGTCAATTTGTTTTTTCTTATACAGGATACTTAATTACATTATCCATAGATAGTTTTGCATCATCATGTTTGCCTCTCAATTTGTATTTGGTTAAGTCAGCTTAAAAATTTTCATCAGTCTTGATGCCTTCTTGCTCAATATTATCCACCAGTTGTTGGAATTGATGGATTTGAATATTAATGAGAATGTGCTCCACCAGTTGAAACTTGAGAAATTCACTAACCATATGCTTACGTTTCCCAAAAGCTTCAGTATAATATTTGCTTTGAAGTGCCTTCCATATCTCCATAGCTGACTTGAATTTGACACAAATGGCAAACAAGAATTTGAGACGAAACGTAGAATATGTTCTATGCATATGGTATTGTCAGCATCATACTTGAGAACTTCTGCTTCATTAATTGGTTTGAGCAAGGTAAACTATACGTCAAAGCCTCTCATGATATAAACGACTTCTTGTTTTTGTTTGCTTAGCTAGAAGAAGATGAACTTGTGTATTGAATTGTTTAATATCAGAGGTAGAAAAAGAAAGAAGATGAAGAAATTCTGTCGGTTTTCACAAAAGTGCATGAAAAATTCTCTTTCAATAAGTGTATTTCAAAAACTTATGATTCTTGTATTTATAGACTTTGATTCACAAGAAAGTAGTTGCTTTAACAACTGTCTACCGAATGTAAGTTTAAAAATTAGTTTATGATTGTTCATGGTTGAAAGAAGATGCCCTAAGTTGCAAAAGTTTCACCATTTCATCAAAAGACAATAGAAAATTCTGATGTTTGTAGTCAAACCAAACATTTGGTCATTCTGAACTCGGAATTTGAAATTTTTGAGTGTTGCAACAAACAGTGACACTAAAATCTGGATCGATTGTTCGGTAAACGCCTTTGCTAAACTCCGTTGGAGCATTCGATCACTGGATGGAAACTCAGAATCAAACTGAATTCAAAGACCAAACTCAAAACTCTCATCATCGAATGTTCAATCTGATTCATCGAACGTTCAGTCACCTCAGAATTCAGAGAATTTAGCATATCAGCCGATTCATTCGTCAATCAACCTTCTTAGATTTTTTTATATAAATTTAGACCACTTTATAAATCACTTTCATTTGTTTTTTTTTTCCAGCATCTTTATGTTTGTCTTTTTCGAGGGCTACCAATGCATGCCGAGTAAATTCATCCAATGTTGTGTATTCTGAAACTTTTAGGATTACCGGATCAAATTCCTTCCTAAACATACAAAAGAAATGAATTTCTATTCTATTTCCAAATGGAAAATTCCAAACCTCAATTTTGAATTTAAATCGGTTGTTGCATAGGATACTATTGTTGGGAAATTTGGCTCGATATGGTGTCAAACATGAACAAGGGATATTCAAATGAAATAACTCTATGACATGAATTTAATGTCAAATAAGATGACTAAGAACATCATACAAAAGGGGTCTAGTATATGAAGAATTCGATTGACATTGGTGACAATAAACATATGCAGCCAACAACTATGTGATAGTCAAAGATGCTGGAATGAAGAAATCAACAATATTATGACGCTTGACATAAGGACAAATAGAAGAATAAAGCCGAGACGAGACTCGAGATGTCTCTGCACATAAAGCAATTTTGCCTTCACAATTGAGCAAGGTGAACTTCAATCAAATGCTTCCTAGCATCTAACGACTTATTTCCTTTTGGTTACTCTCCAAGAGAAAGTTTGAACTTGCCCGTAGAAGTGTTTGTTGCTAGAGGAAATAAAAGAAAAGGAAGAGAGGACAAATTTCCTGCAAAATTCTCTAAGGTTTCGTCAAATTTCAAGTGTTTTTCCCCCATCTATCTTTAACATGTCAAAGCCTTCTCTATATAGGCTTCAAGTAGTTAATCACAACCTTAAAAACACTTTTCTGTAGAGAATTTAACCTCTAAATTGATAGGTCGTCGTTCAAATTGAAAGGAGAGGTTTTATGGTGAAGAGTTGCAACTTTATATGAACAGACAGGCACATGAAGTGCTTCATGTAGTGTGCGAAGTCAATCCAAAGACTTCTGAAATGGCATCGCTCTCTTGTTGAAACGCTTCATCCCCTTTAAACGCTTCAACCTTCACTTCAAGTTCATATATCACTTTAAACTTCAACCAACCTTCAACCAAACCTTCATATACTCTTATACAAGCTTGGAGCACATGATTTAAAGTATTTGTAAGTACTTTTTCCAATAACTATATTAATGTATATATTTATATTTCTGCCGTTCAGACTTTGGGATGTAGCTGAGAGTGCTGTTCAAGCTATTGGATGCATCTGGCAGTGACATCCTGGTCTTGGGACGCATCTACCAAGGCCGTCCATGCCTGTGTAATTTTGTACCGCCTAAAAACAGCCTTTTTGGTCCGAAAACATCTCATCCTTTTGACGTATTTACCAATGCCGTCCAAGGGTGACTTCCTAAGCGTCACTGTCAAGTGCGTCCAAGGGCTTGTAAGACAACACTCACAAATACGTCTTAATTATTTGAGGAATTTTTCAAAATCATATCATATTTGGATTTTTTTCTCATTAAAAATTAAAATATTTTGTGAAATTTCTTCAAAGTTTACATTCCATCAGTTATTGATCTCTCTTCTCCTTCCCAAATATGACGATCCTAAAAAAAGTTCACTCGAATCACGTTCTCAGGTGAAGTCACGAAAAAGATGGCGGACGAGACAAAGATGGTGAACGAAGACTTTGAGGATGCTCAGTCCATTTGTTATTGGATATTTTGTGAGACCCAAATGGTTTGGGCATTTGGGAGTTTTTCTCTTAGAAGCCCTATAAGGCAGTTTTTTGCTGGCTGAAATTAAGTGTGTACTGTAGAACATCTGAGACACACACAAAAACAGAGAAAAGAGGGAGGAGAGAGTTTTTCACGTAGGTGCAGTTTTTCTGGGCAGCCTCTGCTATTTGGATGATCGCCAGAGATCCAACCGTTGGATTTTGCTGAAATTTGGACAGCTTCTTTGGAACATACAGGGCTACATTCTGACCGTTCAGAATTTCAATCCGAGCTCTGGATCGTTTTTAATCGTTGCTAGTGTCAGCTGCGATTTTGGTGACATTTCTGCATTTTTGTTCTCTCTCAATTGTTGTCTCTTATGTATGTTGTTGTTGGTGTGCTGTAACATCCTTGTAGACTGATTTGGGTGTTTTTACCCTCAATTTGCATAATAAGAGAAGAAGAAGGGTGGACTCCTTACAAGTCCCGTGGTTTTTTATCCTTCATATTGAAGAGGTTTTTCCACGTATAAATCTCTTGTGTTGTTTGAAGCTTTATCTTGGATAATTTGCTTGAGGTTTTGATGTGTGATTGATCTTTGCTTGGTGAACAATTATGGTGAATTGGGTTAAGCTTTGGTTGGTTGTCTTGAAGTTGATCCTTGTAGGTGTTGTATCCTACTTGTTGCTTCTCCCCTACAACTGGTATCAGAGCATTTGGTTAAACTGTAGATATGGAATATGGAAATTATTCTATGGTTAAATTGACATCAACCAATTATTCCATTTGGCGTCCGATTATGGAAGATTTGCTATACTGTAAAGATTTGTTTGACCCAATTGATGTGGATAAAACCAAGAAAGATGACACGCCCACTAAACCAGAGAAGATGTCAGATAAAGAATGGGAAAAGCTAAAGAGAAAGACCTTGGGAACAATTAGACAGTGGATTGACATTAGCATATTCAATCATGTGTCCCAAGAGAATGAGCCACTTGAGTTGTGGAGAAAATTAGAGGGTTTTTATGAAAGAAAGACTGCTCACAACAAGGCCTCATTGATTAAGAGACTTGTTAATCTCAAGTTGAAGCCAGGGAAGTCAGTTTCTGAGCATCTAAGTGACTTTCAAGATATCATTAACAAGTTGACTGTGATGAAGATTGTTCTTGATGATGAGTTGCAGGCTTTATTCCTATTGAGTTCTCTGCCGGACAGTTGGGAAACCTTGGTTGTGTCCATCAGCAACTCAGCTCCAGATGGTACGCTTTCATTGGATGTCATTAAAGAGAGCATGTTCAATGAAGAGCTTAGAAGAAAGGAGATGGGTGTTGATATTTCACAGGCACTTGTGGTAGAGAATAGACGAAGAAGCAAGAGTAGATGTCCCAAGGGGCGTGGCAAGTCAAAGTACAGGTCTAAGTCCAAAGATGGGAGAGAACCCACGATATGTCACTATTGTAGCAAGCCTGGCCATATTCAAAAATTTTGCTATAAGTTGAAAAGAGATCAGCGACAGAAGAAAAATGATCATCACAAAGAAGGTGAGGACAAAAATACAGCTGCGACAGCTTCTACTTCAGATGATTCTGTTTCTTTGATTTGTACTACTGGGGATTGTTGTCATGTTGACAATTCCGATTCTGAATGGCTTGTTGATACTGGGGCTTCTTATCACTGTGTTCCTGTTAAGGAGTACTTTATTGACTACCGAGCTGGAGATTTTGTTATTGTGAAGATGGGAAACCAGAGTTCAGCTAGTATTGTTGGAATTGGAGATATTCGAGTACAAACCAGTGTTGGGTGCTATTTGACATTGAAAGATGTTCGCCACATTCCAGATTTACGCCTCAATTTATTGTCTGCTAATGTACTTGATCAAGAAGGTTACAAACACACTTTTGGTGAGGGTAAATGGAAATTGACTAAAGGTTCATTGACCGTTGCTCGTGGCAAGCTTTGCTGCACCTTGTATAAGACACACTTGAAAGTGTGTACTAGTGAGTTGAATGCTGTTGAGGAGAAAACTTCACCTAACTTATGGCACCGAAGATTGGGGCATGTCAGTGAGAAGGGTATAAAGTTGCTGGCTGGTAAGTCTCTTATTCCTGTTGGTGTTACCATCTCTCTTGACCCTTGTGATCATTTCTCAGCAGGAAAGCAACATAGAGTTTCTTTTCCGAGGAGATCCACAAGAAAGAAAGTGAAGCTAGAGTTGGTTTACTCTGATGTGTGTGGTCCTATAGAGGTGGAATCACTTGGTGGTAACAAATACTTTGTTACTTTTATTGATGATGCTACTCGGAGAACTTGGGTTTATATGATGAAGAACAAAAGCGAGGTGTTTGGTATCTTTCAGAAGTTTCATGCCATGGTGGCAAGGGAGTCAGGTTGCAAATTGAAACGTCTCCGAACTGATAATGGAGGTGAATACACTTCAAATGAGTCTAAAGCATATTGCTCAAGATATGGCATTCGGCATGAAAGAACAGAACCTGGTACCCCACAACACAATGGTGTTGCCGAGAGGATGAACAGAACTATTGTTGAAAAAGTGAGATGTATGCTTAGGATGTCCAATCTTCCTAAGTCGTTTTGGGGAGAAGCAGTTGGAACCGCTGTGTACTTGATAAATAGAACACCATCAGTTCCTTTGGAGTTTGAGATTCCTGAGAGGGTTTGGTTCGAGAAAGATCCCTCTTATTCTCATTTGAGGGTGTTTGGATGCAAGGCTTTCATGTATGTACCGAAGGAACAGAGATTGAAGCTTGATTTCAAGACTTCTCCTTATGTGTTTGTTGGATATGGTGATGAAGAGTTTGGTTACAGACTTTATGATCCAGCAAAGCAAAAAGTTGTGAGGAGTAGAGATGTTTGTCTTTTATGAGCACGAGATGGGTTTTCATCTCTTAGGTGCTGGTAAGACTTATTCTACTGATTTCTCTCATGATGCTACTGATATGTCTCCTATTTCTGTTCCAGATGATCAACAAACAGGTGATGCTCCTGAGGATGGTCATGACAACATTCATGAACATGACCATATTGAAGAGGTACAACCAGAAGTTGTTGTACCACAACCTGAAAATGAAGATGTAGATGTTGAACACGGAGAGTCTTCTAATCAGGGGGAGCAATTCAGTCCACAGGTGGAAGATCAAACAGTTAGAAAGTCAACCCGAATTCGACAACCTTCAAGACTTTATCCTAGTTCAGAGTATATCCTAATCACAGATGAGGGGGAGCCTGAGAGCCTTCAAGAGGTGTTGTCACATCCAGACAAAGACCATTGGCTTAAGGCTATGCAAGAAGAGATGGATTCTTTAAAGAAGAATGAAACCTATGACTTGGTGAAGCGTCCAACAGGGAAGAAAGTCTTGAAGAACAGGTGGTTGTTTAAGAATAAGAAAGATGGCCACAAGCTAGTGAGGCGGAAGGCAAGACTAGTGGTGAAGGGATGCCACCAGAAGAAAGGCATCGACTTTGATGAGATTTTTGCACCAGTGGTGAAGATGACTTCCATTCGCATAATTTTGGGACTAGCTGCCAGTTTGAATCTTGAAATTGAACAACTTGATGTAAAAAATGCTTTTTTACATGGTGATTTGCATGAGGAGATTTACATGGAGCAGCCGGAAGGATTTGAAGTCAAAGGAAAGGAGAATTTTGTTTGTAAGTTGAAAAAGAGTCTCTATGGACTTAAGCAGGCACCAAGGCAATGGTACTGCAAGTTTGATTCCTTTATGAATACTAATGGATACAAGCGGACTTCTGCAGATCCTTGTGTTTATTTTAGAAAGTTCTCTGAAGGTAACTTCATTATCCTTTGCTTGTATGTTGACGATATGCTGATAGTGGGACAAGATGTTGAGATGATTCGCAGATTGAAAGAGGATTTGTCAAAGTCCTTTGATATGAAAGATTTGGGTCCTGCAAAGCAAATTCTTGGCATTGAAATTGTTCGTGATAGAAAAGCTGGTAAGCTTTGGTTGTCACAAGAGAAGTATATTGAACGGATGCTTGAAAGGTTCAATATGAAGAATGCCAAGCCAGTTAATACACCACTTGCAGGTCATTTCAAGTTGAGCAAGCGGTGTTGTCCTACTACCGAGAAAGAGAAAGAAAGTATGTCACATATTCCTCACTCCTCTGCTGTTGGTTCATTGATGTATGGATATTGCACATGCTGTTAGATTGGTTAGCAGATTCTTGGCTAACCCAGGCAAGGTTCACTAGGAAGCTGTAAAGTGGATCTTGAGATATTTGCATGGCACCTCAAAATTGAGCTTGTGTTTTGGAGGTGGTGAGCCTATTCTTGAGGGATTTACAGATGCTGACATGGCTGGTGATCTTGATAACAGAAGATGTACCTCAGGTTACTTGTTCAAATTTGCAGGAGGAGCCATTTCATGGCAATCCAAGCTACAGAAGTGTGCAGCATTGTCTACTACCGAGGCAGAGTATATAGCAGTTGTGGAAGCATGCAAAGAAATGCTTTGGTTGAAGCGTTTCTTCCAAGAGTTAGGTTTGAAGCAAAGTGAGTATGTTGTGTTTTGTGATAGTCAAAGTGCTATAGATTTGAGCAAAAACAGCATGTATCATGCCCGTACGAAGCATATTGATGTGAGGTATCATTGGTTGCGTGATGTCATTGAAGAGCAACTAATGAAGTTGAAGAAGATTCACACCAACAAGAATGGTGCTGATATGTTGACAAAGACAGTTCCAGGAAGCAAGCTTGAATTTTGTTCCAAGCTTGCAGGTATGTCCTTTTGATGAGTTTTGAGTATGATCTTCCCCAAATTGTACTAGAGGGGGAGATTGTTGGGGTATTAGTCCAGTCCATTTGTTATTGGATATTTTGTGAGACTCAAATGGTTTGGGCATTTGGGAGTTTTTCTCTTAGAAGCCCTATAAGGCAGTTTTTTGCTGGCTGAAATTAAGTGTGTACTGTAGAACATCTGAGACACACACAAAAGCAGAGAAAAGAGGGAGGAGAGAGTTTTTCGCGTAGGTGCAGTTTTTCTGGGCAGCCTCTGCTATTTTGACGATCGCCGGAGATCCAACCGTTGGATTTTGCTGAAATTTGGACAGCTTCTTCGGAACATACAGCGCTACATTCTGACCGTTCAGAATATCAATCCGAGCTCTGGATCGTTTTTAATCGCTGCTGGTGTCAGCTGCGATTTTGGTGACATTTCTGCATTTTTGTTCTCTCTCAATTGTTGTCTCTTATGTATGTTGTTGTTGGTGGACTGTAACATCCTTGTAGACTGATTTGAGTGTTTTTACCCTCAATTTGCATAATAAGAGAAGAAGAAGGGTGGACTCATTACAAGTCCCGTGGTTTTTTATCCTTCACATTGAAGGGGTTTTTCCACGTATAAATCTCTTGTGTTGTTTAAAGCTTTATCTTGGATAATTTGCTTAAGGTTTTGATGTGTGATTGATCCTTTTAGATGTTGTATCCTACTTGTTGCTTCTCCCCTACAGTCGGAGGAGGTGGCTCAACTCTCGCAAAAGATCCTCTCTCTAGAGGAAGAGAAGCAAGAGCTGGTTCACGCCACTAAGGTGTTGAATGATGAGATTGACAAGATGAAGGAATCGATGAAGCGCACTGGCGACGAGAAGGAGGATTTGTAGCGCAATATTGAGAAATTGGAGTCAGAGAACAGGTTTTTGCATTCCGTTGCTGCCAGGGCGTCTGAGTTGGAGGCGGAGGTGTCGCGTTTGCAACATGACTTGGCTTCGGCTATGTCGGATGTGCAGGAGTTGAACACTGAGGCGTCTGGATGGAAGACCAAGGCAGAGAATCTAGAGAAGGCGGAGAACGCGAAATCGGCTAAACTGGATGTGGTTAAGAAAGAAAGAGATTTGCTAATTGAAAAATTGGCTAGTTCGGAGGCTAAGGAGCTCCAAAACGATGGGGAAATCAGGGATTTGGAGGGTAAAGTTGCGGAGAAGAAAGCTTTGGAGAAAGGTGTAGCAGACGCGAGGAATGTGGAGAAGGAATTGTTGGAAAAAATCGAATTTCTGGAGAGTAAGCTGAAAGCTGTGGAGGATGTAACTACTTGTTTGCCAAATGTGAAGACAGATTCTGTTGGAGTTGAGGATAGAGGTAGCGCATATGTGGAAGGGAGAAACAAGGCTTGTGGTGTTGGTGGTTTGAATTTGGATTTGCCGCTGATAGCAATTTCAACAGTTGGCGCCGTTGGTGTTGCTGGATTGGTTTGCTACCTGCACGCGACTAAGAAACACTGAATACGATAATATTAAGCCTGCAGGTTGGTTACCTTGAATACGATAATATTTCAATTTTGGTAGGTGTTGTGGGAGATTGAACTCCATATTAAGCCTTTTGCTTAGCTTTTGACAATTTTCAGCATATAATGGTTAAGCTGCTGTTGATGAAGCATACTTATTTGATATGTTTGCTGGGTTGGTACCAATGATGTAGTAATGTGTGCGGCAGCCATATTTCTAGTTTGGTTTCAGCATTTTTTTGGTCTTTTCTTGTTGTTGTGATTGGATTGGCTTTTTTTCTTCCCTTGTTGCCTTTTGATAGCTCTTAGCTGTTTCCTTAATTGTGGCCTAGTTCGATTATGTGAGGAAATTATATTTGGTACTGACCGTTTCCCCCTTGTGACTTTAATTTTTTATAGAAGTCTAATATTGGTGGTATCATGGATGGAAATGCTAGGTAGAATCTCATTTCTCTACATTCACGTTCCATGAATTAAAAGAGACAGAAGCCTGTTGGAAACAATCATTCATGTACTAAGACGCAGTCGTTCGGTGTGTGCGTATGGAAACAGTAAAATAAACCAAACCCGGGACGAGTCGAGGACTATGTCCTTAAGACGTATTGCTCCGGTATACTGTGCCTAACCGGCATTAGCAACCGTCTCCCAGGATACAACGGGTACCTGTTCAGTTGAGCGGCACTGCGAACCTTCGAGTGTCCTGACTTCTCTTGGACGTGATGCAGAAAGTCGAATGCTACGAATGCTGTATGCGACGAATGCCGAGAGCCAGAGTGAGTGTAGAACGCACCCCTTGCCCTGTTTATATGGGGGAGTCGGTTGGAGAATCGGTTACGCAGATGGAACTGTGACCGTCGGATCAAAACCGTAGATGAGCCAGAGCCGTTGGATGAAAACCGACGCGTCATCTGTTGGCGATTTGAACCTTTCAAATCTCAGCCGTTGGATGGAAACTGATTCGTCTTGGAGCGTTAAATGAAAACCAAAAGCGGTTGGGCGGTTAGAACAGTTCGAATTTCAACCGTTGGATCAAAGCTGCCTTTCCATCACTGTTAGATCAAAACCGTTTCATCTTATCGCACACTGGAGGAGACCATTTAAAAATTAACCGTTTGATTTAAACCGTAACCGAACAACCGAACGCTTGTTTAAACTGAATCGCGTTTAGAACGCGTTATCCGTTACTGGACCGGACCGCGCACATAGGAGATCATTTGGGCCGCTGCGCAGCTAGGCCCGAAGCCTTTTAACTATTTACAAAAAATAATTAATCTAAAAGCCCAAATAAATTTTCTCCAAAAAGATAGGAACCGGCCCACGAGCATACGAGCCACGAGCCACGAGCCGAGCCGGATGGCCGGACGGACGGCGGCGCGCGCATGCGTGTGGCACTTTCTAGGTCTTCCCTCCGGTCAAAAACTTCTCATGCCCCAAGGGCACATCTAAAATGTCCATTCTAGCCATTTATAAGGTGGCTAAATATATCCAAATGTCCAATGTGGTATTCCTCCATAAGGGTGATGTGGTCTCCTAAGAATAGGACACATCAGCCATTAATCATGTTTTCCATCTACTTTGAGCATTAATTTCTCATTCACCCGGTGTCGTAATTGAGTGATTCCAAAACCTAAAATTAACTACTCGTTACGTAGATAATTAAGGACCCATTAGTTTCCGATTTTCATTATCGGAAACTAATCATAATTAAGCTCAAAGTATGTTGATAAACCAAGTTTTGCAACCTTTCTTAATGAGCCAAAGCACAAACTTTAATTCTCCAACAATCCCCCACATGAATGGAAATTAATGCAAATGCTGATGCAGACTCTAAGGAGAAGTCAGACAAGTAAATGTTGCATCCGAAGAGGTAGCTTCTGGCTTTAAACCTTTCATAGTGATGTACCATCGGATTCACTCGGCTAATTAGTGACTTGATGTCTTGAACTAGTCAGCCTTTGTTGTGAACCTAGACAACGATATTCACACAACATTTCCTTTAACAAGTTTTTGGTTCTCATGGTTGTGTTCGTTTTGGCCATGAACAGCCTGGTTTCAGAAAGTGTTTTAGAAAAATCTTGCCTCACAGAGTTCTCATAGAAACGGCCCCACTTCACACTTACATAGGTGATTCCTATCAAGAGTATTCTGTCATACTCCACTTGATGTATCAAGATATAGGACATCATTGAAAGCTTTAGCTTACCCTCAATATTCTCTGCAGACAGCACTCTTATGTAACAGAATGAGCAAGTGCTACACTGAAACTTCATAACTTAGTTGTCCCATTGAACCAAGATTTTGGGATCTCCAGTCAACAAGGTTGGGTTACCATTACAAAGATTCTTGCATTATAGGCTTTAGTCCCATTCCGTTTGTCAATCTTGACATCTGATCTCTAGGCAAGCCTTTTGTAAACGGATCCGCAAGATTCTCCATTGATTTTATGTAATCAATGAAAATCACGCCATTAGAGATCAACTATTTAATGGTGTTATGTCTCCGACATATGTGTCGTGACTTACCATTGTAGATGCTACTTTGAGCACGTCCTATAGTTGACTGACTATCACAGTGTATGCTAATAAGAGCGATTGGCTTAGGCCAGCATGGAACATCTTCTAGGAAATTTCGAAACCATTCAGCCTCTTCCCCAGCTTTATCCAGCGCTATAAACTCAACTTCCATAGTGGACCGAGCTATACATGTTTGTTTCGTGGATTTCCACGACACAGCAGTACCACCAACAGTGAATAAGTATCCACCGGTGGACTTCGAGTCCTTACTGTCTGATATCCAATTTGCATCGCAATATCCTTCTAATACTGCTGGATATCTCGTGTAATGTAATCCAAGGTTCATTGTGTATTTCAGATACCTCATCACTCTATTAAGAGCTTTCCAATGATCATCATTTGGATTACTGGTAAACCTACTCAATTTGTTTACCGAACAAGCTAAGTCTGGTCTTGTACAATTCATTATGTACATCAGACTCCCGATTACCTGAGAGTATTTTAATTGAGTCACAGGTTCACCTCGGTTTTTCCTTAAGTGTATACTTAAGTCAAGTGGGGTCTTTATTAGTTTTGTTTCAAACATATTGAATCGTTTGAGAACAGATTCAATATAATGAGTTTGTGACATAACAAGACCATCCGCCATCCGAGAAATTTTAATTCCTAGAATAACATTGGCAACCCCCATGTCTTTCATATCAAAATTTCGTGTTAACATCTTCTTTGTATTCAAGATGATGTCACGAGTACTGCCCATGATTAGCATGTCGTCTACATAGAGACATACTATCACATAGGCATTTGGTGTGCTCTTGATATATACACACTTGTCACACTCGTTGATCCTGAAGCCGTTTGACATCATTACCTGATCAAACTTTAAATGCCATTGCTTGGGTGCTTGTTTAAGTCCGTACAGAGACTTAACAAGTCTACACACTTTTCTTTCTTGTCCTGGAATGACGAACCCTTTGGTTGTTCCATATAAATCTCTTCCTCTAACTCACCATTAAGAAAGGTCACATCCATTTGATGGATTTCTAAATCATAGACTGCAGCAATAGCCACTAGCATCCTTATGGAAGTGATCCTAGTCACTGGGTGAGTAGGTGTCAAAGAAGTCAAAGCCTTCTTTCTGTCTGTAGCCCTTTGCTACTAACCTGGCCTTGTACTTGTCAATAGATCCATCTTCTTTCAGTTTTTTCCTAAAAATCCACTTGCATCCGAGTGGTTTACTTCCTGGAGGAAGATCTATCAGCTCCCAAGTGTGATTTTGAAGAATGGAATCTATCTCACTATTCACTGCTTCTTTCCAGAAAGGAGCTTCTGGAGTTGTCATTGCCTCAGAGAAAGATCTCAGCTCGTTTTCTACCATGTAGGTTAGAAAATCTGGTCCAAAAGACGTCGGTATTTTGGCTCGTTTGCTTTGACGAGGTTCCTCAGTTTCTTGAGGAGTCGTCTCACGCACTCGCTTACTAGTGCTAGCTTCTTCACCATTTTTGTCTTTCTTCGGAAAGACATTTTCAAAGAACACTGCATTCCTCGACTCCATGACAACATTTTCATGTATCTCGGGAATGTCCGATTTGTGTACTAAGAAACGATATGCACTACTGTTCGTTGCATAACCTATGAATATGCAATCAATTGTTTTAGGCCCGATTCTCACTTGTCTTGGTTTAGGTACAACAACTTTCGCCAGACACCCCCACACTTTCAAGTATTTGTAACTTGGCTTATAGCCTTTCCAAAGTTCATATGGGGTTTTATCCGTCTTCTTGGACGAAATCCTATTTAAAATAACGTTGGCGGAGAGAATTGCTTCCCCCCACAAGTTCTGAGATAAACCCGAACTTATCAACATAGCATTCATCATTTTCTTTAGGGTACGGCTTTTGCGTTCTGCAATACCATTAGATTGAGGTGAATATGGTGCAGTCGTTTGATGAATAATGCTATGTTCTGAACAGAATTCATTAAATGATGCGTCATATTCCCCGCCTCTATCACTTCGAATTGTTTTAATTCGTTTGCTAAGTTGATTCTCAACTTCATTTTTATAATCTTTAAAAGCATCAATGGCCCCATCTTTGCTACTTAGCAAATAAACATAACAGTATCTAGTGCAATCGTCGATAAAAGTTACAAAGTACTTTTTACCTCCTCTTGTTTGCACAAACTTTAAATCACACAAATCTGTATGAATTAAATCCAAGGGGTCAGTGTTTCGTTCTGTTGAAGGAAATGGCGCTTTTGTCAATTTTGCTTCAACACATATTTGGCATTTTTCTTTATTATCAAAGTCCAGTTTGGGTAATAAGTCAAGGTTAATCATTCGTTGTATTGACTTGTAATTAACATGTCCCAAATGAAAATGCCATAAACAAGAAGACTCAAGCATGTAAGCAGAAGAGGAAACAATTTTATTAGCCTCAGTGGACACAAATTTCTTGGGTACAATCGTCATAACATTTAATTTAAACATGTTATCAGTAAGGTACCCCTTTCCCAAATACAAGTCATTCTTAGAAAGTGTAAATTTGTTTGCCTCAAAAACTAGTCTGAAACCATGACTGACTTGTAGAGCGCCAGATACCAAGTTCTTCCGGATGTCAGGAACATGCAACACATTCTGCAGGGTCAGCTCCCGTCCCGAGGTTAGTTTCAGAACCACCTTGCCCGATCCTTCAATCTTCGAGCTGTCGGAGTTTTCCATGAAGAGTTGTTCATTGTTTGTCGTGGGTACATAGTCTCTGAACATTGCCCTGTTTGCACATACATGTCGAGTGGCCCCTGTGTCCACCCACCATTCACGCGGATTCCCCACTGCGTTGCATTCAGTCACCATTGCGCAGAGATTCAGATCTTCCATTGCGCCGACCAGATTTGCTTTTGCTTTGGTTTGATTTTGATTCTTTTTGGGTTTTCGGCAGTCACTGCTACAATGTCCTGGTTTCCCACAGTTGTAACACTTACCTGTGAACTTCTTTGCAATCTCTTTGCCCTTGACGTTCACACCCAAAGTGTTATTCTTCTTCTTGTTCCTCGCCTCAGCAACATGAGCTTTGGCTTGATCAGACGAAGTGGTTGTCTTTCTCTCGGCACGACGATTGTCCTCTTCAATTCGAAGCCAGACAATCAAATCCTCCATTTTCATTTCCTTTCGTTTGTGCTTGAGATAGCTCCTAAATTCCCTCCACGAAGGAGGTAGCTTCTCAATCACAGCCGCAACTTGGAAAGATTCACTGAGCGTCATGCCCTCCTCTTCCACTTCAGATACCAACATCTGTATTTCCTCAACCTGCGAAATGACAGTTTTAGAATCTAGCATTTTATAGTCGAGAAATCTATCAACTATCAACTTTTTCGTGCCAGCATCTTCTGTACGATACTTTTTATCTAAATCCGACCACAATGCTTTTGCAGTTTTATAAGTACAAAACACGCCATAGATAGTATTATCCAGGCAACTCAGAATCAAATTCAAACAACAAAAATTCGTATATGCCTATGCTTTCAGCATCCAAGGCATTCTGCATGTTCAGATTTTGATCCTCCACTGGTTCTACCACTGGCGGATCCTCGCTCAGCATCTTGGCCAATCCCAGCGCTGTGAGATAGAACAACATCTTTTGCTGCCACCTCTTGAAGAAACTGCTAGTAAACTTTTTCGGCTTCTCCATGTGTGCAGCTGTGGCAGCCGGATTCATCTGAGGCCCTCCGCTTGGTGCCAACGGAACCGTGTTGAACGGCACACCGGCAGCAACATTATTAGCACCGTTAGGTGCGACACGGAGTGTGCACCGTTAAAGCCTTGAACAGAATTCGAGCTTTCGTTTTCCATTCCTGTTCAGTTCGATCAAAACGTATAGATCAGAACAGATTCGGATATAAGAAAGGAGTAGAAGGAGACTACAAATCAGTAGAATACTGCTTTGCGTACAGAAATTAATTGAATAAATACGTCTTAAGATTGTTGGAAACAATCAATCCTGTACTAAGACGCAGTCGTTCGGTGTGTGCGTATGGAAACAGTAAAATAAACCAAACCCGGGGTGAGTCGAGGACTCTGTCCTTAAGACGTATTGCTCCGGTATACTGTGCCTAACCGGCGTTAGCAGCCGTCTCCCAGGATACAACGGGTACCTGTTCAGTTGAGCGGCACTGCTAAACTTGAACTACTGCGAACCTTCGAGTGTCCTGACTTCTCTTGGACGTGATACAGAAAGTCGAATGCTACGAATGCTATATGCGACGAATGCCGAGAGCCAGAGTGAGTGTAGAACGCACCCCTTGCCCTGTTTATATAGGGGAGTCGGTTGGAGAATCGGTTACGCAGATGGAACTGTGACCGTCGGATCAAAACCGTAGATGAGCCAGAGCCGTCGGATGAAAACCGACGCGTCATCTGTTGGCGATTTGAACCTTTCAAATCTCAGCCGTTGGATGGAAACTGATTCGTCTTGGAGCGTTGGATGAAAACCAAAAGCGGTTGGGCGGTTAGGACAGTTCGAATTTCAACCGTTGGATCAAAGCTGCCTTTCCGTCACCGTTAGATCAAAATCGTTTAATCTTATCGCACACCGGAGGAGACCATTTAAAAATTAACCGTTCGATTTAAACCGTAACCGAACAACCGAACGCTTGTTTAAACTGAATCGCGTTTAGAACGCGTTATCCGTTACTGGACCGGACCGCGCACATAGGAGATCATTTGGGCCGCTGCGCAGCTAGGCCCGAAGCCTTTTAACTATTTACAAAAAATAATTAATCCAAAAGCCCAAATAAATTTTCTCCAAAAAGATAGGAACCGGCCCACGAGCATACGAGCCACAAGCCACGAGCCGAGCCGGACGGCCGGATGGGCGGCGGCGCGCGCATGCGTGTGGTACTTTCTAGGTCTTCCCTCCGGTCAAAAACTTCTCATGCCCCAAGGACACATCTAAAATGTCTATTCTAGCCATTTATAAGGTGGCTAAATATATCCAAATGTCCAATGTTCTATTCCTCCATAAGGGTGATGTGGTCTCCTAAGAATAGGACACATCACCCATTAATCATGTTTTTCATCCACTTTGAGTATTAATTTCTCATTCATCCGGTGTCGTAATTGAGTGATTCCAAAGTCTAAAATTAACTACTCGTTACGTAGATAATTAAGGACCCATTAGTTTCCGATTTCCATTATCGGAAACTAATCATAATTATGCTCAAAGTATGTTGCTAAACCAAGTTTTGCAACCTTTCTTAATGGGCCAAAGCCCAAACTTTAATTCTCCAACAAAGCCTTGGTGAGAATTGCACCTCAAGCTGTTTTTCTAGTTCAGCTGAATTGATTTTTGCATTTGAATTGATTTCTGGTTGGTAGCGTAAAGTGAAGTCTCCCCCCCCCCCTCCCCCCCCCAAAAAAAATTGATCTAAGCACGTCTTTCTGGTTAATTTATGTCACCATTCGCTCAATATAGTGTTTTTAGCACACAAGTATTCCTTTCTGGTTTTAGAGATTCATCGGGAAACAACCTCTGTGTTAATGGGTATGGTTGCGTATATCCGACCCCTCATATCCCGCTATAAGCGGAAGCTTCTATGGCAATAGGATAATGTTGTTGTCGTCTTGGTTGTTAATCAACCCCGCCCCTCCGCTCTCCTTGTAGTCACCTACCCCTGCCCCCCATCCCCTTCCTTGTCTTCTACTCTCCCTCTTCCCTGTCTTCCCCCCCCCCCCCCCCCCTCCCCCTCCTCCTCCTTTTCATACACAACCAAATTCCTGTGATTCAGATATTATGGTGTTGGCCCCGCATCTTGTGCTTGTTTGCGGATCCTATGTACGTCAAAGTATAATGAGTTAATGCGAACACATTTGATACCGTCTGAATTTCTGTAGATGGAAATGACGAACTATTTAGTGCTAATGAAACGTTGGTCTATTTGCTCTTTATAGGCTATCTTGTGTCTTTCCAAAGAAATTTATCAAGGACATCTTTGAAGCATATTTTACTGTAACCTCTCTTATTTGGGGAGATAAGATTCGAAACATACAGATATTGTCCTAAGGAGATCGACGAGAATATAAGTCTCCTGAAGCTGGTTACTAGCTTTTCATGCCCACTTATGTTCTAAACAAAATAATATCATTTTATTTTCCTTTGGAGGAAACAAAGGCTTGTTTATGAGGATACTGTTATAGGGGGCTGGAAGCTCTTGTAAGTTGGTCTCGTGGAATTTTGGAGAGGCATCATGCAACAACATTACCTCATTTCCTTAGAGTCTCTCGCTTATGGCGAGGTATGAGGGTCGGATGTACGCAATCATACCCATGTGTTAGAAACACACAGAGGTTGTTTCTTGATGAGCCATAATGAAAATTGCGTCAAGCTGTGTCAATCAACTGCTACTTCACAATATAAGAAGTGTAGCCAATTTAATTAGTCATTTTGTTTTATTTCATCATATTTGGAAGTGTGTTTTTGACTCCATTAGAAATGGAAACGTGGAGAGGCATCATAATTTGGTTGAATTTCAGATTGTGGTATGTTCGCTGTACATGGCTTTTTCTATCATTTCAAAAGCTAGTTTTGATCTGCGTTAGTGACATCTAACCTGTTAGTGACATCTAACCTCCTCTGAGTTATGTCAAAACTTCAAAAATCCTCACTCACTTTCATAAATCCAGCCACAAATATTTCCCTATGGACACTATAAGCTAAAATCTTTAGTGCATAGCTATCGAACGAGGTCCGGTCAGCTGTAATTGGTATGGCTTGTAACAGATTTTACTGTTAATTAAGTCAGTTAAGCCGTTCAGTCAAATGGTGAAACATAGTTTCATTATTCCTCATTTTTAAACTTTTGCACAAAGTGTAGAGTAAGCTGCGTACATTATATCGCGAATCGATCTGGACTTTCTTTGAACTCTGCGCAAACGCAGGAGCATAGTACACCGGAATCGCGTTTTTTTCTTTAAACTCTTCTATAGAAGAATGGTAGGTTTAGCCTTAACAGAAAAGGAACGTAAGGTGGGAGCATCATTGCCACCTTGATCCAACAGTTTTGCAGAGTATCAAAAGAACTCCCCCTGCTTTGCCACAGTACAGACTGATTCGAAACACCTTCACCTGGAACTTTTTCGTTCAACCCAACTATGTTCCTTTTTTAGCATTTGTAAACTTGCAGCTTGCCTCCAAATTGAAGCATTTTCTTTTTTTCGTGTTTGCCATTGAATGCCTCCAGTGGCGCAACTCTGAACGACTCCAACCCAACCCTCGTGACGTCCGTGTCAGTTTTCAGTTTAAGGGCTGAAAAACTATTACATCCTCGTCTCTTATAGTTGCTTAACAGAGTTATTTTGTCAAGCATCAATTAAGATTTAATCTTCAAGGCATTCGATACCATCGTTTGTCAAAATAATCTTTACAGTATAGATTAGAGAGCAGAACCAATTGGAGACTTAAAATTCAAGATTTCTGCTTATTTTCCAGCCTTGTACACGCCAACTTGAAGAATAATGAGGATAAGATCACAATTCAAAGTTGAATCCAAGTTTGAATTCAAGTTCAAATCTAACTATGATGAGGATCAAGGGTCCGATGAGGATCAAGGATCCCATCAACAGGTCAAAGGTCCTATGACAAGAAGGAGGGCAAGAGAACTTTCTCAGCAAGTTGCCACCTTCTTGTACAAGCATGTTCAAGATGAACCTTAGATTCCTTGGGTTCATTTCATTGAACCTTCACCTTGAGCGTGTGCAAACATGCGTGTGGCTCCAACAATTCCACCTTCCAAACGTCCTTCACAAAGGGTTAGGCACAAGGAAGAAGACTTCCCCTTGCTTCCTTAGTGATAAAAACGTGTGGCTTAATTGAGCAAGACCAACACTACAAGATGGTCGTTGATCAGGCAAACCAATATGGCCCTCCTGGACGGCACCTTTTAGCAATGGCAACACCTTCAAAATGCTCAACTTTGAAGGATCTTAACTTAGGTTTTTAATGCAAAACCAAGAAAACAAAGTCTCACACAAAGTGAAGAAAATATCAAGAATTGTTATTCATCCAAAGTTGTGTTTTTCCAATCGGCCAAGGGTCTATTTATAGGCTATAACAAACGTCCTATCAGCCTATAAAATGTCTAGAAATTAATTTAAATAAGATAGCTAACAATTGCTTGAAAATTGAAAATTGTTCGAATTCAAACTAAAACAAATTCTAGCTAAAATCTTTAAATCTTGCAAGACATTATCCTTAATGAATCTGGCCATGTATGATGATGAAGTTGGCGTTTTGAGACTTGATCTTGATGTAGATGAAGTGGTTAGAATTGAATTCAAAGGTTGGTTGAAGATTGGATTCAAATTGAATTTGAATTTGACTTCAAACTTGAATTCAATCTTTGAATTGTGATCCCATCTATTTTGATCTCCAAGTTGGCGTGTGAGTGTATGATATGGCGTGTGGTAAGGCCTTCAAGTGGCTGAGATGTTGAATTCAAATGTTGGTTGAAGTTTGAATTCAAATTGGATTTGAACTTGAATTCAAACTTGGATTCAACTTTGAATTGTGATCTTATCCTCATTATTCTTCAAGTTGGCGTTTACAAGGCTGGAAAATAAGCTGAAATCTTCAGTCTCCAATTGGTTGAAACTTGAATTCAAATCATGGTTGAATTTAAATTCAAGTTTATCCTCAAGTCCAAATTCAAGTAGAGCTTCATCCTTGCATTCAAAGTGGCCGGCCTCTTGGTTGATATTTGGAGATGTTTTTTATTTCAATTTGATCAAGAGATTCCATCTTGGACACATTTGAATTTGTCTTTGTGGATACAAACATTCTCTTCAAGACAACATTCTTTTTGTCTCCCATTTTTGTAACACACGGCTACAACCTCCTTTTTGGGCCTCCATTTTATTTGGATCTTCCATCTACCTAACTTACCTACAAAGCAAGCCATAAAACAAAGATCACAAGAAAACAAGACAAAAATTCAAAACAAAGAAAGCACGCGCATGTTTGCACACGCTCAAGGTGAAGGTTCAATGAAGTGAACCCAAGGAATCTTAGGTTCATCTTGAACATGCGTGTACAAGAAGGTGGCAACTTGGTGAGAAAGTTCTCTTGCCCTCGACCTTTGACCTGTTGAAGGGATCCTTGATCCTCATCGGACCCTTGATTCTCATCAGCAGACGAGCAGTTGTCAAAATTGAGAAAACTATAGATATGTTTCCAAGTTACGTGATATGCCCACATTATGAAATTTACAATAATAACATACATATCATCTATATCTCAACAACATCAAAAGCTATTGCTGAAGCCTGAGAAGGATGAGAGTCAATCAAATAATACATCCATTCAAAAAGATAGATTATTTGTCTCCACTAAAACCTCCAGTTTTTTATATGTTCCTGAAAATTACGGATCCGGTAAAACCGTCGTGCAAAAGACGTTCGATTGACTTGGGAGTTAGGACGCCTGGACTCTGTATCTTTGCAGAGGCTGTCCTATCTACTTGAGAAAATGAAAGAGGTTTATGCTAATTTTGCAGGTAGTATCAGTCTGTGAGATGCATCATTAACGCAAGAGAAATTAATAGCATGGTTATTGTAGCGCCTCGCTCCCGAGCCTTAACATCGGAAACAGTGCACCTCTTACATGTCAGAAATGATGTAGAAATTTTTCTCGCGGAAACGTAAATCATAACTTAAATTAAACTTCAATAATTGTCATTACATTACTAAATAAAAATTCTCATAATAAAAGTAATAAAGAAATCTGTGAAAAATCCCCAAAGTATAAATAAGAACCAACAGCTGCAGAGTCCCTTCATATCCTAGATGCAGCTATTAACCAGCCTACTCCGTTAGTCCGTCCTGTCCTCAACAAAGATATGCTCGTAGTCCTCATCCGGCTCACCTGGGAAGTAGGGGTGAGTGACAGAAATCACCCAGTAGATGCCCGCCTCAAACCAATGCAAAACATGCATACCGAAATGATATAACCACATAGCACATAAATATGATATAACATGCATAAAATAAAGTAAATGCGGTAAGTAAAGCACTCCACATAAAAATGCGCAACTACGTGATGCATGCTCCATCCACGTGTCACACGCAACAAGAATCATGTCACGCAATATGTCCCTAGACCTATATGCAATGCATGATCCCGGGATTGACTGGATGCCTGTAGCTCGTACACTACAATCCACCCTGACCGATGCCCGTGGCCCGTACACCACGATCCACCATAACCGATGCCCATGGTCCGTACGCCATGATCCACCATGACTGAGTGCCCATGGCCCGTGCACCATGATCCACCCCACTCGAGCGTCTGAGACCCGTACATCTCAACCCACTCCAAATGCAAATGCACGTGCCATGAATGCAACAACAAAGTCGCCTGAGGCTCATACGTCCATCCTCACCATCTCCGGCACTCAACATTTGGTTTCGTAAATTTTTAGAATGTTGAAAAGTTGTTATTTGTCATCACCCTTATTTTTCCTTAGCTTGTATTAATTTTCTATAATTTTCTACTAATTTTTATTATATTTATTACTAATTATTTTTAATTACTTTAATTTACCAAAGTTCAGAAATTAAGTGAACATAATTTAACTTTAACCTTTTATATTTTCTAGAACTTATTTAGAATTTTCTGATAACTAAATATATTTTTCTAGAATTTTAAACTAACTTTAATTAATTATTTAATATTAATTCATTTTAGAAACTAAATTTCAGAATTTTTTTAATTAAATTCGGTTTTTGGGCCGGCTGCTGCCATGGTCCGGTCCGCTGGCCATCCGGCCCGTCCGGCAGCCTGGCCGGTCCATCTTTTTTTTCTTTTTTTACAATTTTTGGTCCGGCCCACTCCTGGCCAGACCAACCCGCCTGAGAACCGGGTCAGCCGGGTCAACCGGCCCGCTGACCTGGATTTTTTTTATTTTTTTATTAAATTCTATTTTCTTCTAACCTCAATAAAATCTTCATTTTAACTCCGATTGACCTCAAACCAGTTGTATTAGTCTCATTATAACGTGGCGCATCATTTGGAAGTCGACACGTCAGCACTCCTGAAACGCACACGTCTGACCTATTTTTTCGACTTCCAATCCAATCTCAGCCTATTCCGGGCTATATGAACATATCCTAAGGCCAAAACGAAGTTTTAAACAACTCCAAGTATGAAAATTTCTAATCTTTTGAGTTAATTCAAGGGTATTTTTAATCTAATCCGATCCTACCATCAAATTCATATGCATACACGCACATAGCAGCCATAAACCGATCATCTCATGCTTTGTCATATAAAACATATGCAAAATTAACATCTTAAACAAATAAAAACAATGAGTCACATAATATACCATCAAAGCATGCATGAATCATACTCGTTTGAGGGAGAAGAGACACCTACCTTGATTGACGCTAAAACGAATGATCTAGACGAATTAGATATCAGATTGGAGTCCGCGCTAGCCTTCTCCTTCTTCTCCCCTTTTTTTCTCTTGCTTTTTCCTATCTTTTCCTCCCTCTCCTTACTGCCGTTCTCTTTTCTTTTTTCTTTAAAGGATGCGCCACTTTTAGGGTTTGTGGTTTGGGGGATTTTATTTTGCTTAGGGGAGAGATTTTAAGAATTTGATGGAATAATTTATGGAAATAGGATACTGTAGTTATCTAGAATAATTTAAGTTAGGTAATTTTCCTTCCCTTTTCTTTTATCTTTATCCTCTATTATTATTATTATTATTATTATTATTATTATTATTATTATTATTATTATTATTATTATTATTATCATACGTTATTATATTTTATATTATTTTTTTCACGGCTGCAACATCCTACTCCCCTTACAAAAAGTTTCGTCCTTGAAACTTGACGTACTTTATTCGAAGAGATGTGGATAACTCTCTCGCATCTGCTCGTCGAGCTCCCAAGTCGCCTCGCGCTCGGTGTGATTTGTCCACTGGACTTTAACATAAGGGATGACTCGGTGTCTCAACACCTGGTCCTTGCGATCCACGATCCTGATAGGGGTCTCTTCATATGTCGTGTCTGGCCGAATCCTCAATGGTGGTGCGTCTAGAACACGGATCGGATCCGACACATATTTTCTCAACTAAGAAATATGGAATACACTGTGTACCTGGGCCAAGGCAGGGGGTAAGGCCAGTCGGTAGGCCAAGGTATCGACCCGCTCGAGCACCTCGTATGGTCCAATGTAGCGAGGCCTTAACCTGCCTTAAGCACCAAAGCGAGTCACACCCTTCGTGGGTGACACCTTAAGATACACTTTTCCTCCAACCTTGAACTCCAGAGGACGTCTTTTTGAATCAGCCCAACTCTTACTCCTGTCTTGAGCAACCTTGAGCCTGTGACAGAATCATCTTTACCTTCTCCTTGGTTTGCTCAACTAGCTCGGGTCTGGTAATAACACACTCACCGACCTCATCCCAATGAACAAGAGAACTGCACTTATGTCCATAAAGTGCCTCAAAGAGTGCCATGCCTATAGCGCTGTGGTGTCTGTTGTTATAGGAGAACTCAATTAGCTTCACCATACCATCCCAGTTCCCTTGAAGTCCAATGCTCACGCTCTCAACAGTAGCTCCGTCCCCAACCTTCTCTGGCAAGCTGACCAGAATCGGGAAGTGAACCTCGGGTCACGGTCTGAGGCGATACTGATGGGACTCCATGAAGGCTAACAATATCATCGATATACAGCGTCACCAATCTCTCTAAGTTCATATCACTCGGCACAGGTAGAAGGTGAGTGGACTTCGTCAGTCGATCCACAATCACCCATATCATGTTGTTGCCGTTTCTTGTTTTAGGGAACCCTACAACAAAATACATCGTCACATGCTCTCAGTTCCACTCCGGTATCTCCAACGGCAACAATAAACCTCTCGGCCTCTGATGCTCTGTTGTAACCATAATATTTCAAAAAAATAATTAAACTAAATTAAGTTAAAGTTAAAATCAGAAAAAAAAAACTAATTAAATGAATTTTTAAAAAAAAAACGCTAAACTAATCCTATCCTAAATAACCGCTCCCCAAATCCCCTCCCATGACTCCCCAATTATCGCCCCACCCCCCATAATTAAACCCCTACAATTTCTCCCCCCACCCACACATAATGCCAACATCAACCTCAGGAGGAAAAAAAAGAGCAAAGAGGGAGAAAGGATGCACGTCAGAGAGAAAAGTGAGAGAAAGAGAGAGAAAAAGAGAAAGAAGAAGGAGAATTAGCCACCTACATCAAATCCAACTTTGTTTTTGGTCAGTGAAGTTTCATTCAAGAGGTAGGTTACCCTCCCCTCTGTCGGATTGCTTTGGATTCCCTCGCATTCTGTATTGGGATATTTTGATTATCGTTGTCTGTTTATTTTTGATATGTTTACTGCAGATTCTTTATGTTTTGGTATGCAAAAATTGTGTGTTTGGCCTTAGATATAGATCACATAGCACGGAAATAGGTGAAAATGGGTTCGAAATATCGGAAAACACGCGTTTCAGGGATGGCGCGTGGGGCCCAAAAGCGCCCCTGACGGCGCGTGCCAGACACGCGCAGACGTGTCCAGCACCGTTGTGTTGGTGGCGTTATAATGAGTCAAATGCCACTAGTTTGGGGTTAATCGGAGTTAAAACGAAGAAGTTATGAATTTTTAAAGTAAAATAGAAATTAAAGAAAAAAGAACAAAATAAAAAAGGGGGCCAGGCCCTGCGGCTAGTGGGCCTGGCATTGTCAGCCCAATAAGTGCAATACATATGAAATGGAGAGGAGGCGAGGAGGCGGCCACAGACTAGCAGACCGGGCCTGCTGGAGATTGAAGTCCATGAAGAACACTAAAAGTTTTAAAAAAAATGCTGCTGGCGGGCTGCAGTTAAGCAGGCCTGCTGGAATAAAGGGCTGGACTGAAGGGGATGAAGGGCCAGGAAGAAAAAATGATAAGGGGCCTGAAATATTTTCTTTACAATGATAATAATGAATAAGTTAAAATAGTTGTTATTTAATAATTAATAAAATTAAAATGAAGAATTCAATAAATAAAAAAAATCAAAATCAAAAGGTACTAAGAAACTGAAATCAGTCATCCGAAGGAAAAAAACTGAATAATTAAATAAGCAAATAAATAAAATAGAATAAACATAAATACATAAACGATAAATAAAAGATGTTAATTGAATTTAAAGTGATTTTAATATTATTTGATAAATAAGAAATTTAGAAACCTACTAGACAAATTTAAAAATAAATTAAAATAGAAAAATAGTAGGGCAAGAAAAATAAATAAATAAAAGTATGAAGTGGTTGAAAGCCTAGGAAAAACAAAATAAAGTGTAGAAACCTAAAATAAAGTCTAGAAAGATCAAATAACGGTAGAAGATAAAATACAGTAATGAACCCCACGCAACATAGGGTAATTACGCAATATAGGTAATACGCAACATAGAACGGAGCATGCAACATAGGACAAACGGAAGTGTGCAAGTGTAACACATTTATGGCACGAGCATTGCATTTGGCTTATGAGCCGTGTGGTCCTACGGGAGGTGTGGCCTGACGAGGCGTGTGATGGGTGTTGGTAATAATGGTTACCTTCACCTAATAGGACCCGGGACATGCATAGTATATCATGGAAAAGAAAGAGCATAGCGTGTGATATTAAATGACTGCGTGCGACACGGAGATAGAAGTGCATGCATCATGATTTGCGCATTGCATTGTTATTGTTGATTATCGTTGTCCTTGTTATTGAGTTGTTTCAGTGCTACGGTTTGGGATACGGATCGGGTCGGATATGTGCTATTTCCTTATTTATGCTTTATTTGCTTTATTATTTATTTGATTATGCTTTATTGCTTTATTTATCTGCTCCATGCTTTACGTGCTTTATGTGTTTACCCGACTCAGTATGGGACAGTCCCTTTTTGGGAGAGACAGGTAACCTACGAGTGACTCCCATCACTCACCCCCCACCACCCCCTCCACAGGTGAGCAGGATTGTGAGTATATACAATTAATGTGGGTGAGACAGATTACGCAAGCTTGGACTAGTGAGCTGGACTTGAGAAGGGATCTTGTTGACCCGGAGCTTGTTACTTGGGATAGTCAGATAGACCTCCACATAGGTTTATTATTTTGATTTTAGTATTTCATATTTGACTTCGCGGGTTTCGTCAACCCTTGTACTTGATTTTGTTCTGATGAATTTAATTTAATCAAGATGTTTATTTCTTTAGTTATCGTTTCTGCGAAAAATTTCTACGTCAGATCTGACGTGCAAAGAAGTTTGAACGACGCTTTGTAGTCCTCGTAGTAGGCTACGGCGGATGCACTGTTCCCAATGCTAGGGCTCGGGAGCAGGGCGCTACAGGTGGTATCAGAGCCGAGGCTCCAGATCCGCCTCGGAGACGCAGGATTAACTAGATCACTTAGAGTTAGGCTACGATCTTTTCTTAAAATGACGATTTTACCCCTGTGAAGCAAATAGGGTTAAGTGATGATCTTAGACTTAAGTTGTGATCGGGTTAAGGGGAGTTTGAGCGTTCTTTCGTTTTCTTTTGTTATTTACCGTTTTACCCCTAAACCTCTACATGCAACCCCTAAGTTGCTCGGAATTCCCAAAATACCCTCCTAACTTAGCTTGTATTTAAATAAATTTATTTTCGACCGTTCTAAATTTTACAAAAATACCGGCAAGACGTGAACAAGCCGGTAATATAAGAAATGGTGTGGAGAACCACCAGAATCAAGGGATCATCTTCAAGCACTTGAGGATGTCATGGTCACCGTGATCAACACCTTAACGCAGTGGCACAAGCTGCTGAACTAACAGGCACTGCCTCCACCACCACCACGCTCGCACTTGAGATCTACAAGGGGATGCAGAGGGGTGGTGGCGCAGCACAACTAATACCGCCAATCACTTGGACCTAATTTTGGAACGAGTTCAAGAGGTATTACATGCCGAGAGTATGATCTCCAAAGCATGGCTCTAGATCCACGGCAGAAATGTAGATTTAGGCTATGATCTTAGAAATTAAGTTACGATTTTGTTGTTAAGTCATAATCTTAGACATAAGTGATGATTTGAGCATAAACGAAGATCATGAACATAGGTACTGCTCTCAATTATAAGCGATAATCCTGAACATAAGTCACAATCTTAAACATAATTAACAATTCCGATTAAAAATTGACCTTAGACATAAATACTGAAGGTAGTCATAAGTATTGATTATTCACTAAGCATGATTTTAGAAATAAGACATGATATTAGACTTAAGAAATGATGATGCTAAGAACAATCCCAAAATTTTATGACTGTAGACTTAAGGAGACGATCAGTTACGAAACCCGTATACCTGGCGTATACCATACAAGTTTACTTACTTAACTCAACTAAGTTTGATAATGACCCTTTGCATATCCCATTAGTCGTGACTGTAATAGCTTTAAGTAAGTAAGTATATAATTGATGTACATAAATAGTAACGCGGATCATGATGCTCTACCCTAAGGGCTGATTGACACATCAGTTTAAATAGGTCAGTCGATTTTGGGCTGCTCCATCACAACAGCAGCATGGGACTGGTACCCTTAGGGTAACGTAAAACGGGCCCATATCCTTACTTAGACGGTAGCATCAGAGCAGACTTATGTCTCCATTGAGATAATAGCTACTAAGAAATGAATTATTATATTATGGTAGATATTAAGAGATGATTTAAAGAAAGATAATAGAAACTAAGTAATGAGTCATAAGCACTATAATCAGTAGCGTTTGGTAGGAGAATCATATGAAGGAATTTATAGTCTAGGGTTAATATGTTAAAATTTAGAGTTATTAAGTAGGGCGATGGTATTAGCCTCACTACAGATATTGACTGGTAGCAAAAGGCGTGAATCGGCTATAACAAGTACATGGAAATGATGAACCCTTACAAACTTTTGTAGTTTAGTGTTGATTTATAGGAACATCGAATTACTTGGCTTGAATCTGGTAGGCTTGAACTAAAATTGAGCGGACATGAACAAGTAGTGGTGGCTTTCATATGAAGTAGAATAAGATTAGTGGTTCAAATAACCAAGTAACGAGGTACAGTGGATTAGTATGGCGCATGGAACCATGGTGAATTAGAACATCTTAAGTCAATCAATAATTAGTGTGCCATTCTAGGATTCGACCAAGTAAACTTAAAGAGTTTATCATGAGTAGGCAAACATTAGATTTATAAGAAACGGTACGCAGGAGACTTTATTCAAAAAAGAGGATGACCTAAAGAATTATACGAAATATTGGACCGATATATTTTTCAAACAGATAAATATTTTATATAAGCACGTACACCAATGTATAACCATATTTTAACAAGTGCCTTAAAAATGTTGTCTTCGGAAATACCTTATTGAGTTTCATTTTTTTATATATATATTACCAACCTTTACAGGGCAAATTCGTTTCCGTACTTGTATATCAACATAAAATTTTTAGATCTTTTGACTACCTTAAAAAGGGAAAAGATTTTAAAATATTGATGTCCTTTCAAAAAAACGATGTGTTTAATTTCTTACACATATTTCAAAATTTTATTTTGTTACATCTATTTTTTTGTCAACAACTAATTTTACCTGACGGCTATTGATATCGCAAGCATTTTATCATTTGAAGTGTTTTCAAAGTTATTTATCCACTTGCGATGATCTTACTTAAATTTTGCCAATTTAAAGAGTAGATTTCAAAATATATTTTCTTTTCGCAAGCGAAAGTTACCGTATTCAAATCGTTTTATAAAACTTTACATTATTATGTTTTCAATTGTTTAAATGCCATTTCACTAAAACAATTTGTGAACAAGTTATATCATTGCTATTTTTATGAGAGGTCATTTGAAACACCGCTTTGCGAAAACAATTATATTATCTCTAATTTTGTTACCAAAAAAAATTAAATAAAAAAATAATAATACATAAATAAGGATGGTAATATTTTAAAACCACTAAAGTTATGTTTCAAATTATAGCCATGTAGGTCACTTTTTTACTAGGAAAAAAATATTGTCCATGCACATATTTCGTATATTAGGCTGATGATAATTTCGAAGAAGTAAAGGCATGATTATAGAGTTAGTTCGTAAGTATATAAGAACTGATTTTGAGGACTATGTTTTGTGTAATAAGTACTATATTGGCGTACATCAAAGATATTCGTTGGTTAATTACCTAGGGGGATGAATCATATATAATGAGTTTAAGAATCAAAAATTGTAGACTGCGATAAGTTGAATGATACATGTCAAGTAGTATAAGTGGAAGTATGTATATACTAACTATAGAGAATTGAGTTAAGGATTGAGCCTTATAAGGACTAGATCATTTTGTGGGATGCCAATGCAACTAAATTGAATCATACTAGAGTAAAACGTATTCTGAAAACACATACGATTTAAGAGATGATTTTTGTGAATAAGGCGTTAAGTCAAGATGATAGTACACTTAAGAACTTATTTACAAGGGTTGCTAATGACCGTAGGGATAAGTAAGTTATGGACCGATGATTGGGTTGTAGAACCCTTAGTATGATGACAATACCCTTAAGCTGATTCGATAATCATAGGTAGATTAGGTTACGATCTTAAATAAGCAAAGAGATATGAGTTAGAAATTTGTTGTATGTATACAAAGAATGATTTTGAGGCCTCAGTTTATGATAAATAAGTGAAGTGGTTAGCATATTGAAAAACGCAAGGGATACTTAGCTTGATTCTTGTATGGATGAATGGATCAAGTAGAATTAAACTAAGTGTTGACGATGTAATACGCAAGTTTCGAGGACGAAACTTTTTGTAAGGGGGGTAGGATGTTGTAACCGTAATATTTCAAAAAAAATTAATTAAACTAAATTAAGTTAAAGTTAAAATCTGAAAAAAAAACTAATTAAATGAATTTTTTTTAAAAAAACACTAAACTAATCCTATCCTAAATAACCGCTCCCCAAATCCCCTCCCATGAGTCCCCAATTATCGCCCCACCCCCATAATTAAACCCCTAAAATTTCTCCCCCCACCCACACATAACGCCAACATCAACTTCAGGAGGAAAAAAAAGAGCAAAGAGGGAGAAAAGATGCACGTCAGAGAGAAAAGGCAAAAAGAGAGAAAGAGAGAGAAAAAGAGAAAGAAGAAGGAGAATTGGCCACCCACATCAAATCCAACTTCGTTTTTGGTCAGTGAAGTTTCATTCAAGAGGTAGGATACCCTCCCCTCTGTCAGATTGCTTTGGATTCCCTCGCATTCTGTATTGGAATATTTTGATTATCGCTGTCTGTTTATTTTTGATATGTTTACTGCGGATTCTTTATGGTTTGGTATGCAAAAATTGCATGTTTGGCCTTAGATATAGATCACATAGCACGGAAATAGGCGAAAATAGGTTCGAAATGTCAGAAAACGCACGTTTTAGGGGTGGTGCGTGGGGCCCACGCGCGGCCCTGATGGCGCGTGCCGGACACGCGCTGATGTGTCCGGCGCCGTTGTGTTGGTGGCATTATAATGAGTCAAATGCCACTGGTTTGGGGTTAATCAGAGTTAAAACGAAGAAGTTATGAATTTTTAAAGTAAAATAGAAATTAAAGAAAAAAGAACAAAATAAAAAAAAGGGCCAGGCCTTGCGGCTAGTGGGCCTGGCGTTGTCAGCCCAATAAGTGCAATACATATGAAATGGAGAGGAGGTGCGGAGGCAGGCCGCAGGCTAGCAGACCGGGCCTGTTGGAGATTGAAGTCCATGAAGAAAACTAAAATTTTTTAAAAAAAATGCTACTGGCTTGCTGCAGTTAAGCAGGCCTGCTGGAATAATGGGCTGGACTGAAGGGGATGAAGGGCCAGGAAGAAAAAATGATAAGGGGCCTGAAATATTTTCTTTACAATGATAATAATGAATAAGTTAAAATAGTTGTTATTTAATAATTAATAAAATTAAGACTTCAATAAATAAAAAAAAATCAAAAGGCACTAAGGAACTGAAATCAGTCATCCGAAGGAAAAAAATGAATAAGTAAATAAGCAAATAAATAAAATAGAATAAACATAAATACATAGACGATAAATAAAAGATGTTAATTGAATTTAAAGTGATTTTAATATTATTTGATAAATAAGAAATTTAGAAACCTACTAGACAAATTTAAAAATAAATTAAAAAAGAAAAATAGTAGGGCAAGAAAAATAAATAAATAAAAGTATGAAGTGGTTGAAAGCCTAGGAAAAATAAAATAAAGTGTAGAAACCTAAAATAAAGTCTAGGAAGATAAAATACAGTAATGAATCCCACGCAACATAGGGTAATTACACAATATAGGTAATACGCAACATAGAACGGAGCATGCAACATAGGACAAACGGAAGTGTGCAAGTGTGACGCATTTATGGCACGAGCATTGCATTTGGCTTATGAGCCGTGTGGTCCTACGGGAGGTGTGGCCTGACGAGGCGTGTGATGGATGTTGGTAATAATGGTTACCTTCACCTAATAGGACCCGGGACATGCATAGCATATCATGAAAAAGAAAGAGCATAGCGTGTGATATTAAATGACTGCGTGTGACACGGAGATAGAAGTGCATGCATCATGATTTGCGCATTGCATTGTTATTGTTGATTATCGTTGTCCTTGTTATTGAGTTGTTTCAGTGCTACGGTTTGGCATACGGATCGGGTCGGATATGTGCTATTTCCTTATTTATGCTTTATTTGCTTTATTATTTATTTGATTATGCTTTATTGCTTTATTTATCTGCTCCATGCTTTACGTGCTTTATGTGTTTACCCGACTCAGCATGTGACAGTCCCTTTTCGGGAGAGACGGGTAACCTACGAGTGACTCCCATCACTCACCCCCCCACCACCCCTCCACAGGTGAGCAGGATTATGAGTATATACAATTAATGAGGGTGAGATAGATTACGCAAGCTGAGACTAGTGAGCTGGACTCGAGAAGGGATCTTGTTGACCTGGAGCTTGTTACTTAGGATAGTCAGATAAACCTCCACATAGGTTTATTATTTTGATTTTAGTATTTCATATTTGATTTAGCGGGTTTCGTCAACCCTTGTACTTGATTTTGTTCTGATGGATTTAATTTAGTCAAGATGTTTATTTCTTTAGTTATCATTTCTGCGAAAAATTTCTACGTCAGATCTGACGTGCAAAGAAGTTTGAACGACGCTTTGTAGTCCTCGTAGTAGGCTACGGCGGGTGCACTGTTCCCAATGCCAGGGCTCGGGAGCGGGGCGCTACATGCTCTGCCTTGACCTACTGACTAACGAGGCATCTCTCAATGAACTCAGTGATGTGTCTCTTCATCCCACTCCACCAATAATGTTTCTTTGTCATTATACATCTTTGTAACACCCGGATGAATCGACCACCTCGAATTATGTGCCTCATTCAATAGTTTCGTCCATTATATATATATCAGCATACACGAGTTTTAATATGTAGGTTATCGTTTTAATTGTTAAATTGTTGAACATGTTTGATATAGACATATAGTATATTGTGTATCCTTATTTTAAACACATGTATGACTTATGTATCATATGTAGCTCATGAATTCACAACCATTATCTGTAGTTTATCACATGCATTATGTTTATATTGTTTGTTAGTTGAGTGTTAAGCGGTACGCGCGTTTATTTTAGTCTTTGTTTATCGTGATCTCCTTTTTGTACTTATGTTAGTCATTAATAAAATTTATTTTTCTCGTTACCATACTTTCTATTTTTCATACTAGCTTGTCTAATTGTTGTATAAATATCGTCACATATTTTATTCCGAAGAAAATGAATGCATAAATTTTTATGTACTATAGATATTCAATCAATTTGGGTGTTCAAGTATGATAATTTTAGTTTGAATTTTTTTTGTTATTAAGTTATTTACACTTTAGTGTATTGCTATGCTGTCATACAATAATATGTCGTTGCTAACTCGTAATTAGCATGCTTTACTTCAATTGTGTATATTAATGACATGTTTTAAAACTTGTAAATGTATGCCTATTTTGTTAGGTCCGAAATACACTCTAGAGGGGGGGTGAATAGAGTGTTTGGCTATTTTGCGGAATTTTCTCGTTTGCTCAACTCAAAAAAATATTCAAAATCAGAGCAAGAATGGGAGATGAGAAGTAGTAAATGAGTACACCGGATATAGAGTGGTTCGAATCGTAAATGATTCTACTCCACTACCACTTTGTTTCCAAAGTGGATTTTTAACAACTACTCTTCTTATTATGAACAATAAGAACAACCACAGCAACACTTACACTAACACTTTAGTGTAAGCAACAACAACAGCAACTTCTTGCACAAAACACACTTGTGCAACTACAACAACTACAGCTTCTTAGCAAGAACAACTTCTTGCTTCCTCACTACTTCAACAAAAGTTCCCTCAAGAACTTCTCACAGTGGGTTGAAGAGATATAGTAAGGTTCACACTTTCTCACAAGTCTAAGCACAAGCTAGATATCAAATAATTATGGTTCCTCTTGTGCTTGACTCTCTTTCTCTCAATATACAACAATGAAGATCAAAGGAAGCTAGACAAGCTTTGAACAAATTTACAAGTATGAGAGAAATATACAACAATGTAAAATGAAGCTAGATGATGTTGAAAGTGTGTAATTGCTTCATCCAAGCCTCCTCTATTTATAGATGAACTTCACCACGTTTTTGAGGCTCTCCACCAAGTCTTCATCTTCAAAAATGTCAAGACAATACCCAAATAGTCTCTAGCCACCCTATGGAGTGATTTGATCTTGGATAGACACCCTAGAGAATCTTAGACATGTTTACAATAGTCAAGGAAGCATGTAATAAGTTGGGTTAAAGTCCACAAGAAGTTTGAAGAAGATTGGAAAGAGAAAACCTTGAAAATCAACCTTGGATTTTATTCTAACGTTCAAAAAATTTGAATTCTGGAGGACATCGATCGATCGAAGTCCCTGAAAGGAGAGATCGATGTCCTCAGAAGATTTTTTTAAAATCCTGCACTGCCTGACATCGATCGATGACATCGATCGATCGATGTCACCTGGTTTAGAGACTGAAGTACTCTGTTCAACATCGATCGATCGAAGTCAGGGGATGAAGTGACATCGATCGATCGATGTCCTTGTGGTTGAGGGTTCGATGTCCTCAGTCAGACATCGATCGATCGATGTCAGGGGCTGAAGTACATCGATCGATCGATGTCCCCAGTTTGAGAGATCGATGTCAACCAGTGACTTCCAATCTCAACCATCTTTGGACACAATGTGTTTTGCCCATCTTGCATCGAATATTAAACATAATTTCAACTCATTTAAAACATCTTTTCATCATCAAAACGTTTTACAACTTAACAATCTCCCCCTTTTTGATGATTTCAAAACCACAATCCAAAAGATGTTTTTTTTCATGATGATTTTTCAACTAAATTTGATATTCTACAACTCCCCCTTAGTTCATGCTCTCTTATCAATCTACCCAACATGCTCCCCCTCAAATTATGCATCAAGTTTTGTATCTTCATCATTTCAATATGTAAAGCATATCAAGAGACTTTATGTCATGGTATGCCAAATTCAACTTCTCAAGCAAAATTATGTGATGAAAGAAACGACCAGTTTAAGTTTAGCCATTTTGAATACCCATGCCTATCCAAATCATGCTAACATGTCCAACTAAATATACCAACACATTCATCATGCCAAAACATATCATCAACTAGCATCCAAGGCTATATCAAGCTAAGACAAAACGATTCATGCTTACGTTATCATGCTAACGATACCAAAACATGCATGCCAATAATACCAAAAACAACTAAAAACTTCTCCCCCTTTTTGAAAGCATCAAAAAATACCAAGACGAAAATATAAAGGTCAGGAAGAAAATATCAAGTTTTGAGATACAGATGTAAACTCAAACTTGCAAAAACTAGCATAAGGACGAGGGAATGGTGAATCATCAAGAACTACTCCTCATCGGAGGAGAAACATAGTCCAGAGAGAGCGGCTTTGAGCTTTGTTTTCAACTTCTGGTACTTGGTCTTTTGCACGTTTAGCTCAGTTTGGAGTGTCTTGACTTCAGTGTCCACTCTTGTTTCTAGCGATTTCAAGCGGTTTTGGAACGTCGTATAGCCTTTCTCTAAATCATCTATACGAACAGCCTCCGTGGTCAATTCTTCACCCCATTGACCAAGAGTGCGTTGAATGTCATTTATCTCGGCTTCAACATCGAAATCATCTCCGGAATCACTGTCTTCCTCCATTGGAGCTTTGCCTTTGTCTACTCGGGATGTAGGACTTTGAGGGTTAGGTTGGGGTTCAACGGTTGGCTCAATGGGGTGTGGTGGTATTTCCGGCTCATTCTCAGCCTCATCTTCCTCCGGATCCTGAGCACCACCCCGTCGTTGCGCTTCCTTTCTTGACTTGAGAATTTGCTGGATGTTGGACTTCGTGTAATAATCCTTATTCGTAATAGCCTCTTCGTATTCAACATCCAGTACTAGATTTGAATTTCTCAATAATCTATATATCAGATTACTGTAAGGAAGTTCCTTCGATTTCTTGGTAACCGCCTCCAACACGTTTTCAAAGAATACTTCTCCAAAATTTACTTGCTCTCGTCTGGCTATGCGGTATGTGATGTAGAAGTCTAGGTTGCTGGGAAGTTTGGCTGATTTTCCATTTACACAAAACGTAACTATCGCAAGCAAAACTCTATAAATCAAAGGCATATCATTTGTGTTCTTTGTCGGGTGAAAGCCAAGAAAGGTTTTGACTTCATTTTCAGTCACTTGGTATTTGTTAAAATCCCACTTCCAAGGATCGAAATCCTTGAATCCCTCATTTGGTGCACCAAGAATAGCATTAATTTGTGCAGTGTGAAAAGAGACCACTTGACCATCAATAACTGAATTCAGAGAAAATGGATTTCCATTTAGATAGTCAATCCAGAAGTTGGCATAGAACAACCGGGTATAACGAGTAGACATTGATCCCATCTCAGATGAATCCCATAAAAACATCCAGTTTTGAGCATACAACAAATCAATGATAGGTCTCAATTCTGCATTGCTCAAAATGTCCTCAACTTTGAGCAGTTTCGATGGAATAGTAGACCTATTGCTATTTTCTCATTCTGTGAATAATAATTGGGCTCTCTGAGATAAATGAGTGTATATACCTGATCCTAGAGGTGTAGCCAATGCATTTTCATATTCTCCAGTTTTAAGCCAGGGAAAATTTCGAATGTGAAGACTTTCTCTTACCTCACGGATTAGATGTTCTTGAGATGGCTCTGGTTGCTTCCGCAATCCTGCTGTCCTTGAGCCAGTTGGAACATGTGGTTGATTTTCTCCTTGAGATGTCCTCTTCCTCTTGGGATGATTTTTGGTTCTTGGTGCCATTTGTGAGAATTAGGGCAAGAATTCTTTGAATGTGGTGATGGATTTTGAGGAATAAGTGTGGATTTAGACACTATTGAAGAGAAAAATGAGGCTTGAGGAAGATTTTTGCAATTTGGGGGTCGAAGATTATGTTTTTCGCAGGAGAGGGGTTAGGGTTCGAAGTATTGAAATAAAAGAATGAGGCGTGTTTGCAGTTTTAATAGACCCTGTCCCGATGACATCGATCGATCGATGTCAGGGACTTCGATCGATCGATGTCCTGCACATCGATCGATCGATGTCTTTATAGACATCATTCTCTGGAATTTCTACATAGATCGATCTATGTATGCAGAATTCTGTAATTTTAATATTTTTTTGACCCTTTAACCAATGTTTATCATTCCCAATCTAGTTCTAATTGATTCGAACGTCTCGGTGGGAAGGGATTTGGTAAAAATATCCGCCAGTTGGTCATTTGTTGGAACGAACTCAATGCATATCAATCCTTTTTGAATGCAATCTCTTATGAAGTGATGCCTCACTTCAATGTGTTTTGTTCTACTATGATGAACAGGGTTTTGTGCTATACTTATGGCTGAGGTATTATCACATAGAATGGGAACTTTGTCAAACTTAACATTGTAATCATTCAATGTGTTTGTCATCCAAAGTAGTTGTGCACAACATGAAGCGGCCGATATATATTCGGATTCCGCCGTTGATAGTGACACACTATTTTGTTTCTTAGAGAACCAAGAAACCAAACAATCTCCAAGGAATTGACACGTCCCGGAGGTGCTTTTCCTATCAACAAGATTTCCGGCATAGTCGGAGTCACTATACCCTCTTAGATCAAAACATCCATTTTTGGGATAAAACAATCAAAAATTCAAAGTTCCTTTTAAATATCTAAAGATACGTTTAACAGCAACTAAATGTGATTCCTTAGGCATACTTTGAAATCTAGCACATAAGCACACAGCATGCAAAATATCCGGCCTACTAGCGGTCAAATAAAGTAAACTACCAATCATACCCTTATATTTTGTTACCTCAACCGGCTTTCCTTTTTCGTCTTTGTCAAGCTTTATACTTGTGCTCATCGGAGTGCTCACACTTCTTCCATCCTCGAATTTGTATTTTTTGAGCAAATCCTTTGTGTACTTTGTTTGAGATATGTACACTCCATCTTGAGTTTGCTTGATTTGTAGACCAAGAAAGTAGTTGAGTTCACCCATCATGCTCATTTCGAATTCTCCTTCCATCAATTTTGCAAAATGCTCACAAAGAGAATCATTAGTAGCACCAAATATGATATCATCCACATAAATTTGAACAAGCAATTGATGGTTTTCCTTGTTCTTTAATAAAAAGAGTAGTGTCGACTTTTCCTCTTGAAAACTCGTTTTCAAGTAGGAAGTTACTTAATCTATCATACCAAGCCCTAGGAGCTTGTTTAAGTCCATAAAGGGCCTTTTTGAGTCTAAAAACATGATTTGGATAATCATGATTTTCAAACCCCGGAGGTTGAGCTACATAGACCTCTTCTTGAATTATTCCATTCAAGAATGCGGATTTCACATCCATTTGATATAGTTTGAAATCCTTATAGCATGCATATGCTAATAGCATTCTAATAGCTTCTAACCTAGCTACGGGGGCAAAAGTTTCATCATAGTCTATGCCTTCCTCTTGCCTATAGCCTTGGGCTACTAATCTAGCTTTGTTTCTAGTGATGTTTCCTTTATCATCCATTTTATTTCTAAATACCCATTTAGTGCCAATTACGGGATGATCACTAGGTTTAGTAACTAATTCCCAAACATCACTTCTTTCAAATTGATTTAATTCTTCTTGCATAGCCAATACCCAATCTTCATCATTTATTGCCTCCTTTATGTTTTTAGGCTCAACTTGTGAAATAAAAGCATTTTCATTGAATTTTCTCCTTGTCATTATGCCTTGGCTAGTTTCACCTAATATCAACTCTTTAGGGTGATCTTTCCTATACTTATATGAATCCGGTAAATTTGAGGTATCTCCTCCTACTTCTTCATTTTCAACCTTAGGTTCAAGTGGATCAATCCTAAGGTCAATAACAATATTACCTTTTGGATTCTAAATTTCTTTATATGGCTTACTTCAATTATTTCATCATCATCATCGTCATCATTAATGTCTGCTTTGTCCTCATTGAGTTCACTAAATTTTACATGAATTGATTCTTCAACTTTCATGCTTCTTTTATTATATACTCTAAATGCCTTGCTATTTTGAGCATAACCCATAAAGATTCCTTCATCTGCTTTGAAGTCGAGTTTATCCAAGTTATCTTTGGTGTTAAGTATAAAGCACTTACAACCAAAAACCTTGAAATAACCAATATTTGGTACTCTACCTTTCCAAAGCTCATAAGGAGTCTTTTTGAGAAATGGTCTCAAATAAACTCTATTTATCACATGACAAGCGGTATTTACCGCTTCGGCCCAAAAATATTTGGGTAACTCAAATTCGTTTAGCATGGCTCTACTCATTTCTTGAAGTGTTCTATTTTTCCTTTCCGCAATACCATTTTGTTGAGGAGTTCTTGGAGCTGAGAAATTGTGTCCATACCCCTTGGATACACAAAATTCTTGAAATTCTCCATCAAACTCACCACCTCTATCACTTCTAATTTCCTTAATTGTGTCCTCTCTTTGATTTTCTAATCTTTTACAAAGCTTTATAAATTCTTGGCATGCATCATTCTTTTTAGCTAAGAACATTACCCAAGTGTACCTGGAGAAGTCATCTACCACCACAAAGGTGTAATGTTTTCCACTTAGACTTGCTGTACCAATATCCCCATACAAATCCATATGAAGCAATTGTAGAGGTTTGGTGGTGGAGATTTCACTTTTGGGCTTGAAGCTTGTTTTAACAAGTTTTGCCTTTTGACAAGTGTCACATAAGCCATGGTTTTCGAAATTCAATTTTGGAAGACCTTGGACTTTTTTATTTTTGCAAATCTCTTTGAAATTCTTAAAACTAATATGTCCAAGTCGTCTATGCCATAGTTGAGTCAAATCATTTTTGGCAACTAGGCAAGAAACATTTTGTGATATCAAATCATGTGTGCTAAATTTGTAAACATCATTTTTACGAATAGCTTCGAAAACAATCTTATCGTTCTTTTTCACAACACATTTTCTTTTCACAAACTCAATTTGAAAATTAGCATCACATAGTTGGCTAACACTTATCAAATTATACTTAAGCCCTTCTACATATAGTACATTATTAATAGTAAAGGAAGAATTACCAATTTCTCCGTGTCCAAGGATTTTGGCTCTCCCATTGCCAAAATGCACCGTTCCACCATCTTGGAGCTTGAGCTTGGTGAACAACGTCTTGTCTCCGGTCATGTGAGTTGAACATCCGCTGTCCATAAGCCATTTGGTTCCTTCTTCTTTGGCTACTCCATTTATCTTGAGAGCCTACAAAGCCAAAAGATGTATGCATTGGTACCCTTTGATGGTTGGGTCCTTTAGGGTTAGTTTTTCGACCCTTAGGCTTCCAAACGTATGTGCTCTCAAATCGAGCTCTACATGTTTTCTTTACATGTCCTAGCTTGTTGCAATAAAAACAAGTAGGTACAAGCTTTGGTTTAGAAGATGATAAATTTTGTTGTGATTTTCTATTGTTTGCCTTTTTCTTTAAGGACTTAGGTTTAATAGAGAAAGATGATGAGTTAAATCCTAAACCGGATTTATCATTTCCAATTCTTTGATTTCCAAGAAGTATGTCTAAGTTGTTTTTACCATTTGTTAGTCTTTGTAAGTCTAATTTTAGTTTTTCACATTCTTTTCTAATTTCTTCATTTTCAAGAGCTACGGTTTTATGCATAGTAAGTATGATATCATGCTCTTGAAACATCAAAATATTTTTGTCATGCAAGCTCTTATTTTCTAAAATGCATTTCTTGAATTCTTTCTTCAAATGCCTATATTTCAAATTTAATTTTTCAAAGTCATCTTGCAAATCTCCTATTTCATCATGTAAATTTGAAGGGTTAGAATTTACCTCAAGGTCATCTTCAATCGCCATAAGACAAGTATGTTGAAACTTTGGATTGTCAACCATTGCCACAAGTCCAACACCTTGATCTTCACTCTCTTCTCCTTCCGATTCCGAAAGAAGATCATCCCACGTGGTTACCTCCGCATTGAGGGCTTTCTTCTTTTGAGGAAAAACCTTCTTCTCTTGCTTTTGCGGCTCTTTTACGTGGCAATCGGCAATGAAGTGACCGGGTCGACCACATCTATAGCAATTTTCACTTGCTTCCTTTTCTTTAGATGGTTTCTTGAAAAACTTTCTTGCTTGAGCTTTGTTTCTAGTTGCCATTCTTCTAAATTTTCTTACTAGAAGGGCAACTTCCTCATCCGATTCATCGGACTCTACCACCAGTCCTTTGTGTGATGTTTGTGCAGGCTTGATGGGATTCATCCTATTTTGTTCATCAATAAGAATTTCATGAGTAAGAAGATTACCGGACAGCTCATCAAGAGTAAGAGTCTTGAGATTTTTTGATTCAGTGATGGCGGTGACTTTGGGTGTCCATTCTCTTGGCAAGGAATTTAGGAATTTTGAGACAAGGTCTTCATTTGAGATTTTCTTGTCAACCATGGAAAGTTGATTCACTATTCGTGTGAATCGATCGATTGTCTCCTCAATCTTCTCACCGCTTTTCATTCCGAACATCTCATACTCCTTCATGAGCATGAGTCTTTTGGTCATTCTTACTTGATCAGTTCCTTCATGTATCATTTCAAGCCTTTTCCATGCCTCATGGGCTGTTTCAAGACCTTGGAGTCTAATGAGCTCAGTGGTGGTAAGAGCACTTGAGAGAATGTCAAAAGCTTTGCCATTGATGGCAAAATTTATCTTCTCTTCGTCGGTGTAGTCATCCTCATCTTTGAACATTGATTCTCCTTTTGAGTTGGTAATCATAGGAACTTCAATTCCTTTGACAACAGCTCTCCATATATCAAATCCACAGCCTTTCAAATGATTGATCATTCGAAATTTCCATAAAGAATAGTTTTGGGCATCAAACATAGGAGCTTTAGTGTTTGATCCGGAAAATAGTGCAGTAGGCTTGGGGGATGAAGAGGTTGAAGTTGAGGTTGTCATTGCCATGATCTTTAACCTTGCTACTTGCAAAGATAGGCCAAGCAATCAAGGTTATGCTCTGATACCAATTGTTAGGTCCGAAATACACTCTAGAGGGGGGGTGAATAGAGTGTTTGGCTATTTTGCGGAATTTTCTCGTTTGCTCAACTCAAAAAGATATTCAAAATCAGAGCAAGAATGGGAGATGAGAAGTAGTGAATGAGTACACCGGATATAGAGTGGTTCGAATCGTAAATGATTCTACTCCACTACCACTTTGTTTCCAAAGTGGATTTTCAACAACTACTCTTCTTATTATGAACAATAAGAACAACCACAGCAACACTTACACTAACACTTTAGTGTAAGCAACAACAACAGCAACTTCTTGCACAAAACACACTTGTGCAACTACAACAACTACAGCTTCTTAGCAAGAACAACTTCTTGCTTCCTCACTACTTCAACAAAAGTTCCCTCAAGAACTTCTCACAGTGGGTTGAAGAGATATAGTAAGGTTCACACTTTCTCACAAGTCTAAGCACAAGCTAGATATCAAATAATTATGGTTCCTCTTGTGCTTGACTCTCTTTCTCTCAATATACAACAATGAAGATCAAAGGAAGCTAGACAAGCTTTGAACAAATTTACAAGTATGAGAGAAATATACAACAATGTCAAATGAAGCTAGATGATGTTGAAAGTGTGTAATTGCTTCATCCAAGTCTCCTCTATTTATAGATGAACTTCACCACGTTTTTGAGGCTCTCCACCAAGTCTTCATCTTCAAAAATGTCAAGACAATACCCAAATAGTCTCTAGCCACCCTATGGAGTGATTTGATCTTGGATAGCCACCCTAGAGAATCTTAGACATGTTTACAATAGTCAAGGAAGCATGTAATAAGTTGGGTTAAAGTCCACAAGAAGTTTGAAGAAGATTGGAAAGAGAAAACCTTGAAAATCAACCTTGGATTTTATTCTAACGTTCAAAAAATTTGAATTCTGGAGGACATCGATCGATCGAAGTCCCTGAAAGGAGAGATCGATGTCCTCAGAAGATTTTTTTAAAATCCTGCACTGCCTGACATCGATCGATCGATGTCAGGGGCTGAAGTGACATCGATCGATCGATGTCACCTGGTTTAGAGACTGAAGTACTCTGTTCAACATCGATCGATCGAAGTCAGGGGATGAAGTGACATCGATCGATCGATGTCTTTGTGGTTGAGGGTTCGATGTCCTCAGTCAGACATCGATCGATCGATGTCAGGGGCTGAAGTACATCGATCGATCGATGTCCCCAGTTTGAGAGATCGATGTCAACCAGTGACTTCCAATCTCAACCATCTTTGGACACAATGTGTTTTGCCATCTTGCATCGAATATTAAACATAATTTCAACTCATTTAAAACATCTTTTCATCATCAAAACGTTTTACAACTTAACATATTTCGTAACCCATGTCTTGTATGAAAATTATCTCTATTACTGTATTCTTTGTAATTGTGTCGGTTGTTCTCATTATATATTATGATGTTTATTACTGTTTTATTTTATTAGTTACGTGGTAGTGTCATTGAAATAGTTGTGTGTATACTTGTGCATATTTACTTAGCATCGTTTAATTACTTTTGTTTCATGTATCTATTTGTATGTTTTCTTAAATCGGCTTATTTACGTTGTATCATTAATGTTGTAACAAATTGTGTGTGTCTATATGCTTCTTTATTGTTGTAATAGATTGGGTGTTTTTTTGGTAATTATGTATTATTCTATGGATTAGTAACCCATGAAGTATATTAACAGCATAACATTTATAAATTTCTAAGTTGGTTATCTGGCATTGGTTCTTTTTTTTGTAGTGGTCATTTTGCACATATAATCTTGACTTATCGTATATCTTTTATATGTTTGCTACTTCTATGTTGTTATCATATTCTATATATATTGTGAATTTTTACCGATTACTTCATATTTTCATTTTGGTTGCTTTGTAGGTATATGTATGTGTGTATATATTTATGTATATTTGTATATATGTGTGTGTGTGCGTGTGTGTGTATATATTTATTTATTTATTTATTGACTTATGATGTTGTATAAGTTCATTACGTTATGTCATTTTTCTTTTTTTTGTACTGTGTTATGTTTCTTTGTGCAGTTGTGTTGGATTTTGTATGGTTGATGTTCTAGTTGTAGGATCTGCAAGGCACCACTAGAAGGGGGATTTGAATAGTGAGTGCGGAAAATGTGGTTTTTAAAATAGTTTTAAACCAAAAACCCGACTTCTGAAAACAGTTTCTGTTTTCAGTACTAGTTTTAAAACGTTTTGAAAACTAGGTTGCAGGTCTTCAAAAATTCTGAAATTTGGAGAGAACTTAGCCTCAGATGTTCTGAGTATCTCCTAAAAATTTCAGATCAAAATTCAACCTCTAACCCCTTGAAAAATTGTTAGTGGTCAGATTAGACAAATCTGCCAGAAACGGTAGTCTAATTTGAAAAATTAATTCCTATTTGTCCGTAACTCCAAATGCTCTGAAAATTTAAATACTAACCCCTTATTAGTTGTATTTAATTGGGTTGAAACAGTTTTGAAAAATTCTTTTGGAAAATTAGTCAAATACGATCAAATTCTCAACCTTTGCAAGCCTGAAAATCAGACTGCACTAGTCTCAGAACTTTGGACGTTTGAATGACTTATACTTGTCCAAAAGAGTTGAAACTTGCGCCAAAAGAACCTTAAGACGTGAGGTTATGACTCTGGAAAGTTTCGTGATTTTTGAAATTCGTTTACTTTTTTACCAGCGTGATTAAAAACGATAAACAGTGCTGAAACTGAAAGTAAGTGCTGAAAGTAAATAACACCAGGGATTTTATACTGGTTCGGTTATAAACAACCTACTCCAGTCTTCGAGGACACCTTCCTCGGTTAGCACTAGGCACACAACACAAAGAACACCTTACCACAGGGTTGATGGAGTTACACACCAACTCCAACCCTTTACAAACCTTGCATGAGAATACAAAGAACACGAACAGCACCACCTTGCAAGTGCAAGATTGATCACGCCTTGATCAATCTTTTACAACAATGAAAAGAATATGTGGTGGTCTATATGGTCTATTCAAGTATATGAATATGAGTACATTAGGTTTTTAGAGAGAGGAAAGAAAGAAGTGTAGAGAGAAGTGGCTATAAACGTTTTTTATGATTCAAATTGCAAGACTTGTTCTCGTTTTTGTTTTGCTCTCTTCCTTCCTTTTTATCAAGTTGGTCGCCCCCCTATAGCATTCTCCTCCTCTCAAAAATTATCTTCTAAGTCCTTGGAAGAGTGTATTGCATCATTGTGACATGTCTTTGCTTACTTGGCATCTCCTCATTGGATGATCATTAAGCTCTTGCTTACTTGACACTCATTGATTGGATGAATGTTGTCATCACTTGATGACTAGATAAATCTGAAATTAAGCCCCAAAAAGCATGTGTCAATTAGCCATAAACTTATTACCATAAGTCACAAGATCATCCCACAAAATTAGCTAGGCAAATAACTCCAATTTGCATGAAAAAAATCGGCCATTAACATCTCTTGCACATGCTGAAATTTCAGCATGTGTAACATTTGCATTTCATTCAAAATATTGCCAAGTTTACTTTGATTTAATCCAAGAAATCAATCACCATTTAGTACAAGACATTCTTATCATTTTTGAAATAAAAATTAGTCACCAATAAGGCCTAGAAATCGGCCATATACATTCCCACACATGCTGAAATTTTCAGCATGTGTGATATTCAAAGATATCACTATTTTAATTCCATAAAATATTCAAAATACTTCCATACTATCTCCCAATTAATCCACCTAATTCAAGATGATAAAATATGCCTCATTAAGATCGAAAATCGGCCAGCTCTTTACACACATGCTGAAATTTTCAGCATGTGTTACAAATGTGACATAAGTTTGAAATGTTACCTTTTGTAGTTCCTTTCTTTAAGTCGCCAACATTGCATGCTTCATTCTTGGCCAATCAAGATGCCAACAAAGCTCCACATATGCTCCAACATGGCTGGTATAGGCGTGTGACATGATCATACATGTGCTGAATTTTATTTTTGCAAACTTTGTAAAATAGTGCACATTTAATTATACACACATGGTATATTCCAATCAGCCCTTAATTGAATTTTCTAGAACACTTTGAGATGTATGAAATATGTAAAAAGTGTCTAGATAAATGTTATATGCCATGCCAAAAATGTTCCATGTGTCGTGTACGTAGAAAACCGAATTTTCGACGTTTATCGATTACCCGATTTTTCTCTAATTAAATTCCAACTTTTTGCACATATTATATATATTATGTTACACATAATATACATAAATTAAATTTTAATATTCAGCTCATAAGTCTGATTAAAGTGGCGCCTAACCATGTGACAAAATTGAAATTGGAATCTCCATAATTTGGCCTTAATTGAGGGTGATTTGTGTGTGCCAACATAGAATGATTTTATGGCTGCACATACCATGTAAGCCACGAAATTCGTGGCCATTTTTGAAGTGTAGGGGTTGGCCATCTATTTATGGCAAGTACGTGACACGTTGGCGAAGTTTCGGTATTCGCCCGATACGACAATTTTCGGTTTAGAACCTTTTAAACGTGTCGTAATAAATTTGTCATCACCATGACTTATATCATATGATATAAGACCTGAATATACTCATAAATATGAGTTAAATATAGTGGTGTGACGTTAACGTACGTATGTAAAATATATAACGTGTCGGTAGTACGTTAGAATATATGTGTATGTGCCTTTTTCAAAAAATCTGAAAATATATATATATATATTTGTTGAAAATGGCTTGTAAAGGGGGTGTAGAAACTTTCCTTTCTTCAACTTGTTGCCTTTGTGCCTTTTCCAAATATAGCTTCTTTTAATGAACTACTTAGTTTAATTAACTAAGTACTTCACTTAATGAACTAGTTTAGTTCATTAATGATGACACCTGAAAATAGTTCAAACACAACAAATGATTGCTATTTGATGTAAGCTTTAAAGATTCATGGCTCGTTAGTACGACAACATTATATATGAACTAATATAAGGCAAGCTTTATGCAACAACGTGTCATGTCATAAAATATGTCATGCATTTCTTTGTAACACGTTATTTAAATCATGCATTTTGAAATCACTCAAACCTATTTTTCTCTACACTAGTACGTGTTTGATATGCCGAAATGTATCGTTAAGGTATGTTGTATCGATCAGTGTGTGTAGATAAAGTTAATTAGCAAATTGTGTATTATGGTCTTGTGTTCAAGTTTTTGTTTTTGGCTCAGCGAAACTTTGCTGATACCAACGGTCACTCGAACTTCGCCTTCTTCTGCTTCCGTCTGCTCAGAGACTCCAGTATCGACGAAAATCCTTCAACAAATTTCATGTAGCAGCTGGCCAAACCAAGAAAACTCCTTATCTTAGTCGCCTTAGTCGGTCAGGGCAACTCAGCAATAACCTTAATCTTCTTCGGATCCACTGAGGTCTCCTCTTCTGAACTTACGTGAATCAAGAAAGCCACGCTTCCGCTGCACCATTCTGATCATTTAACTCTGACTGACATCCTCTGCACTGGTGATGAGTCATTGATACCTGGTCGCCGGCGGTTGAACTCTGTTATGACGTCGCCTGCCTCCACAAACGTCCGCAGCAGCCATCACGTGGATCTAGGCACCGATCCTTGCTTTCTTTTATGTTGCTCTTGATTCTGTTGTGATGGTGGTGCCGGTCTCTGCTCAGTGCTCTCTCTTGTAAAATGTTCTGATTTTCGCACTCATACTTGCATAATCCCCCTACACTATCCCGAGTATGGCATCCACATTGAGCACATGGCGGCGTCGGTGGCCCTGCTCTCCTCCGCGGCTATACTTTCGTCACGGACGGTCCTGTGATTATTAGCAGCCATGTCGCATATCTCTTCCTCCCGCGGTGAAGGGTCCTTCTGAACATCGAATTAGGGACATGCTGCATTTTCCCGTAGTAGAACCTCAGATCCGGTGGTCGCGGTGGTGAAAGCAGCTGGTTCAACTGCTGCTGCCGCTGAGCAGTCTACTGCTGCTGTTGTGCCAAAATGGTGGCCAGGGTGGCCATGGTGTCGGCCAATGCCTGGAGGATGGTCCCATGGTCCCGGGTGGTCATTACCACATCCACTGTTGCCTCCTTTGCCAGATTGTTTACTACTCGGCGGTATTTTCTTGGATTTCACGCGAACCTTGACAAGAATTCGGATTGAACAGGAGTGATCGAGGGATTTGAGCATTTATGGGGCTCATGTAAAGGTTCGGGGGTATAACGGTAATTAAGTAGAGAAAGCTCACCAACGGCACACACCTCCCATAACCCGATCATGACCTAGGTCTAAAATCATATCTTAAGTCTACTTTGTTTATTAGGGGTAAAATCATACAAAAGATCGTAACTTATGTCTAAGTAATCTAATTAATCCTGCGTTTCCGAGGCGGATCTGAAGCCTGGGCTCTGATACAACCTGTAGTGCCCCGCTCCCGAGCCCTAGCATCGGGAATAGTGCACCCGTCGTATCTTGCTAGGGAGAATACAAAGCGTCGAATCAATCTCTTACATGTCAGAAATGACGTAGAAATTTTTCCCGCGGAAACGTAAACCATAACTTAAATTAAACTCCAATAATCGTCATTACGTTACTGAATAAAAATTCTGATAATAAAAGTAATAAAGAAATCTTTGAAAATCCCCAAAGTATAAATAAGAACCAACAGCTGTAGAGTCCCCTCATATCTTAGATGCAGCTATCAACCAGCCTACTCCGTTAGGTCTGTCCTGTCCTCAACAAAGATATGCTCGTAGTCCTCATCCGGCTCACCTGGGAAGTAGGGGTGAGTGACAGAAATCACCCAGTAGATGCCCGCCTCAAACCAATACAAAACATGCATACCGAAATGATATAACCACATAGCACATAAATATGATATAACATGCAAAAAATAAAGTAAATGCGGTAAGTAAAGCACTCCACATAAAAATACGCAACTATGTGATGCATGCTCCATCCACGTGTCACACGCAACAAGAATCATGTCATGCAATATGTCCCTAGACCTATATGCAATGCATGATCCCGGGATTGATTGGATGTCTGTAGCCCATACACTACAATCCACCCTAACCGATGTCCGTGGCCCGTACACCACGATCCACCATAACCGATGGCCATGGCCCGTACACCATGATTCATCATGACCGAGTGTCCATGGTCAGTACACCATGATCCACCCGTACATCTCAACCCACTTTAAATGTAAATGCATGTACCATGAATGCAACAACAAAGTCGTCTGGGGCTTGTACGCCTATCCTCACCATCTCCGGCACTCAATATTTGGTTTCGTAAAATTTTAGAATGTTGGAAAGTTAGTTATTTTTCACGGCTGTAACTGTTATTGGTAAACACAGTTTAAAAGATATGGCCAAATAGTAAATTTACTGTTTTTATCTTTTACAATAAAGAATACTTATTATGAGAGATTTACTACTTGCCTTAGGTACCCTGACATATATGATTTGAACCATGGTTTTATTTGTCTTTTATCAGTAGACTTAGTTCAAATTCTTACAATAAGTTTATAATTTTTTTTCCAAGTTGCTCATTTAGCGGAGTGTAATAGTAATATAAGTAATGTCCGTGCGTTTAGGAGATAATGATAACTTTCGTATTTAACTCATTTTTTGAATCTGTTTCAAATCATCTGATTTCATAATTTGAGTTGATAAATACCAATATAATATTGCCATTTGTTGTAATCTTTGTAATGCCTCTTAAAGCATTGATCTTTACCCAAAAAAAAAAAAAAAAAGATGGCGTGATTGCTATTTTCTTGAAATGATTAAGAAAATGAGAAAAACAAAAATTTTTATCATGTCACACCTCGTGATAGAGCAAAACAAAGTTTTTGTAACTTTCTTCCTATGGGCGCGTTCGACGCACGTCCTTGGCTTCAACAAAGCAAAGTTAAAATCACGTAAAAGATATGTTATTTGGTCAAAGTACTATCAAATAATCAAAACTCGTCCTTTTTTAAGGAAACCGGATCTCCTCACCCTCCAAACTATCACCTCCTTCCCCACCGTACTACACGTGGCAGCAAGAGAGGGTGGTGAGGCTAGATGTGGGTGACCCTCACTGTAGCGCCCAGCTCCCGAACCCTAGTACCGGAAACAGTGCGCCCGCCGTATCTCACTAAGGAGAATACAAAGCGTCGAATCAATTTCCAACACGTCCGAAAAGACGTAGAAATTTTTCTCGCGGAAACGTAATACCATAAACTAATTCATATGAATAAAGGACAATCCTCCATTAAAACAATAAATATGTCACGACAATAAGTCAACACGCTATCATCTACAGTCTATCGTACTAAACAAGGTGATGTCCGATGTGATCCCAATAAAACAAAGACGAACAGTCGCAGGGTCTTCTAGTATCCTAGGCGCGACCATCAGTCTTCCCACTCCACCGTATCAGCCCCGTCCTCAACAAAGACGTAGTCATAAGTCTCTTCCTGCTCACCTGGTGGGGGGGGGGAAGTAGGGGTGAGTGACTGGAAAATCACTCAGTAGGCACCTGCCTCCAAGTAGTACAAGACGAGCATCCAAAAATGATATAACACATAGCACGTAAAACATGATATCACATAAGCATATGAAAGAATGCGGAAAGTAATTCACTCCAGATAAAGAATGCGCAACATCGTGATGCATGTCCTACTATGCATGTCACACGCAACAAAGTCATGTCACACAGAATGCCGATATCTCCACCGTGCAATGCTTGAACCCGGATCCTACTGAGTGGCTGCAGGTCGTACACCCCACAGTCACCATACTGAGTGTGCGTGGCCGCGCCACCGCAACCACCGTTGCCTCATTTGTGTGATTATTCAAGATACTGCGGTATTTTTCTGTATCTTGTGTGAATCTTGACGAGAATTCGAACGGGAGCGATCGATGGATTTGAGCCTTTATGAGGCTCATGCGAAGGTCCGGGGGTTTAACGACAATTAAATAGAGAAAGCTCACCAACGGCACACACCACCCATAACCCGATCATAACTTAGGTCTACTTCATTTATTAAGGTATAATTGGCATTTCTAGGAGAAAATCATTGCTTATGTCTAGGTGATCTAGTTAATCCTGCGTTTCCGAGGCGGATCTGAAGCCTCGGCTCTGATACCACCTGTAACGCCCCGCTCCTGAACCCTACTACCGGGAACAGTGAGCCCACCGTATCTCACTAAGGAGAATACAAAGCGTCGAATCAATTTCCAACATGTCCGAAAAGACGTAGAAATTTTCCTCGCGGAAACGTAATACCATAACACTAATTCATATGAATAAAGGACAATCCTCCATAAAAACAATAAATATGTCACGACAATAAGTCAACAAGCTAGCATCTAGAGTCTATCGTACTAAACAAGGTGATGTCCGATGTGATCCCAATAAAACAAAGACGAACAGTCGCAGGGTCTTCTAGTATCCTAGGCGCGACCATCAGTCTGCCCACTCCACCGTATCAGCCCCGTCCTCAACAAAGACGTAGTCATAAGTCTCTTCCTGCTCACCTGGTGCGGGGGGGGGGGGGGGAAGTAGGGGTGAGTGACTGGGAAATCACTCAGTAGGCACCTGCCTCCAAGTAGTACAAGGCGAGCATCCAAAAATGATATAACACATAGCACGTAAAACATGATATCACATAAGCATATGAAAGAATGCGGAAAGTAATTCACTCCAGATAAAGAATGCGCAACATCGTGATGCATGTCCTACTATGCATGTCACACGCAACAAAGTCATGTCACACAGAATGCCGATATCTCCACCGTGCAATGCATGAACCCGGGTCCTACTGAGTGGCTGCAGGTCGTACACCCCACAGTCACAATACTGAGTGTGCGTGGCCGCACCACCGCATACCATCCTGAGTGTCGTGGCCCCGCCACCGTACACCATCCTGAGCGCCCGTGACCCGTACGCCACGACCCGCCATCATGCAATGCACGTGCCATGAATGCAAACAACACAATCGTCTGAGACCCCTGGCCCATCCTCACCATCCTCCGACACTCAAATCTAGGTTCATTTAATGATCGTCTGAGGCCATTGGCCCATCCTCACTATTCTCCGGTGCTCAATTTTAGGTTCATTTATTATCTGAGTAATGATTTAATGTTGTTTGACGTTACACTTATTTTTCCATGGCTTGTATATATTTATGGTGCATTTTCTATATTTTTCCTCATTTTTTTTCTAATTTATTTCTATTTATTACCCAATTATCCAATTTAAATGAATTATCACAATTAATGAACTTTAGTAAAAATAATTTAATCTCAGCATTTTATAATTTTTGGAATTTATATATAATTTTCCGATTTTATTTACATTTTTCCTATAATTATTACTATTTAAAATTAATTAAATAACCTTTCTAGAATTTCCAGAAATTTCAGAATCATATTATTATTATTATTATTTCGTTTAATTGTGCCAGCCAACTGGGCCCGGTCCGTTGGCCATTCGGCCCGGCCCGCGGTCAGCTCAGTAGGTTATTTTATTTTATTTTATATATATTAAGTAAATGAGTCAGACTTGCGCACAATCGGCCCGCTACACAGAAATTGATGAAAATAATTTAATTTCAGTATTTTACAATTTCTGGAATTTATTTATACTTTTCTGATATTTACTTATACTTTTCCTATATTTAATACTTTTTTTATCAATTAAATAACATTAATAAAATAAATCCTAAAAATTCTTTTGGTATCAAATTCATCCCTAACATCAAATTAGATAGACGCAGTGCAGCATTGCGCATTCCACATAGCATAGACGCAGCATCTGCGCATTCCACAGAGCACGCAGCATCTGCGTATTCCACAGACTCAAAACAAAATTTATACTATTTTGATTATCAAATTTTTTTTCCCCTAAAATCAAATCCTTACTATTTTGATCATCAAATTTTTTTCCCTAAAATCAAATCCTTACTATTTTGATTATCAACTTTTTCCCTAAAATCAAATCCTTACTATTTTGATTATCAAATTTTTCCCTAAAATCAAATTCACGATCACAGCAACCATTCATACGCATTACCGTCAGTTTAGACATTCCACAGATTCCAAATTTCATGCTTTTCACAGATTAAGCAACATAGTATAGATTTCAACAATCAAAACAACAAAAACACATAATATATCACCGAAGCATGCTTGAATTTGTACCATTTGGAGGGGGAAAAGAGAACCTACCTATTTGCAGTTAAGATACGCGATTGAAATAAACCCAGTTGACTTTTCTCTTCCTCTTCTCTCTTCTCTTCCTTCTCTTCTCCTCCCCTCTTCTCTCTCCCTTGCCGCTGCTGTGTCCTTCTACCGTTCCTCTCACCCTTTTTTTTTATTTACTTCCCTCTCCATTATTTGCCAGCACCCTCCCCCATTTAATGTTTGGTATGCGCCATTTTGGGGGGAAAACCGTTATTCCCCCCAACCACGTCTTTTATTTTTTTTCTTTCCCTTATCCTTAACTTATTTCTATTATTATTATATTATTATTATTATTTATTTGTTTGTTTTCTTTTCTTTTAATTTATTTATTTGTTTAATCATTACCCCTCTTCAATTTTCCCCTTTTTTTATACAAATTTAACAATTAAACCCCCTTCCCTCATTCCCTCAATCTCGGCAACATCACAGCACACACCCACACCTTTCACTGATTATTTTATTATTTTATCTTTTATCTTTTTTTTTCTTATCTCTTATTTCTACTTGATATATATAAATATACAACAGTATTCCAATATATAGTTATGAACTTACTTAACACAACGATAAGATACAATTAATTTAATTTCGAAGGGTCGTTACACTCACGGCTACGTTAATTTTAAATTAATGTATAACGGCTAGTTCGAAAATTCCTAGGTGTAACATCCTACCCTCCTTACAAGAAGTTTCGTCCTCGAAACTTGTCGTACCTAATTTGAAACGGTAAAGGTAGCATTCACGTAGCTGATTCTCTATCACACCTTGACTTACGGAATGATTTTTCTTCAGCTCCTGATCTTTACGGTATATGATTTGAACAGGAGTCTCTTCATATGACGCGTCCGATCTAATACTTAAAGATGATATGACCAATACGTGACTCGGGTTTGAAACGTACCTCCTTAGCTGAGGAACATGGAATACACTATGCATTTGATCCAGCGTCGGAGGTAACGCCAAGCGGTGAGCTAACGAACCAATCTTTTCGGGTATCTCATAAGGCCCAATGTACCGTGGTCTTGGCTTACCGTTCAGACCAAAACGTGGCCCACCTCTTTATAGGTGACACATTCAAATAACCTTGTCTCTGACAGCAACTCCAAGGGATGCTTCTTCGAATTTGTCCAACTCTTGCTTCTGTCTTAGACAACCTTGAGCCTTTCCTGAATCACTTTATCTTCTATTTGGTCTGCTCAACCAGTTTTGGACCGGTAATAGTTCGCTTTTTGACTTCGTCCCAATGGACATGGGACATACACTTCCGTCCCTGGAACGCCTCAAATGTTGTCATGCCGGTGGTGTTATAGCAGCTGTTGTTGTTAACAAACTTGATCAACTACGCGCAAGCCCTCGGCATGTCCTCAATAGTCTAAACTGTCTTCTCTGACTGCCTGTCGGTCTGAGGCTAAAATACAGTGCTCAAACGTAGCTCCGTCCATTATATATCAGCATACACGGGTTTTTAATATGCGTTGTCGTTTTAATGGTTAAGTTGTTGAATATGTTCGGTATAGACATACAACATGTTATGTATCAGCAGGTATGACTTGTGTATCATATATAGCTCACGAATTTCGCAAGCATTATCTGTAGTTTGTCACATGTGTTATGTTTATATTGTTTGTTAGTTGAGTTTTAAGCGGTACGCACGCTAAGCGCGTTCATCTTTAGTCTTGTTTATCGTGATCTTCTTCTTTTTTTTGTACTTAAGTTAGTCGTTAATAATAATTTTTTTTTGTGCTCTATATTTTCGTACCATCTTGTCTTATGGTTATATAGATATCGCATAAATATTAATTCAAGAAAACTGCATAAATGCATAGATTTTACTGTAATATACATATATGATTTATTTGGGTGTTCAAGTATGATAATAAATTTTTTTTAATAATTTTTTTTAAACTCCTTTTTTTTATAATATATATGTCAGATTATTAAGTTATTTACACTTTAATCCACTACTATGATGTCACGCAATACTATGTCATCCCTAATTCATAATTAGTATGCTTTACTACAAAAGTGTAGGTTGTTAATTTGTTTTAAAACTTGTAAGTGCATGCCTATCTTTGTAATCCATGTTTTGTATGCAAAGTAATTGTTATTGTATTCTTTGTAGTTGTGTTGTTTGTTGTCGTTATATACTATGATGTTTATTACTGTTATGTACTGACCTCATTGAAACAGTAGTGTGTATGCTTGTGAATATGTACTTAGCATCGTATAGTTACTTTTATTTCGTGTATGCTTTGTTTTTTTTTGTTTTATTTACGTTATATCATTAATGTTGTAACAAATTGTGTTTGTCTATTTGCTTCTTTATTGTTGTAAAAGACTGGGTGTTTTTTTTTTGTAATTATGTATTACTCTTTAAATTAGTAACTCGAGATATCTATTAACAGCTTGACGTTTATAAATTTCTAAGTTGGTTACCTAGCATGGGTTCATTTTTTTTATAGCGATCAGTTAGCACATATAATCCTGACTTATTGTATATCTTTTATATGTTCGCTACTCCTACTTTGTTATCGCATTCTATATATATTGTGAGTATTTACCTATTACTTCATATTTTCGTGTGGGTCGCTTTGTATGTATATGTATATATGTATATATTTACGTATGTGTAGGTAAATGTGTGCGTGTGTATATACATTGTTGACTTATGTTGTTGTATATTTATAGTTCATTATGTTATGTGATATCTCTTTTTCTCTCTCTCTTTTTTTTGTACTGTGTTATATCTCTTGGCGTAACCATGCTAGATTTTGTATGTTAATGTTCTAGTATGTGGTTGATATGTGAAAACATGTCGTTAAGGTATGTTGCGTCGATCAGTATGTATAGATATAGTCAATTAGCAAAAATTGTGTATTATGATCTGGTGTTTAAGGTTTTATTATTTATTTATTTTTTTTGTTCAGCGAACCTTGTTGATCTCAACGGTCACTCGAATTTCGCCTTATTCTGCTTTCGGCTGCTCCAGGACACCAATATTGACGAAAATCCTTCAACTACTTTCATGTAGTAGCTGGTCCAACCCAAGAAAACTCCTTACTTCAATCACCTTGGTCGATCGGTGCTACTCAGCAGTATCCTTAATCTTCTTTGAATCCATTGAGGTTCACTCTTCTGAACTTACGTGACTCAACAAAGCCATGCTTCTGCGGCGCAACTCTGATTATTTATTTCTGACTAATATCATCTGTACTTATGATGAGTCATTGAGATCTGGTCGCCGACAGTTGGACTTTGCCACTATGTCGCCAGCCTCCTGGATGTCCGCATCAGTCATCACGTGGATCTGAACACTGATCCTTGCTTCCCTTTATGTTGTACCTGATTCTGCTGTGATGGTAGTGCCGGCCTCTGCTCAGTGCCCTTACTCGTAAAACGTCATTGTTATGGCACTCACGCTTGCATAATCCTCCCCCACTGACCCAAACGTGGCATAAAAAATGAGCACACGGTGGCCGCGGTGGCCATGCATTTCTCTACGGCTGTACTTCCATCGCGGGCGGTCTTATGATTATTAGCGGCCATGTCGTACATTTATGCTTCCCTGGTGAAGGGTCCTTCTAAGCATTGGATTCCGGATGTCCTGCATTTCCATGTGGTAGCACTTCAGACCCGGTGGCGCCAGCGGCGGAAGACGCTAGTTCAACTGGTGCTGGCATCGGGCAATCTACAGTTGCTGTTGCGCCAAAGTGGTGGCCATGGTGTCAGCCAACGCTTGGAGAATTGCCCCCTGATTCTGGTGGCCGTTACCGCAACGACCGTTGCCTCATTTGTGTGATTATTCACGATATTGCGGTATTTTTCTGTATCTTGTGTGAATCTTGACGAGAATTCGAACGGGATCGATCGATGGATTTGAGCCTTTATGAGGCTCATGCGAAGGTCCAGGGGTTTAACGATAATTAAATAGATAAAGCTCACCAACGGCACACACCTCCCATAACCCGATCATAACTTTGGTCTACTTCATTTATTAAGGTATAATTGGCATTTCTAGGAGAAAATCATTGCTTATGTCTAGGTGATCTAGTTAATCCTGCGTTTCCGAGGCGGATCTGAAGCCTCGACTCTGATACCACCTGTAGCGCCCAGCTCCCGAACCCTAGTACCGGAAACAGTGCGCCTGCCGTATCTCACTAAGGAGAATACAAAGCGTCGAATCAATTTCCAACACGTCCGAAAAGACGTAGAAATTTTTCTCGCGGAAACGTAATACCATAAACTAATTCATATGAATAAAGGACAATCCTCCATAAAAACAATAAATATGTCACGACAATAAGTCAACACGCTATCATCTAGAGTCTATCGTACTAAACAAGGTGATGTCCGATGTGATCCCAATAAAACAAAGACGAACAGTCGCAGGGTCTTCTAGTATCCTAGGCGCGACCATCAGTCTGCCCACTCCACCGTATCAGCCCCGTCCTCAACAAAGACGTAGTCATAAGTCTCTTCCTGCTCACCTGGTGCGGGGGGGGGGGGGGGGAAGTAGGGGTGAGTGACTGGGAAATCACTCAGTAGGCACCTGCCTCCAAGTAGTACAAGACGAGCATCCAAAAATGATATAACACATAGCACGTAAAACATGATATCACATAAGCATATGAAAGAATGCGGAAAGTAATTCACTCCAGATAAAGAATGCGCAACATCGTGATGCATGTCCTACTATGCATGTCACACGCAACAAAGTCATGTCACACAGAATGCCGATATCTCCACCGTGCAATGCATGAACCCGGGTCCTACTGAGTGGCTGCAGGTCGTACACCCCACAGTCACAATACTGAGTGTGCGTGGCCGCACCACCGCATACCATCCTGAGTGTCGTGGCCCCGCCACCGTACACCATCCTGAGCGCCCGTGACCCGTACGCCACGACCCGCCATCATGCAATGCACGTGCCATGAATGCAAACAACACAATCGTCTGAGGCCCCTGGCCCATCCTCACCATCCTCCGACACTCAAATCTAGGTTCATTTAATGATCGTCTGAGGCCATTGGCCCATCCTCACTATTCTCCGGTGCTCAATTTTAGGTTCATTTATTATCTGAGTAATGATTTAATGTTGTTTGACGTTACGCTTATTTTTCCATGGCTTGTATATATTTATGGTGCATTTTCTATATTTTCCTCATTTTTTTTCTAATTTATTTCTATTTATTACCCAATTATCCAATTTAAATGAATTATCACAATTAATGAACTTTAGTAAAAATAATTTAATCTCAGCATTTTATAATTTTTGGAATTTATATATAATTTTCCGATTTTATTTACATTTTTCCTATAATTATTACTATTTAAAATTAATTAAATAACCTTTCTAGAATTTCCAGAAACTTCAGAATTATATTATTATTATTATTATTTCGTTTAATTGTGCCAGCCAACTGGGCCCGGTCCGTTGGCCATTCGGCCCGGCCCGCGGTCAGCTCAGTAGGTTATTTTATTTTATTTTATATATATTAAGTAAATGAGTCAGACTTGCGCACAATCGGCCCGCTACACAGAAATTGATGAAAATAATTTAATTTCAGTATTTTACAATTTCTGGAATTTATTTATAATTTTCTGATATTTACTTATACTTTTCCTATATTTAATACTTTTTTTTATCAATTAAATAACATTAATAAAATAAATCCTAAAAATTCTTTTGGTATCAAATTCATCCCTAACATCAAATTAGATAGACGCAGTGCAGCATTGCGCATTCCACATAGCATAGACGCATCATCTGCGCATTCCACAGAGCACGCAGCATCTGCGTATTCCACAGACTCAAAACAAAATTTATACTATTTTGATTATCAAATTTTTTTCCCTAAAATCAAATCCTTACTATTTTGATCATCAAATTTTTTTCCCTAAAATCAAATCCTTACTATTTTGATTATCAACTTTTTCCCTAAAATCAAATCCTTACTATTTTGATTATCAACTTTTTCCCTAAAATCAAATCCTTACTATTTTGATTATCAAATTTTTCCCTAAAATCAAATTCACAATCACAGCAACCATTCATACGCATTACCGTCAGTTTAGACATTCCACAGATTCCAAATTTCATGATTTTCACAGATTAAGCAACATAGTATAGATTTCAACAATCAAAACAACAAAAACACATAATATATCACCGAAGCATGCTTGAATTTGTACCATTTGGAGGGGGAAAAGAGAACCTACCTATTTGCAGTCAAGATACGCGATTGAAATAAACCCAGTTGACTTTTCTCTTCCTCTTCTCTCTTCTCTTCCTTCTCTTCTCCTCCCCTCTTCTCTCTCCCTTGCCGCTGCTGTGTCCTTCTACCGTTCCTCTCACCCTTTTTTTTATTTACTTCCCTCTCCATTATCTGCCAGCACCCTCCCCCATTTAATGTTTGGTATGCGCCATTTTGGGGGGAAAACCGTTATTCCCCCCAACCACGTCTTTTATTTTTTTTCCCCTTATCCTTAACTTATTTCTATTATTATATTATTATTATTATTATTTGTTTGTTTGTTTTCTTTTCTTTTAATTTATTTATTTGTTTAATCATTACCCCTCTTCAATTTTCCCCCCTTTTTATACAAATTTAACAATTAAACCCCCTTCCCTCATTCCCTCAATCTCGGCAACATCACAGCACACACCCACACCTTTCACTGATTATTTTATTATTTTATCTTTTATCTTTTTTTTTCTTATCTCTTATTTCTACTTGATATATATAAATATACAACAGTATTCCAATATATAGTTATGAACTTACTTAACACAACGATAAGATACAATTAATTTAATTTCGAAGGGTCGTTACACTCACGGCTACGTTAATTTTAAATTAATGTATAACGGCTAGTTCGAAAATTCCTAGGTGTAACACTCACCTAGTCTCACCACCCCTCTCTGCTGCCACGTGTCGGGCTGTGGTGAAGGAGGTGATGGTTTGAGGGGTGAAGAGATCACATCCCTTTTTTAGTCAATAATCAACACGCAACATATAATCATTACATCACAACGACAGCAAAAATTATTACTATGGTCTGGAAAGAGTGAGCGACAGACAAACAATACCTCAATCCCAAAAGATAGAGAGTTTTCTTGCAATGAGACCCTCAGCTCTATATTTTTTTAGATGACAGGACGGTCAACTATGAAAGCAATACACATTCTAAGGAGAATGATAGAGAAGTGTAGGGAAAAGAAGCGCGATCTACATATAATCTTCATCGATCTTGAAAAAAAAGTATGATAGTATGCCACGCAGACTGATTTGGGATAGTCTAGATGCAAGAGGAGTTCCTATGGAGTATATAAACATAATTAGGGATATGTATGCTAAGATGGAAACAACCGTCCGTACGCATATGAGGAATACAGACTTTCTTCCGGTGGATGTAGGCCTACATCAAGGGTCTGCTTTGAGCCCATCTCTTTTCACAGTTGTCCTCGATGATTTGTCAAAGACGATCCAGGAGGCAGTTTCGTGATGTATACTTTTTGCTGACGATATTGTATTACTCGCTGAGAGTAGACATACCCTTAGTAGCAGAGAGGGGTTTAGAAAGAAAGCTTAAGTAATAGTTGCTCTAAGACCGAATATCTACACTGCGACTTCAACAGCACATCTGACGGTGAGAATAGCGAGCTCACCATCAAGAGTCAAGTGGTACCACAGGTAAGTAAGTTCAAGTATCTAGGATCATTTGTACAGTAGGATGTGGACATAGTAGTGATATAGCGCACTGAGTTCAAGCAGGTTGGTGTAGATGAAGAGCGCCTCAGGGGTGCTGTGTGATAAAAATTTTCCAACTATATTAAAGGGAAAATTTTATAAGGTGGCAATGCGGATGGCAATGTTATATGGAACAGGTTGTTGGGCCATCAAGTGGACACAGTCAGAGAAGATGGAAGTGGCAGAGATGAGGATGCTGAGGTGCATGTGTGGACGTACAAGGCTAGACCGGATCAAAAACAGAGTATTTAGGGAAAGACTAGGAGTGGCTAGTATAGCGGATAAGATAAGCGAAGGGAGACTGAGATGTTTTGGGCATGTCAAGCGGAGACAAACAACGACGTCCGTCAAATCAGTTGAAAGCTTCATTGTAGAGGGAAAAAGAAGTAAAGGCCGACCTAAACTGACTTGAGAGGAGCGTATTAGGCGTGACCTACTAAATTTGCACCTCTCTAAGAACATGGTTCATGATAGGAGTGCATGAAGACGAATGATTAAGGTTAGCGAGGTTTAGGCTGGATATTGGGATACCTTAGAGTATATATAGGGGCTTAGATAGTTTCTCAACGTTGATTTTGCACTTCTTGTGTTTGTCTTTGTCTTTCATTATTTGCCCTTCATTATTTTTCTATGCAGATACATATAGAGGCGGGGTCTCGCTGGAAGCGAACTCTCTATCATTTGGGATGAAGGTATTGTTTGCCTGCCTCTCTCCCTTTCCAGACCTTAACGATAGCTTTTGCTGTTGTTGAAATATACTGGTGTTGTTGTTGAGACCTTCGGCTCTATGTTTTTTTAGTCAATAATCAAAACTGTGAAATATTACTTACGAAAATAATTCTTTATTGTTTAATTTTCTCCCTGGACCCTCCGTTCATCTGTATTTTCTTTTTTATTTATTATTTTTCCATTTCCTTGGGGATCAGAAGACCCCACCTTTTTTTCTTTTTCTTTTTTCAATTCCACCTACAAAATATATTTTTTAAGAGATAAACATTATGGCTGTGCTTGTTCTACGCTTTTAAATACACACTTAAACTTTAAATTTCCATATACATTCTTCAACGTCACTTTTAATTCAATATTTTCTTACTCATACTTTTGGTCTTATGAAATAATTAATTTTTGTACAAAATAATAGCACTATTTACAATAACAGATTACATAATATTAGAGAGCTCATATGAAGATTATAACGAGCGCACACATATCATCTGCAAAAACTTTGACCAAACATGACCTATAATGCTACGATAGACATGTAAATGTTTTTCTTTGATTCTTTATAAATAAAATTTCGTTTTTAGCTTTACATTAAAAGTTTAAAGAAGAAAAAAATCTCCCACGTCTTTCCCTCTGCCATCCCGACCCACTTATACAAACTTTTACTATGTAAAATACTATGGAGCTACTTATAAAAATTTTATATTAAATTCCTCAACTACATTCGTTAAAACATTTCACTTCTTTATGTATCTCCATTTAATATACAAAAACATCAAATAAAAAGTAGTTACAAAATGTAATGCATATATATAAGAAACGTTGCACATGATTTGATTATGATCACATCAAAGTGATTACGTTGTAGAAGCATAGAATTGAATATGCAGAATCCTATGATCCAAGCCCCACGACGTAGTTCAGTTGATATTCGGATTGAAAACATTGCCACTAAGAAGGCAAAGACTCGAATTCGGAGACATTCGTAGGATGAGTGCTCTACTTCTGCAAGTGTGTAGAGGACAATTGCTCCATTTCTGTTAGTTTGTGGAAGACACCTTGAGTGAATCTTCGTATACAGTCTCACCAACTTAGAAAATCGGTGAACAATTTATTTGTATTCTGCACAAAGATCTATGGGGCTGGGGCTCAGGGGCGAAGCCTTTTGCTACCAAGAATGCTATGAGCCGGGGTTTACCTTTAATGATGATTATGTTTAGGAGATACGCATCAAATATCATGTCCAGAATGAGAATAAAAGTAAAACGTTACTATAATAAATCATCACTTGATAAAAGAGCATATTTTCTTCACAAAAGTTATACTTTTTATTTTCTGTATCATTTCATTTATAAATATTATTATAGTTGTTTTATTATTATGATGCCACTTACCACTATTATACTATATGTATACCAAATAGCGTATTTGCAAAAATAGGTTCTTTTAAATGTATTATTTATTATTTTTTAAACCAATTATTACTTTCTTAAATCACAACTAAATTCATTTCCTTCCAACCCAAAAAGAAAAAAAAACACAATCGCGTAAAAACTGTTTTAACTTGACACATATATTCTTGAAATTTTGAAATTATTATACTACTAACTACGTATGTTATTATTTATTATTTCTGTGTTTTTTCATTTGACATTTAGAGCAAGGTAAAAACATCATTTCTGTTAAATCAAAGAAAAAACATTAAACGGGTAGTAATTGCATTATTTTCAACAAAAATACTGTACTTTTTGGCTAGTTTCAAAAGCATTATTCTTTATAGGTGGAATAATGAAAGAAAAACAAAAAAAAAGGTCGGGCATCGTGATCACAGAAAAAATGTTTTCAGATCAGGCGAGGACAAAGATAAGTAAAAATACGAGGTATTCAATCGCGCGTCGCCACGTGTAGAAAAAGGAAAGAGGTTTAAATTTTTTTTTAAAAAGATTATTTCGTACATATAACGGCGTGTGATTGAAGGCCTCATATTCTATATTATCTTTGGCCTCATCTGATTTGAACCCATAAGAAATGGGGAAGTAAAAAAAGGAAAGGAAAAAAAAAATCAATTGCTACATTTCAGTGTCCAACCAATCAAAAAACTAATTCTCACCGAACGGGCCATACAAAATCCAGCAGCAAAAAACGCTCTTTTTCCATGAACATGAACCCAACAGGAACAATTAGTCTGCAACCCCTTTCCCATGAAACACGTAGTCATAAACCAAATCTGCCCAATAAAAAAAACAACAACAGTTGTATCTACTATACTCCAACGACAATAAAGGATATCTTTAAAGTGTAGGTAGAGTGAGAGTTAGTCAAACAACACACATCCGATAAAATAGAGAGTTTATTTCAAATAATTTATTTTTGGCCGTCTTCCTGCTTCGTGACTTTGAGATTACGGGTTCGAGCAGCGGAAACATTTACTTTCAAGATCGCGAAGAGTTCCGACCTCTCTCTAGACCCTATGCTAATGCAGGAGTCTAATGCACCAGAAACTTTTTTAACAAGTTTAATTTATAACTCATGACAGAAACAAACACCGTGGTTTTGAAAAGAAAAACATTGTAAAACAACTTCTTTGTTGTTCAAAAATATAAACAAAAAATCTTCTTCCTTTTTTATTTTCCTTTCTTTTAGGTGTGGAAGGAAGGTCAGAGCCTTATAAGTTATAACGTTAAAAGGTGAAGAAAATCATTCCAGAGTCTCTCAAACCCTAGTCACCATCCTCTGTTTCTTTCAGTCACATAACTTCCAACTCCCTCTCTCCCATGGCTTTGGATGCGCCACCCGCCGCCACCGCCGCCGCCGCCGCCGCCGCAACTGCTAAGTCTGCCGCAGCAGCTGTTAAAGCATTGCTGAAGTGGAAAGCTACTCAATCAGCTACAGAAAAGGCTCAGCTTCTGCCTGGGGATGATTTCCTCTATCTCTATTTAACCCTCAAGAAAATCCCACAAAAATCTCGCACTAACCCCTTCAAGATCCCCCTTCCTCATCCACTCCTAGACTCCTCTTCGGAGTTTTGCCTCATCATTGACGACAGGCCCAACTCCAATCTCACTAAGGAGGATGCTAAGAAAGTTGTGAAATCCCAAAACTTACCTGTCTCCAAATTGCTCAGGCTTTCAAAACTGAAGACAAATTACAAGCCCCATGAAGTAAAGAGGAAGCTTTGTGATTCTTTTGATGTTTTTCTTGTTGATAGGAGGATTGTTCATTTGCTTCCTAAACTATTGGGTAAGTCCTTTTTCAAAAGAAAGAAGTTGCCTCTACCCTTGGATTTGACTCATAAGAATTGGAAGGAGCAAATTGAGAGGGTTTCTGGATGTGGGCTGTTGTATATGAAGACTGGGACTTGCTGTGTGATGAAAGTTGCAAAAATGTCAATGGAGAGTGAGGAGATTGTGGAGAATGTGGTGCAGGCAATTGATGGGGTTGTTAAGGTTGTGCCTAAAGGATGGGGTGGTGTGAGGAGTTTGCATTTGAAGTTTTCGGATTCTTTGGCGTTGCCAATTTATCAGGCATTGCCTGATGTCAAGTTGAGGATTGAAGGGCTGAAGGATGCTGGAAATGGGACTGGTGAGCTGGTAGAAGTAGAGAAGAAGAGCAAAAAGATTGAGAAGAAGAATGTTAAAAAGAACAAGAAAGGGAGGATTCATGAAGTTCACTACATGGATGTTGGTGTAGGTAGTGATGCCTTGGAGGCCAAGGATGATACCGATGTAAATGAGGTGATGAAGAATGAAGGGGATAAGTTTGTTAATGGGGATGAAGAAAGACATCTGGGCAAAAATGCAATTGAGCAGGAGAAGGATGACGATGAAGTCTTTGGCAGCAATATTGAGAAGACAACAAAGGGAAAGAAGCACAAGCTGTCAGCTGCAGGTGCTGAGCATTCTGGTGGAAAGAAAGATAAAAAGAAAATTAAGCTTGTGAAGCAGTTGAATGAAGGATCAAGGGCAAAGAAAACCAAAAGAAACCAATCTGAAACTTGAGTAGAATGATAATGGGCACTCTTCTTTGGTAGATCAATACTATGGGAGGTTCCAATTGTTCCGTTCTTGGATATTTTGTCCCTGAAGTATAATTCCCTACTGTTTCTAAATTGAGTTTTAGGCGTAATTACTAGAACTTCGCTAGTTCACTTTTGAGGTGTTATTCTGACATGTCAAAGAGACAAAATTTGGTGTTTGATATTCATGATGTTTTATGTGCACCAGTGCTGTTAATTCTATACGAGTTATAAAGTGTTTCAATTGAAATGCCTTGTTTATGGAAAAGGTCCAAAGTATTCGTTGATGGAAGGACAATTGTGGTTGTGTTTATTGTTTTGTCCTTGTTGTGTGTGTAATTAGGGATGGGATCTCCTGCCCCACTTTCTCCTCACCCCACTCGTCACCACACGACACGTGTCAGCAGGGGCGGGTGGTAAGGCTAGATGCAGGTGACTCTCATCTAGTCTCACCATCCACTCTCTGTTGCCACGTATCGGGTGATGACAAATGGGGTGAGAGGAAAGCGGTGAGGGGATCCTAACCCGTGTAATTGCTAGTTGCTTGTTTGTCTTACTTGAAATCTTTGATCTTTTTTTTTGTACTTTCACTATATGATTTTAGTTTTGAGGTTATCATATAATAGAGATATTGGTCAAGATGATGGCCCAAAGATGACTTCTTGAAGGCTTTGTGTGCCAAGGTGCCAGCTTGATTTTGAGAACCTTATGAACTACTTTGGTATGACCCTTTAGTTGTGGTAGGGATGAATGCATTGTATGAGCACAGATAACTTTTACTTCTAGTGAGGATTTTTGTTGCAGTTTGTAGATAAATCTTCGAAATAGTGAGGAGAGGTTTAGTTCTGGATTCAAATGAATCTACACGCATACATGAATTTGATAAATGAAAACCATTGTTCAAGGTTGCATTATCTTTTTTGTTTAATTTATTTTTTTTCTTTTGATAACTGGAGCAAAGTGAACTTTCCGGTAAGTGTGCTGTCAAAACGAAATTACCAAATAAACTGCAGTCAGCATCCATATTCTTTGTCGAAGTCGTCAAGCGCAGTGTGCAGCACAGTTGAGTCTTCTTTACAGTTGAGTCTTCTTTGTACCCAACACAGACAGTCTACATTCCTTGAGATGACTAAGCTGATTTTTTTGAATCTTCACATAAACTTCCAAGCTAAGATGAATGATCCTTTGCACTCAGGGCATAGTTTAGTTGGTACTCGGGTTGAGATTTTCTCCAAGAGGTCAAGAGTTTGATTCCAGGAACACGCACAGTGTGGATGTTTCATTGCGGCCTAGTTTGCGGGAGGGCACCTTGTGTGGGTCGCTGCGTAAATCCTCATCCAACCTAGGAGGCTGCTGGACTTTTAATTTGCATCATCCACAGCTTTGCTCCAAGATGAATGATCCTTTCCCTCTCCTAACATTTTGATTACCGTCATTCAGTCTTCTTCAATGATTGCCTTTCCCCTGCGCAATTTCCTTAGCAACACCACTGCCTGTAAACCCAATCTCATCACCTCCCAATGGCCTTAAATCTGAACGCAACAGCAGCAACAAAATGCACAGGGTGATCCCTAACAATCACACCAACCGTACTCCATTTCCCAACCCTGTCCAAACCACCATTGAAGTTGACCTTTAACGAAGTCCGATGGAGGAGAAACCCATTCACAAGCCAAACCCTGGTGAGCATAAACATTGGAGGCAAGACACTTGGTAGCTGCTAATTGAATTTGAGGCCAAAGAAGCAATTACCTTGAGGTAATTAAACTTTCCTTCAAATATGGAGTTATTATCCATACACTGCAATCATATTTTCAATAACCTCTTGCGGCCTAGTCCTGCTTTTACTCGAAAATGGTATTTAGGATCAGCTCTGCTTCCTCCTTATCAAATATCCTACACATAATATCCGATTACCAAGCTCTCTCATTTTCCTTAATGAAGCATGAAACAGTGAATGGATGTACTTCAAAAGTACAAGGGCGGGGAAGAGCTGACATTATCTATACTAGTTTTACGTGTAGGATACAATTTGAATATGCTATTTGACACTTGCATTTGCATTTGTCTTGGTTTATAAGTCAGTAATTCTTGACAATTTATATACTTACAGGACTTAATTTACTTTACGACATCCCGCTAAACACGTACTTAAGCTTGAAGAATAAACTGAATAAATATACTTTACGACATCCCGCTACCAATGACCATCTTTCACTCCTAATCACTCATTCCCTTCTTACTCCTCGTTGCACCAATTTGCTCATTTCTGGTGGACTTAATATTATTTACGCTACATATTATTTCATACTTGGGAAACTGCTCGCTTCTGGTTGCCTTTTGCAGGTCCTCAAATTCCAAGTTGCTCAGTTACTGGACAAAGATGTGCAGCCCAGCCAGAAGAAGTTTGGAAGGAGGCAGTCTTTCCCTGATCCTGGTCTTAGCCTCATATCCACTATGTAGGCTGCCTCAAGTCAACCATGAAGACTCGATGAAGACCCTTTAAAGACTTGCCCATGAAACCCTTGTGGGGGTAACTCTGTCTCCAAAACCACCAATCTACCTCACTCCAGTCCACTTCAGTTAAAGCTTACACCGCAGGAGTTACCTCTTCTTTTGCTCTCCGGAAAACATGCACATTTTGTTTGTTTCCTACCCATTGCCTTGGAAACGGGGGTTGGGTTGGCACGTACTTTATTTTATGTATTAGTTTAGTAATCTAGAATCGTGCTTATAGAGAACCACCTTTTGTTTAAAGGTTGTCACTAGTTATAGTGTGTACATTGTCAGCAACCTTTCTTCTAACGTCTAAATTAACCTCTGCGTCTTGGTAATGGCTCATTTTTGTAAATTTACTTGTTTGGCCCATATATGAAATCTTAACCTACAAAAAATAATTTCGTAAATTGATATGTTGTTACATCCCGCGTGTGAAGAAAAAAAAAGAAAAAAAGAAAAGAAATTTATATTAAATACACACAATTTTGCACATGTAGAAAAAAAATAAGAAAATAATAATAATAATAATAAAAAAAAATTAACAACTGGCGTCAGTTTTGGAGGGGGACTAACCCCCTTAATTGACCCAATAGTTTAGCCTACAATTTCTCCCCATCATCCCATTAACTTATCCTCCTCAACTAATTTAAAAAAAAAAATCTAATCCTATCTTAAATTTCTCTTCCCCTCCCCAACGTCCATTCCCAAACAACCTTGGCAAATTTCATTTTGCCAAGTCTCCAGTAGCCGAAACTTTCTCCTCCCACTTCATCGGTTATGACATCTAAATATAAAAAAAAATCTTTTAATCCCCTTAAATTTCCCCTGCCGTCTCCTTTTCCCTGAGCATTCTCAGAACCCATTGAAACAAAATATTTCCCCTGCCGAGAGTATTGTTATAGAGAAGGAAGGAAAGATAAATAGGAAGAAAAGTTGGCCACTCATATCAAATCCACCATCGTTTTTGTCAGTGAGTTTGCAGTCAAGAGGTAGGTTACCCTCCCCTTTGTCGGATTGCTTTGGATTCCCTCGCATTCTGTATTGGGATATTTTGATTATTACTGTCTGTTATTTTTGATATGTGTCTGCGGATTCTTTATGTTTTTGTATGCAAAATTGCGTGTTTGGCCTTAGATTTAGATCACATAGCACGGAAATATGCTGGAATGAATTCGGGTTATCGAAACACGCGCTCGGAGGCGGCGCGTGTAGCACACGCGCGGCAGCCCACCCGCCCATGAGCGGCGCGTGCAGTTCACGCACTGATATTTCAGTTGCGTTAAAAAGAGTGCGTCAAACGGAGTCCAATGGAATTGGTTTGGGGTAAATCGGAGTTAAAACCAAAAAGTTATGGATTTTTGAAAATAAATTAGAAAATAAAGAAATAAAAAAAAGAGAAGAGATGAGGTGTCGGTTGTGACAACATAGTAATAATAATAATAATAATAATAATAATAATAATAATAATAATAATAATAATAGTATTAATAATAATAAATGAATTCAACATAATTATTATCTAATAATTTAATGAATTTAGAAATTCATTGAATAAATAAAATAATACGAAAACAAAATAATAAAAAAAAATTCTAAGCAGCTACGGGAATAAGGAAAAAAAAGGATAAAGTAAAAAAAATTATTAAAATAATATTAAAATAAAATAAAATAAAATACAGTAAAATCAAATAAAGCAAAAAAAGGAAAAATAGAAACAAACTACCTTCCGACATGTAAAAAAATTATTTAGTATGATATTAACGTTATTTAATAATTAATAGATTTAGGAACCAATTAAATAAATTAAAATAAATTAAAATAAAAGGAAGAAAAAAAAGGGAGGGAAAAGGAGAGAGAATAAAATGAAATTAAAGCAAGAAAAAAAAATAGTAGGGGAAGATAAGAAAATATTCAAATAAAAGGTCTAAGTGCTTGAAAGCCTAGGAAAAATAAAATAAAGTGTAGAAACCTAAAATAAAGTCTAGAAAGATAAAATAACGGTAGAAGATAAAATACAGTAATGAACCCCACGCAACATAGGGTAACTACGCAATATAGGTAATACGCAACATAGAACGGAGCATGCAACATAGGACAAACGGAAGTGTGCAAGTGTGACGCATTCATGGCACGAGCATTGCATTTGACCTATGAGCCGTGTGGCCTGACGAGGCGTGTGATGGGTGTTGGTAATAATGGTTACCTTCACCTAATAGGACCCGGGACATGCATAGCATAACATGGAAAAGAATGAGCATAACGTGTGATATTAAATGACTGCGTGTGACACGGAGATAGAAGTGCATGCATCATGAACTTGCGCATTGCATTTATTATTGTTGTGATTATTTGTCTTGTTATTAAGTTGCTTCAGCGCTACGTTTTGGGATACGGATCGGGTCGAGTATGTGCTATTTCCTTATTTATGCTTTATTTGCCTTATTATTTATTTGTTTATGCTTCATTGCTTTATTTATCTGCTCCATGCTTTATGTGCTCTATGTGTTACCCGACTCAGTATGTGACAGTCCCTTTTCGGGAGAGACGGGTAACCTACGAGTGACTCCCATCACTCACCCCCCCCCACCTACCCTCCACAGGTGAGCAGGATTAAGAGTATGTATGTCTATCGAGGCTGAGAAGAGTGAGCTGGGCTCGAGAAGGGATCTTGTTGACCGGAAGCTTGTTCTTGGGATAGTCAGATAGACCTCCACCTAGGTTTATTGTTTGATTTTAGTATTTCATACTTGACTTAGCGGGTTTCGTCAACCCTTGTACTTGATTTTATTCTGATGGATTTAATTTAATTAAGATGTTTATCGCTTTAAGTATCGTTTCTGCGAAAAATTTCTACGTCAGTTCTGACGTACAAAGAAGTTTGAACGACGCTTGGTAGTCCTCTTAGTAGGCTACGGTGGGTGCACTGTTCCCGATGCTAGGGCTCAGGAGCGGGGCGCTACAGGTGGTATCAGAGCCGAGGCTCTAGATCCGCCTCGGAAACGCAGGATTAATTAGATCACTTAGGCATAAGATATGATCTTCTCTTAAAATGACGATTTTACCCTTAAGCAGAAAAATAGGGTTAAGTGATGATCTTAGACTTAAGCTATGATCGGGTTAAGGGGTACGAGAGTGAGCGATCATTTTCTTACATAATAACTATTCTGCCCCTAACTTTTAGCACTCCCAAATTATCCCTGAACATCTACATGCAAATCCTAAGCTGTTCGAAATTCCCAAAATACCCTCCTAACTTAGCCTACATTTAAATAAATTCATTTTCAACTGTTCTGGATTATAAAAAAAATGCCAGCAAGAAATGAACAAACCAGTAATGAAGGATATGGTGGTGCGAACTGCCAGAATCAGGGATCATCCCCAAGCACTTGAAGATACCATAGTCACCATGACCAACACCTGAGCGCATTAGCATCAGCTGCTAAACTAGCAGGCACCGTCTCCACCACCGCACTCGGTATAAGGAGACACGGATAAATGGTGGTACAACACAATTGACACCGCCGATCACTTGGATCTAATTTGGAAATGAGTCCAAGAGGTATTACGCACCGAGGGTACTACCTTTAAAGAATGGTTCAAGATCCACTACGAGAATGTAGATTTAGGCCATGATATTAGAAATTAAGTTACGATTTGCGCTAAGTCACAACCTTAGACATAAGTGATGATTTGAACATGAGCAATGATCATGAATATAGGTACTGATCTCAGTTATAAGCGATGATCCTGAACAAAAGTCATGATCTTAGGTATAAGTAACAATTTCAATTGAGAGTTGACCTTCGACATAAGTACGGATTCTAGTTATAAGTGTCGATTATATACTATGTATGACCTTAGAAATTAGACATGAGCTTAGACTTAAGAAACGATGATACCAAGAACAACCCTAAAAGTAAGTTATGACCTTAGATTTAATGGGACGGTCGGCTATGAAACACGTATACCTAGGGTATCCCGTCCAATTCTACCTCATCTAAGTTGAGCATAACTCTTTAAGTAGTAATTCGATTTGAATACTATATAATTAATTTGAATGACTTAAAACATTAAGCAGAGCACCCTACTGCAAACGCTAATGACATATTAATAGCCAAGGCAGTAACTCGGCTGTTTTACCACAACAACAGCATAGGACTCGGTACCATTAGGGTAAAGTAAAACAGACCTATATCCCTATTTGGATGGTAGCCTCAGAGCAGACTTAGGTCTAAGATAAGACAATAACTACTAAGAAAGAAATTATTATACTATGATAGATACTAAGAGAAGATTTATAGAGAAATGATAGAAACTAAGTAATGATTCGTAAACATTATAATCAGCAGCGTTTATCAAGAGAATCATATGAAAGAATTTATAGTCTAGGTTAAGATGTTGAAATTTAGAGTTATTAAGTTGAACGACGATATTAGTCTCAATGAAGATATTGATCGGTAGCAAATGGCGGGAATCGGCTATAGCAAGTGCATGAGAATAATGAATCGTTGCAACTTTCTAGTTAAGTGTTGACATCGAGACATTTGACTTGAATTTAGTAGGCTTGACTTAAAATATAGCGGGCATGAACGAGTAGCGGCTGCTTTTCGTTTGAACTAGAATAAAATTAATAGTTCAAATAACCAAGTAATGAGGTATAGTAGATAAGTGTGGTGCGCGGAAGCATGGTGAATTCGAACACTTTAAGTTGATCAATAATTAGTGTGCGATGCTAGGATTGGACCAATTTAAGTTAAAGCTTTTATCATGGGTAGACAAACGTTAGACTTATAAGAAACTGTACATGGGATGACCTATAGAATCATATGAAATAGTGGACTGATAATTTTTTTCAAACAGATAAATACTTTATATAGGCACGTAGACCAACATATAATCATATTTTAACGAGTACTTTAAAAAAAATGTTTGTCTTCGGAGATACCTTATTGAGTCTCACTTTTATATAGAGCCTACCAACCTTTACAAGGCAAATTCATTTTCGTACGTGTATATCAACATAACAAATTTTAAATCTTTTGACGACCTGAAAGAGGGGAACACTTTTAAAATGTTGATGTTCTCTCAAAACGATGTGTTTCTTACACAATATTTCAAATTTTCATTTTTGGTACATCTATTTTTAGTCAAAATTAATTGACGACTATCGATATTGCAAGCAGTTTATCTACTAAGGTATTTTCGAATTTATTTATCCGCTTGCGATAATCTTAATTAACTCTTATGAAGCCAAAAAAAGGAGTAGCTTTCAAAACGTACATTTCTTTTGGAAAACGAAAGGTACCGTATTCAAATCGTTTTATAAAACCTTACACTATTACGTTTTCAACTGTTTTAATATCATTTCATCGAAACAATTTTCGAACACGTTATATCATTGTTTTTCTAAGAGGTTGTGTGAGATACCGCCTTGCGAAAACAAATATATAATACTTGGGTTTCGTGTTTACAAAAGTAGAAAGAATATACTTATAAATAACTAGAACTACATGGATTTTCTTTTGTTTACCCTTTAAAAAAATATATGTCCATACACATATTTTGTATGTTAGTTTGTTGATATTATGCCAAAGGAGGGAGAATAACAATCTTTAAAGACAAATAGGCTTGAACACATACGATGGTATGTGAAAGTTTCTAAATTGTAATTATGAAGACGTTAAGTTACAATCATAGTACACATAAGTATGGATAACAGAAAAATGCTTGAGGCAGTAGATAAACTGACGATTGATGTTATAGAACCATCAGTATGACAACAATACCCTAAGCTTGACCGTAGAATGTATGAGGATTAGGAGATGATCTAAAAAAACGGAAATCAACGGGTTTCGAAGTTACCTTGTGGGTATATAAGGAATGACATTGAGAACCTAGTCATGTGTCGAGAAAGAATAGTAGTAACATATCAAAATACGTAAAGAGATACTTAGTTCGGTCACTATCTAGGAAAATGGATTAAGCAAGACTACGATGAAACTGTGGACCACGTAACCCGCAAGTTTCGAGGACGAAACTTATTGTAAGTGGGGAAGGTCTGTTACATCCCGCGTGTGAAGAAAAAAAAAAGAAAAAAAGAAAAGAAATTTATATTAAATACACACAATTTTGCACATGTAGAAAAAAAATAATAAAAAAAAATTAACAACTGGCGTCAGTTTTGGAGGGGGACTAACCCCCTTAATTGACCCAATAGTTTAGCCTACAATTTCTCCCCATCATCCCATTAACTTATCCTCCTCAACTAATTTAAAAAAAAATCTAATCCTATCTTAAATTTCTCTTTCCCCTCCCCAACGTCCATTCCCAAACAACCTTGGCAAATTTCATTTTGCCAAGTCTCCAGTAGCCGAAACTTTCTCCTCCCACTTCATCAATTATGACATCTAAATATAAAAAAAAATCTTTTAATCCCCTTAAATTTCCCCTG
>AP025048.1:15407471-15621799 GCA_036186865.1 Eustoma russellianum | reverse complement strand
CCGAAACTTTCTCCTCCCACTTCATCAATTATGACATCTAAATATAAAAAAAAATCTTTTAATCCCCTTAAATTTCCCCTGCCGTCTCCTTTTCCCTGAGCATTCTCAGAACCCATTGAAACAAAATATTTCCCCTGCCGAGAGTATTGTTATAGAGAAGGAAGGAAAGATAAATAGGAAGAAAAGTTGGCCACTCATATCAAATCCACCATCGTTTTTGTCAGTGAGTTTGCAGTCAAGAGGTAGGTTACCCTCCCCTCTGTCGGATTGCTTTGGATTCCCTCGCATTCTGTATTGGGATATTTTGATTATTACTGTTTGTTATTTTTGATATGTGTCTGCGGATTCTTTATGTTTTTGTATGCAAAATTGCGTGTTTGGCCTTAGATTTAGATCACATAGCATGGAAATAGGCTGGAATGAGTTCGGGCTATCGAAACACGCGCTCGGAGGCGGCGCGTGTAGCACACGCGCGGCAGCCCACCCGCCCATGAGCGGCGCGTGCAGTTCACGCACTGATATTTCAGTTGCGTTAAAAAGAGTGCGTCAAACGGAGTCCAATGGAATTGGTTTGGGTAAATCGGAGTTAAAACCAAAAAGTTATGGATTTTTGAAAATAAATTAGAAAATAAAGAAATAAAAAAAAGAGAAGAGATGAGGTGTCGGTTGTGACAACATAGTAATAATAATAATATAATAATAATAATAATAATAATAATAGTATTAATAATAATAAATGAATTCAACATAATTATTATTTAATAATTTATGAAATTTAGAAATTCATTGAATAAATAAAATAATACGAAAACAAAATAATAAAAAAAATTCTAAGCAGCTACGGGAATAAGGAAAAAAAAGGATAAAGTAAAAAAAATGATTAAAATAATATTAAAATAAAATAAAATAAAATACAGTAAAATTAAATAAAGCAAAAAAAGGAAAAATAGAAACAAACTACCTTCCGACATGTAAAAAAATTATTTAATATGATATTAACGTTATTTAATAATTAATAGATTTAGGAACCAATTAAATAAATTAAAATAAATTAAAATAAAAGGAAGAAAAAAAGGGAGGGAAAAGGAGAGAGAATAAAATGAAATTAAAGCAAGAAAAAAAAATAGTAGGGGAAGATAAGAAAATATTCAAATAAAAGGTCTAAGTGCTTGAAAGCCTAGTAAAAATAAAATAAAGTGTAGAAACCTAAAATAAAGTCTAGAAAGATAAAATAACGGTAGAAGATAAAATACAGTAGTGAACCCCACGCAACATAGGGTAACTACGCAATATAGGTAATACGCAATATAGAACGGAGCATGCAACATAGGACAAACGGAAGTGTGCAAGTGTGACGCATTCATGGCACGAGCATTGCATTTGGCCTATGAGCCGTGTGGCCTGACGAGGCGTGTGATGGGTGTTGGTAATAATGGTTACCTTCACCTAATAGGACCCGGGACATGCATAGCATAACATGGAAAATAATGAGCATAACGTGTGATATTAAATGACTGCGTGTGATACGGAGATAGAAGTGCATGCATCATGAACTTGCGCATTGCATTTATTATTGTTGTGATTATTTGTCTTGTTATTAAGTTGCTTCAGCGCTACGTTTTGGGATACAGATCGGGTCGAGTATGTGCTATTTCCTTATTTATGCTTTATTTGCATTATTATTTATTTGTTTATGCTTCATTGCTTTATTTATCTGCTCCATGCTTTATGTGCTCTATGTGTTACCCGACTCAGTATGTGACAGTCCCTTTTCGGGAGAGACGGGTAACCTACGAGTGACTTCCAACACTCACCCCCCACCTACCCTCCACAGGTGAGCAGGATTAAGAGTATGTATGTCTATCGAGGCTGAGAAGAGTGAGCTGGGCTCGAGAAGGGATCTTGTTGACCGGAAGCTTGTTCTTGGGATAGTCAGATAGACCTCCACCTAGGTTTATTGTTTGATTTTAGTATTTCATACTTGACTTAGCGGGTTTCGTCAACCCTTGTACTTGATTTTATTCTGATGGATTTAATTTAATTAAGATGTTTATTTCTTTAAGTATCGTTTCCGCGAAAAATTTCTACGTCAGTTCTGACGTACAAAGAAGTTTGAACGACGCTTGGTAGTCCTCTTAGTAGGCTACGGCGGGTGCACTGTTCCCGATGCTAGGGCTCGGGAGCGGGACGCTACATATGTTGATGGGAAAAAGGCCACCAATCACAATCATGACTTTTGCACAAACTTTCAACTTCCTTAAAATAGTTGTCTTTCATTTTGTAAATAACCATGACCAGGCAATGCCAAATTGAATTAAAGGAAATAGCTCTAGTCTAACTTTGATAGCGTAACTTTGAGTAACTGATAAGGTTACTGTTTTGTGACTTTAAAATCACGTGTTCGAGTTGTGGAAACAACTTTTTGTATAAAAAAAAAGTGTATGATAAGACTGTGTATATTAAATCGCGAGCGACCCTGCTCAAACACAGAAGCTTAGTGCACCGAAAACGCCTTTTTTTAGCTCTAGTGTAACTCTTGGCCCTCGACTTTCTTCTGATTCAAAGATTGTGTTTCACGTGTTAAAATAATAATAATAATTTATTTGCATTTCACCTTTGCAACAAACACCGAGTCATTTCATGCTATTGTTTATGAAATGTTTTTAAAGGTCTTAAGAATATTAATCGGGCTGAATGGTGAAAGTTCTCTAAGAACAAAAATTTCAAAATTATCGAAAGACCGTCAATATACATTTAATGATTCACTCTTGGTTCGTCTTTTCATTTAAGTCAAGCCATTTAGATATGAACTTCTTAAAAATCAACAGATTATTACAGTTGCATCTGTCTCCGCTTTAGCTGAAAATGTGATCGTACTTTTTCCTCTGAAGGACTTTGTTGGACCGTGCACCTGCAATAAACACCACTAGAGGGGGGTGAATAGTGGTTAGCGGAAATTACACTACAACCCTTTGTTAAAATCCCCTTTGAAAACAGAATCTGAGACCACCTCAGATTCAGAACCCGTTTTTCAAAAATTCACAAATAATTGTACACAACTCCAAAAATTATGAAACTTTCCAGAATTGAACTTCAATGAGTTAACAAGACTCTGTTCAAAAATCATACAAAAATAAGATCGTTTGACCCTTCAAACAAATAAAAAGATTCAGATGGTCAATCTCGACAGAATTGGACAGAATGTTGCTGATTTTGCAAAACGTGTTTCTCTTTGTATACTCAACCAAAAAGGTTGATCTTTATATCAAAAAACACTCCTTAGGATGTGTAGATGAAGTTTCCAAAAGGCCCTGACCTTAAACAATTCTTGAAAAATACAGAATTTAAGTTTTCTCAAAACTGGTCAGATTGCAGCCAGATTGGAGCAGTTATTTTGCAAAGATTGAAAGACTAACTTTCCCTTGCTCAAATCAAGTGATTCTTGTTGCAAATGAAATCTAACAGTCTGAAGTATAACTCCACCAAAAATCAAGAATTTTGAAAATGTTTAGCTATTTTTTCAAATTGTGTGAAGTTGGGTGAAAACTGCAGTCAAAAACGGGTAGAAAACAGAAATAAAGAAACAAGAGAAGAACACCGAGGATTTATCCTGGTTCGGTCAATGTGACCTACTCCAGTCCCAAGGAACACCTTTCCTTGGATTTCACTATGAAATGAGCAACTTACAACAAGAGCCAAGCTTGATCCTTGGGTTATACACCAACCCTATTCAAGACTTGGATAATCACCTTCTAAGCAACACTTAGTTGCAACTCCTCTAACACCTATTGATGTAGCCTTATAAAGATGGCTAATCAATCTTACAAATGAAGCTCAAGAGGCTTGTAGCACAACAAAAATATCAAGAACACCTTTGCTACAACAAAATACAACAACAAGAACAAGAAGATGAATATGAAAGCTATAGAATGCTTGTGAGCTTCAAGTGTGTTTCATCTTCTTCACCATTGCCTCTATTTATAGTGTGAAATGAGCCTTGAAGATAAGAATGCCAATGTGTCATCATCTTCATCATCAACTCCAAATGTCTTCTCATCATTGGTTGGCTTTGTACAATTGGCAAAATAAAACACAATGATTGGTCCACCTTGGATGTCACCTTGGCCGATTTTAACACCTTGAAAAATGACTTGGAATTATCTTGAAAATGTGAAGATAATAAGGCCATAACCACTCCACCATCTTCTCAACTTTTTGGCAAGATAATAAGCATGTGAGCTTTTACCAATTCAAAAAGAACAACTCCAATTTTCAGCTCCAACATTGAAGTAGCCGTTGGCTACATTTCAAAAGTGTTTTTTTTTTATTTCTTTTTCTTAATTAAATAAGAAAGGATAATACCACCAAATTATCCTCAACTTCAAGCATGATAATAGGACATGTGAGAGCTCCATTTTACTTCAAAAAATCTGATGAAAAACCCTACAAGAACAGCCATAGCCGTTGGGTTTAAAATAAGAATTTCCAAGTTGGCAATTTTGCCAACTAGCTCCTTTTTGATTGGTCCACTTGTCTCCAACTCATAAAATGAATAATGTATCATTCCCAACTGTAAACTCACGTTTTTCACCATACATATATGTGTAGCAACTCAGATTTTTGAAGAAGAAATAAATAGATAACACTTGACAAGATTATGTCAACGTGTAATACCGAAATTCCCCAATATTTCTTCTTATGTGTCAATAACATTTCCACACCTTTGACACCTTTAATATCTCTGAATATTGATGATAAATGTTCTCTTATAACATATATAAGAGGGTCTTCAAGAAAAAATAGAATGTGACATCTCAAATCGTCACATATCCAGCTATAGTCAATAATATCATCGGTTGAGAGAATAAGATATAAGATCACCATATAATCTTCAAACTAACAATAACACAGCTCCAGAATGAAGATAATAATATGCTCAAGATATTCCTTGAGTGAAAATACCAAAAATACCCTTGAGGGTAAAATGACCAAAATACCCCTGGTGTGAGAAAACTCCAGAAATGTCCCGGATGGTCATAAATAATCATGATATCAACTTTGTCATGATAAATAGTATAAGAATATGCTCTTGAAATATTTCCACCATATCATGTTCCTACAAAACTCAAAATACCAATTTTGCCCTTTTTGGTAAGTTGTAGAAACTTTCAAGGCATGTTAGTCACAAGACAATAATAATCACCAAAAACACATAATAATCACATAATGAACATGTATAAATCATATACAAATAAAAACAACCAATTCATCACATTTTAGAAAATTATTTCAAAAAAAAAACATCAATATCATTTTTCTTCACTTATTCTTTTTCATTTATAACACCGTATGTGACATGTAACACTTAAAATCATGACTTTGAAAATTATCCAAACATATTTCTCAACATTCTCCCCCTTTTGGATGATTTTCAAAATAACCTAACATGATTTTAATGTCACAACTTATAATTAAAAATTTCACCAAATGTTTTCAACTTTTAAATAGTATGTTGCTCCCCCTCAACTCATACTCTCCCCCTTAACCTATACTCGACTCATAACTAATTGAAACTTATCATTTCATACCAAATGATGACTTACCAACTAAAATCTAAAATCATGTGCTTATTTTATCTCCCCCTTTATTTTGCACATCATGCAAAAGATAGAACTATGCAATGGCATCATAAGTCATCATTCCTAATTTGGCTCGTAAATTTTCAAAAGTGGCTTGATTAAGGGGTTTGGTAAAGATATCAGCGATTTGGTGATCAGTTCTTATATGGTTTATCACTATATCCTCATTTTGAACATGATCGCGAAGAAAGTGGTATCGCACCTCAATGTGTTTAGCCTTAGAATGAAGCACCGGATTCTGGGAAAGATTGATTGCACTTGTGCTATCGCAGAAAATTGGAATCTTTTTCATTTTAATGCCAAAATCACTAAGTTGCTGTTTAAGCCAAAGTATTTGGGTAGTACATAAACTCAAAGCAATATACTCGGCTTCAGTGGTAGAAAGAGCTACACTAGCTTGCTTTTTAGAAAACCAGGAAATCAAGTTGGTTCCTATGAATTGACAAGTACCACTAGTGGATTTTCTATCTAACTTGCAACCACCATAATCAGCATCACTATATGCATGTAATTCCAACTTAGCGTTTCTATCATACCACAGTCCTAAGTGAGGTGTATGCTTAAGATATCTGAAGATCTTTTTCACTGCATTGTAATGTGATACCTTAGGACAAGATTGAAACCTAGCACACATACACACACTAAACATGATATCAGGTCTTGATGCAGTTAAGTATAACAGTGATCCAATCATAGACCTATAGAGTGTGTCATCAAAAGGTTTACCATTTTCATCCTTATCAAGTTTGGTACTAACACTCATGGGGGTAGTTGTAGGTTTCAACTCTTCAAAACCAAACTTCTTAATAATATCATTGACATACTTAAGTTGGCTAATATGAATTTCTTGAGGGGTTTGTTTAATTTGAAGTCCTAAGAAATAATTCAACTCTCCTACCATTGACATTTCAAACTCCGACTTCATACATTCTTCGAAGTCTTTTACTAAGGTAGGGTTAGTTGAACCAAAGATAATATCGTCTACATATATTTGAACTATTAACAAATCATTGCCTTTTCTTTTTAGGAATAATGTGTTGTCTATAGTTCCCCTTTGATAATTATTTGCAATAAGAAAGTTTGCAAATCTATCATACCAAGCTCTTGGAGCTTGTTTCAAACCATATAAAGCTTTCTTAAGTTTGTACACATGGTTAGGATTCTTTGGATCTTCGAATCCAGGGGGTTGTTTGACAAACACCTCTTCTTGGATGTATCCATTCAAGAATGCACTCTTGACATCCATTTGGAAGAGCTTAATATTGCTTAGACTTGCAATTGCAAGTAACAATCTAATTGCTTCTAGTCGTGCAACGGGTGCAAAGGTTTCTTCATAATCTATACCTTCTTGTTGATTATATCCTTGTGCGACTAGTCTAGCTTTATTTCTTGTAATGTTTCCTTGTTCGTCCATCTTATTCCTAAACACCCATTTCGTTCCTATTATTGACTTGTTTTCGGGTTTAGGTACTAAGTCCCACACGTTGTTCCTTGTGAATTGATTTAATTCCTCATACATAGCTTCTATCCATGTTATGTCACCTAAGGCTTCCTTTACATTCTTAGGTTCTAATTGTGAGATTAAGCTATGTCCTTCAAGTTGACTTATATTTCTACGTGTTCTAACCCCAACGCTTGGATCCCCAATGATTAATTCTCTAGGGTGCCACCAATTCCTAGATCGACTAGGTTCACCCTTATCTTGTTCAAATGTTTCATTAGTGTGAACATTATCATATGTAACTGGATCATTAGTTACATTATCTTCCAATTGCAAAGTTTCTTCATTTATATCACCTAAGGGTTCATGCATGTCTTGTTCAGGGGGAGTTGGTTCTAGATGATCAAGTACAGGCTCAAGTATTACATCATCATCAAACATATTTTCAACATTTGTTTCTTGTTTATGTTGATGTTTATCACTAACTTCGAAGCATGCATTTTCATTGAATTTTACATGTATAGATTCAATTATTTTTCTAGATACAGGATTATAACACCTATATGCTCTTGAGTTAGTTGAATACCCAACAAATATGCATTCAATAGACTTTTGTTCAAATTTATCTAGATTATCCTTAGTGTTTAACACAAAACATTTACATCCAAATACTTTAAGATAATCTATTTTAGGTTGTCTATTGTTTAGCAATTCATAAGGCGTTTTATTTAATTTCTTTCTAATAGTTAGCCTATTTATAATATAGCATGCACAACTAACAGCTTCAGCCCATAAATATTTAGGTAGTTTATTTTCACAAAGCATTGTCCTAGCAACTTCTTGAATCGTTCTATTTTTACGTTCAACAACTCCATTGAGTTGTGGTGTTCTAGGTGGTGAGAATTCATGTTTAATTCCATATAATTACAAAATTTGATTACATCTTTGTTTTTAAATTCTCCACCTCTATCACTTCTAATTCTTTTGACATTTTCTTCATAAATGTTTTCAAGTTGCTTGATAAGGGTTTCGATTGCTAATGGAGCATCGTCTTTGTGTGTTAAGAACAATGTCCATGTGTAGCGTGAGTAATCATCTACTATGACACACACATAGTAGTGTCCACCTAGACTTCTTGTCCTACTTGGACCAAATAAGTCTAAGTGAAGCAATTCTAGTACATGACTAGTACTCACTTCATGTTTCGGTTTTAAGGTTTCTTTAATGTGTTTTCCCTTAATACAAGTTTCACACATTTGAAAATTATCTAAGTCTAACTTAGGCATACCTCTAATTAAATTCTTTTTAGATAATTTCCTAATGGTTGAAATTCCTATATGGCCTAATCTTCTATGCCATAAATTCACATCTAAGTCATGTGATATTAGACATTTAACCTTAGCATCTAACGTGTTATCTAAGGTAAGAGTATAAATATTTCCATCTCTATTTCCTTTTAATACTATTTCTCCTTTTTCATTTATTATATCACAAGAATTGGGAAGAAAGGAGACATTATAACCACAATCTATAAGTTGAGAAATACTAAGTAAATTATAAGATAGATTGCTTACTAATAACACATTTCGTATTTGAAATGTGTTAGGGTCCCCTATTGTTCCTTTTCCAACAACTTGTCCTTTGTTGTTGTCACCGAATGTTACTTTTCCTCCATTCTTGATATGTTCCAATTCGATGAATAGCTTGGGGTTACCCGTCATATGCCTCGAACATCCACTATCTAAAAACCATTTGGTTTTCAGATTCTTTGACTTTGCCTCCTTCTTGCATTCCTTGCGTTTATCCTACAATGGAGACAAAGTTTTAGGTACCCTTTATTTGGGTCCTTGAATGTTAGGGGCATTATTCTTGTTTAGATAACCCTTAGGTATCCAAACTTGAACATACCTTTTAGGCACATTTTTAGCATGGTTAAAATAAGAAGGATAAGCATATACATGATTATTCCACATAAGTGAAGATGCATTGTTATACATGTTGTGCCATGGTTGATAATCATTATAGGATGGCCGAATTTTATAATGTGTATAAGGCATGCGATTTTGTTTCTTGAAAGGCACAGTATAAGTGTGATCATAGGCATTTCCATAAGACTTATACGAGTGTTGCCTATACTTAGGTTCATAATAAGTTGGATGCTTTTTATTATGTCTAGTTGCATTTGTATACATATAGGCATAGTTTCTAGGTTGTCTAGATGCAAAGTTTGGCCTAGATGTATGTTTATGCGTGTGTGCTATTATGGGTGTATGTTGCATTTTTGCCTTGATATTAGTAGAAGAAGGTGTAGAAGAAGATGTAGCAGGCAAAGTTGATTTTATTGTATTATATGGCAACTTTGTACTAGATGAAACAAACTTAGTCTTTTTATTCACTTTTTCATTTTCTTCTTTATAGCCTAAGCCGGTTTTATCATTTTCATACTTTTGTGAAGAGATGAGTGTGTCTAACATGTTTGCACCAGATTTAAATTGTTCTATCATTTTTTCTAAGGTAAATTTAGAAGACTTAAGTTGCACTATTTCATTTTCACAACTTTCTAACTTGGATTTTAACATTTTATTTTCCATTTGTAACTTTTGTTCATCTTTCCTATATGATTCAATTTTATTCTCTAAAGAATCAAGAGTATTAGTAGACTCTTGTTTAAGAGATTCTAGTTGATCGGAAAATTCCAAGTTGGACGTCTTCAACTTGTCATTTTCTTCAACTAGTTTCTTCTTTTCTTTAGAGAGCCTCTTACAGTGAGCATGCATTCTTAGGAATTCTTCATACATTTCATCAAATGTCATGTCACTATCAGAATCACTATCAGAAGAAGAACATACCTCGTTGGATACGAAGCAGACTTGAGCTTCCTCGGTTTCGGATTCTGAGTCGGATGAGTCGCTCCATGTGCTCACCTTCATTGCCCGTTTCCCTTTTCTTGCCTTAGACTCCTTTGTCTTTGTCGTTTGAGCCTCCTTGTCCTTGGCTTGTTTATTATTGTTGTGGTTATTATTATTTTCTTCGTGGGACAGTCGTATGAAATATGTCCTTTTTGACCGCATTCATAACACTTTAATTCTTTATTATACCATTTGTTTGTGTTATTCTTCCTAGGTTGAGAAGAAGAAGAAGAATTACGTTGTCTATTCCTGTTTGGACGTTTGAAAAACTTTCTAAGTTTTCTAGCGATCAATATCAAGTCATCGTCTAATTCAGTATCACTATTGCTATCATCGTTACTAGCATGAGTTTCGGTTGTTTTGAAAGCTATAGACTTACCGGATGACTTAGACGATTCGGACTTTCGTTGGTTTAATTTTACCTCGTAGACTTTAAGAGACCCGATCAATTCATCCATCTTAGTGATTGACTTTGTTTCCTCGATTGCAGTCACCTTTGGATCCCATTCAGCAGGGAGGCTTCTTAGCACCTTTTGAACCTTTTCACTGTTCGAAAATGACTTCCCTAAAGCTTCAAGGGCATTGAAAATATTAGTAATCCTCAAATCCATAGATGTTATGGATTCGTTTGGCAACATATTGAAAGTCTCTAATTCAGTCATAAGCATGTTTATTTTTGACTCTTTAACACCACTAGTACCTTCATGCTTTAATACAAGTGATTTCCACATGTCGTGTGCGCTTGTGCAATTTGACACATATCCTGCTTCAGAAGTTGTAAGTCCATTTAAAAGTAACTGCATAGCTTTAGCATTCATGGACATTTTCTTTTTATCATCCGATGACCATTCACTTTTATATTTTTTAACCTCTTGAGTTACTCCACTAACTTGTATAACTTTCGTTGGAATGTACGGCCCATCTTCAACTATAGACCATAAATCGATGTCTATAGCCATTAAGAATAGCCTCATTCTTAGTTTCAAATGAACAAAATTATTGCCATCAAAAAGAGGAGGGCGTTGTGTAGACATACCTTCCAACTCACCTTTGTGAGAAACAATAGCCATAGTATGTACTTTGGATTTGAGACAAGCAGTATATAAAGAATTGTTGTTTCTTGGCCTTGTATTGTACGTACGGTGTTGAATCTTGCTTCTTTTGAGTGGTGTTGGTCTGGCTCTGATACCAAATGTTGGACCGTGCACCTGCAATAAACACCACTAGAGGGGGGGTGAATAGTGGTTAGCGGAAATTACACTACAACCCTTTGTTAAAATCCCCTTTGAAAACAGAATCTGAGACCACCTCAGATTCAGAACCCGTTTTTCAAAAATTCACAAATAATTGTACACAACTCCAAAAATTATGAAAATTTCCAGAATTGAACTTCAATGAGTTAACAAGACTCTGTTCAAAAATCATACAAAAATAAGATCGTTTGTCCCTTCAAACAAATAAAAAGATTCAGATGGTCAATCTCGACAGAATTGGACAGAATGTTGCTGATTTTGCAAAACGTGTTTCTCTTTGTATACTCAACCAAAAAGGTTGATCTTTATATCAAAACGCTCCTTAGGATGTGTAGATAAAGTTTCCAAAAGGCCCTGACCTTATACAATTCTTGAAAAATACAGAATTTAAGTTTTCTCAAAACTGGTCAGATTGCAGCCAGATTGGAGCAGTTATCTTGCAAAGATTGAAAGACTAACTTTCCCTTGCTCAAATAAAGTGATTCTTGTTGCAAATGAAAGCTAACAGTCTGAAGTATAACTCCACCAAAAATCAAGAATTTTGAAAATGTTTAGCTATTTTTTCAAATTGTGTGAAGTTGGGTGAAAACTGCAGTCAAAAACGGGTAGAAAACAGAAATAAAGAAACAAGAGAAGAACACCGAGGATTTATCCTGGTTCGGTCAATGTGACCTACTCCAGTCCCAAGAAACACCTTTCCTTGGATTTCACTATGAAATGAGCACCTTACAACAAGAGCCAAGCTTGATCCTTGGGTGATACACCAACCCTATTCAAGACTTGGATAATCACCTTCTAAGCAACACTTAGTTGCAACTCCTCTAACACCTATTGATGTAGCCTTATAAAGATGGCTAATCAATCTTACAAATGAAGCTCAAGAGGCTTGTAGCACAACAAAAATATCAAGAACACCTTTGCTACAACAAAATACAACAACAAGAACAAGAAGATGAATATGAAAGCTATAGAATGCTTGTGAGCTTCAAGTGTGTTTCATCTTCTTCACCATTGCCTCTATTTATAGTGTGAAATGAGCCTTGAAGATAAGAATGCCAATGTGTCATCATCTTCATCATCAACTCCAAATGTCTTCTCATCATTGGTTGGCTTTGTACACTTGGCAAAATAAAACACAATGATTGGTCCACCTTGGATGTCACCTTGGCCGATTTTAACACCTTGAAAAATGACTTGGAATTATCTTGAAAATGTGAAGATAATAAGGCCATAACCACTCCACCATCTTCTCAACTTTTTGGCAAGATAATAAGCATGTGAGCTTTTACCAATTCAAAAAGAACAACTCCAATTTTCAGCTCCAACATTGAAGTAGCCGTTGGCTACATTTCAAAAGTGTTTTTTTTATTTCTTTTTCTTAATTAAATAAGAAAGGATAATACCACCAAATTTATCCCAACTTCAAGCATGATAATAGGACATGTGAGAGCTCCATTTACTTTCAAAAAATCTGATGAAAAACCCTACAAGAACAGCCATAGCCGTTGGGTTTAAAATAAGAATTTCCAAGTTGGCAATTTTGCCAACTAGCTCCTTTTTGATTGGTCCACTTGTCTCCAACTCATAAAATGAATAATGTATCATTCCCAACTGTAAACTCACGTTTTTCACCATACATATATGTGTAGCAACTCAGATTTTTGAAGAAGAAATAAATAGATAACACTTGACAAGATTATGTCAACGTGTAACACCGAAATTCCCCAATATTTCTTCTTATGTGTCAATAACATTTCCACACCTTTGACACCTTTAATATCTCTGAATATTGATGATAAATGTTCTCTTATAACATATATAAGAGGGTCTTCAAGAAAAAATAGAATGTGACATCTCAAATCGTCACATATCCAGCTATAGTCAATAATATCATCGGTTGAGAGAATAAGATATAAGATCACCATATAATCTTCAAACTAACAATAACACAGCTCCAGAATGAAGATAATAATATGCTCAAGAGATTCCTTGAGTGAAAATACCAAAAATACCCTTGAGGGTAAATGACCAAAATACCCCTGGTGTGAGAAAACTCCAGAAATGTCCCGGATGGTCATAAATAATCATGATATCAACTTTGTCATGATAAATAGTTATAAGAATATTCTCTTGAAATATTTCCACCATATCATGTTCCTACAAAACTCAAAATACCAATTTTGCCCTTTTTGGTAAGTTGTAGAAACTTCCAAGGCACTGTTAGTCACAAGACAATAATAATCACCAAAAACACATAATAATCACATAATGAACATGTATAAATCATATTACAAATAAAAACAACCAATTCATCACATTTTAGAAAATTATTTTCAAAAAAAAACATCATATCATTTTCTTCACTTATTCATCTTTTTCATTATAACACCATATGTGACATGTAACACTTAAAATCATGACTTTGAAATTATCCAAACATATTTCTCAACAGACTTGAACAGCTGTGCATATTTATGAAGTTGGGGTAGGTCATTGCTGTATGAAATATTTGGTACTGCAAAATACCTCCTCACCTTCAGCTTCAAAGTGCCTCCATAACATTCTTTGAAATTCTTCTGAATTCAACTTCTGCACTTGATAATGTTACTACATTATGTTTTTTACTTCTCCATATAACTAAATTTCCTCTGATCATGGCAAGATACTCAGAAGTGGACCTCTTGTCATTAGGAATGCATGTCCAGTCAGCATCAGTATACATCTCCATGTCTAAGTGTTCATGCTTTTGAAACACTATTACCCTGCCTGGTGTTCCTTTCAAATGACGTATATAATCCTCATTGTTGCCTCCATATGTTGTTGGGGTTGATGTATAAATTGGCTCACAAATCCCATGATATATGCTATATCTGGTATGACATGGAAGAGATAAATCAATTTTTCTACATGTCTCTGATACTGTTCTATATTCACTCCTGGTGTCCCTTTCTTTATCTGTAGTTTATAATTCAATATCGATGTCTCACTTGGATTGCAATCAATCATCCCAACCTCAGCTAGCAAGTCAAGAATATACTTTCGTTGCGATATAAAGATTTCATTCTTCGACCGAAGAACTTCAATTCTAAGAAAGTACTTCAGTCCATCTAAGTCCTTCATCTCAAATTTTGTGAACAGATTTTCCCAAAGCCGTGCAATTTCATACTTATCATTTCATGTGATGATCATATTGTCCACATATATAATTAGGCATGTGATTAAGCCCCCTTTTTTCTTGAAGAACAGAGTGTGATCAACATTACTTTATCTATATCTGTTCTTTTTCATGACTATAGTGAACCTTCCAATCCATGTCATGGCAACTATTTTAAACTATAGAGAGCCTTTCTGAGTCGGCAGACTTCACCCTTTGAAACTCATCAGAAAAACCTGGTGGAGCTTCCATATATGCCTCTTCTTTAGTTCCATATGTAAAAATGCATTCTTAATGTCAAACTGATGAAGAGGCCAATCTCTTTTAGCTGCGACGGATAACAACACAATGATAGTATCAATCTTCGCAACCGGAGAAAAAATCTCTGAGCAATCAATCCCATAAGTTTATGTGTATCCTTTCGCCATAAGTCTGGCCTTATATCGCTCGATGGTCCCATCTATCCTGTATTTTATTATGGTAAACACCACCTACAGCCCACTGTTTTCTTTCTTTTGGCAACTCATATTTTTTCCATGTCTAATTCTTTTCCAGGGCGTCCATTTTTTGCTTTCATGTGTCTCTCTCCACTCAGCATTCTTACTCCCCTGAACTATATGTGGAATGACTTCAGAGCACATAGTATAAAAGAGCATCTTAGCATGTTCTGCAATTATCCCCTGGCTACATTGACAATATATCCAAAAGTTTGGGATACCCATTCCGGTGGGTACATGTCTGGTGGTATATCCATGTTCTTCCTAAAAGGAAGAACATGTTCATGTCTCTTAGTCGGATCATCAGTATTTCCCAAAATAGGTAAAATAGAGCGTTCTTCATTAGGGTGTGGATTACTTACCTTTTGTCAGAACATCTAACAAAAGAGACTTATCGGTGGTGGAAATTGGCTCGTTAGCCCTTCCTTCGTTGAGAGAGGTCTGCTCAGTGGCGTTATCTGCTCATTCTTGTTGGACAATCTTTGGATAGCAGAGCTATGTAACCAATCTAAGGACTCATTCAATTCCTCCCCCTGAGGCCTAGGGTGGGTATAAAGAATACTCAGATTCAAGGAATACATAGTCCAATGACATGGATTTAACGACTGATAGGATTATAACATCGGTAACCTTTCTTGTGGACATCATATCCAATGAACACACGTTTCTCGGCACGTGAGTCAGTTTTAGGAGTTTGTTTTTCGAGATATGTATGCACACGGAGCAACCAAAAGTACAAGGGGGAATAGTCAGGGATGGTGGAATGGTTGTTTGAGTGGCTAGCATTTATAATAGAGATTTATGTCAAGGATTTTTGCGGGTAGTCTGTTCAGGAGGTAGACTAAAGTAGCGACAGCTTCGTCCAGAAGTATTTAGGAGCATGTGACTCAAGTAACATAGCTCATGTCATTTCGAGGATGATACGCCTTTTTCGTTTGGTTATGCCATCCTAATTCTTCTCTTTTAGAATGCACAATTAGAATAGAGAAGCTGTTGATTGACCATTCCGTGAGCGAACATAGACCGGCCTTATTGAGCTACCTCATCAACGTCGTACATGCCTCATTGCTCGTACCACGTCCAATTATCTTCTTCGTATGAATATTCTGCAAAAGGCAAAAATTAGGATACATGAGTGCAACATAGTTGAGGTCATTCGTTACTTGACTTAGTGATAGTTACTTTGAGGGCAACGTTGGGGCATATAAACAGTTATTTAACTTCAATTGTGGTCAAAAAGCAATAGACCCCTCCCTTGAACAGAGATCAGCTCTCCACTGGTTGTTTTTGTATGGGATTTTGTAGGTGTAGAAAAGTGTATGAAGTCTTTAGGGTCATAGATCGTCGTATCAGTGGCTCCACAATTAAATATCCACTCATAGTTCTTTCTAGGGCTTATATAAGAGGTGAAAATGGTATGGTGAGCCTTTGGTAAGATTTTTTTGTGTCTGGGCTCACTTCTGTAATTTTTGATTTTTTTTGGAGGTGAATGTGTAAAAACATAAAATGCATAGGGAGATTGTGTAAAAACAGAGACTTGTGGGTGTATAAACATAAATTTAGAAACTTCTAACGCTGAATTTCCAATTTTAAAAGTTTGAGTGTTGAGATTTAAAACCACGGCCCTAATCCCACTTTCCTCATTGTTTGCTCTATCCATTTCGTCTCTCTCCTTCATCTCGGTTGTGACTCCTTTCTGTTTCACTATCTCTGCCTCGAATTTCGCCATCTGCTTTATAAATCCTGTGGCTGCCACCATTTGTGCCAGTTTGTAGAGTGACATTCACAGCAGCAACGTCTCGTCCTGGCATTGTTTGGCTCTATGTCTCCCCCTAGGGATTCCAGTGATTTTCTCTCTATCATTCGAGTTATCCAACCAACTGAAAGAATATATCACATGTGTTTCTTTATCCCACAGCGAGTGCATCTGAGTTTTGAGTTATCATCCTTCTTCGCAATGATGTCGTAGAGCAGAGAAGGAGTTCGGTCGTGTGTGTCCTATTTGTTCCCTTAGTTTCTCGTCCCTAGCCTGTGTTTAATCCCCGATGATGCATTGGACTTGGCTGAGGGGCCCTTCAAGATGCTCGTACGAGCCTCTTCTCAACTCACAACAGCATACGCTGCCTCCACTGAAGATAGTGGCTTTTGTTTTTGAATATCTCTCTTAACGGTCTCAAATTTCTTGTCTAAGGCTGTCAAGAGTTGGAACAATATCTGTTCCTGAACCTCTTTTGGTATATTACGATGTCTTCGGGATCCTTCATCGGACTTGGATCCTTTTGATCAATTGTCATTCAAATCCTCTGAAACATGTTCCAGCATTCTTCCAAGGTATTTGGCCCTTGCCAGATTGAGTTTGCTTGATTTTTCAGCTCAAACACATGCGGTGCTTGGCACATACGTGATGGCGAGGTCGTCTCATAATGCCTTATTCGTCGGTTATTATGGCACATTATTTACTAGATTGAATTCGTTGTTTTGAATCAACCAGGTAAAGACGCATTAATCATTTTGCTTCCAATGCGCATAGGTTGGTTCGGTAGGTAAGGATAGTGGGAGGAATTCCGGTGATGCGGTCGATCCTACCTCTTTTTCCTACTGCCTTCTTCATTAGGGTTGTCCATAGTGGGTTGTTTTTCTACTGAACTAAACTTGATCTTTAATGCCAAACTTTCACAATTTATTTGAGTTAGATGTTCGCCAAGGGTGTTAAGTAGCAAGTCTGCTACTTGAACAGTTAATTATTTAAGGAAGTTTCATGTGGTCTGGGTTGGTTTAATATTGATGTTATCATTGGTACTTGAAATGGTTTAACAGTTTGGTTGCAGGTTGTTTTGGCTTGGATTGAGTTGCTTTGGTTTGGATTGGGATGTGGTTGTTCTTGATCTTTCCAGGGCTGAGAAGAGTACGCCAAGAGGTATGCTTGGGACTATGCTGAAATCTTTGATGAGTCCCAATCTTCTGTTTGGTTGGTTGGATTTTGGTTGTTCGATTGGCTGGGTTGTGGCACGTTTTTGGTTTGAGGAGTCTGATAGATCTCTTTAAAGTTTTTGTTTGATTCTTTGGTTGACTAAGATTTTCGGATTGAAGTTGCTCTTTGAACCAGATGATGACAAAAAAACGTGTTTCTGAGTATTTACGGATCAATGCTCTAATACAATGTTAAAATTTATGAATGAAAGTCGTATTTCATTAATCAATAATATACGTCCAAAACCCCACTTATAATACACATTTGGATAAATAAAATAAATAAAAAGAAGCTTTGATTTATAATCGGGATTTGATTTGATATTAACAACAACAACATTACCCCAATGCCCTAGAGGCTATCGCCTATTGCATGTGTAGCGCCCCGCTCCCGAACCCTAGCATCGGGAACAGTGCACCCGCCGTATCTCACTAAGGAGGATACAAAGCGTCGAATCAATTTCCAACATGTCAGAAAAAGCGTAGAAATTTTTCTCGCGGAAACGAAATACAATAACATAAAGTTTTCTTGCTAAATAAAATTCCTTAATACAATAATAACCAACTCCTGACAATAATATAAGTCTGAAAAACCTAACAAGGTAATGTCTGATGAGATCCCAGTAAAATAAAGACAAACAGTCGCAAGGTCTCCTTATATCCTAAGCGCGACCATCAGTCTGCCCACTCCACTGTATCGGCCCCGTCCTCAACAAAGACGTAGTCATGAGTCTCTTCCTGCTCACCTGGTGGGGGGGGGGGAATAGGGGTGAGTGACTGGGAAATCACTCAGTAGGCACCTGCCTCCAAGTAATACAAGCCAAACATCCAAAAATGATAAAACACATAGCACATAACACATAATATCACATACGCATGCATAAGAATGCGGAAAAGTAAATAACACATAATATCACATAAGCATGCAAAACTGCGGAAAGGTAAATCACTCCAGATATAGAATGCGCAACAACATGATGCATGTCCCACTATGCATGTCACACGCAACAAAGTCATGTCACGCAGGATGCCAATATCCATACCGTGCAATGCATGAACCCGGGTCCTACTGAGTGGCTACAGGTCGTACACCCCACAGTCACCTTACTGAGTGTGAGTGGCCGCGCCTCCGCACACCATCCTGACTGTCGTGGCCCCGCCACCGTACACCATCCTGAGCGCCCGTGACCTGTACGTCACAACCCGCCATCAATGCAATGCACGTGCCATGAATGCAAAAACACAATCGCCTGAGGCCCCTGGCCCATCCTCACTATCCTCCGTCACTCAATTCTAGGTTCACTTATTATCCGGATGCTGACTAACCTTGTTCGGCATCAAATCTACTTTTCCACGTCATGTATACCTTTATCGTGCCTTTTCTATATTTTCCTCATTTATTCCTTATTCCTTAATTTATTTCTATTTACTACCTAATTATCCATATTAAATAAACTATCACAATTAATGAAATTTGGTAAAAATAATTTAATTTCAGTATTTTATAATTTATGGGATTTATTTATAATTTTGTGATATTTATTTACATTTTTCCTATAATTATTACTATTTTAAATTAATTAAATATCTATTATAACATTTCAGAAATTATCCAAAATATTTTCAGAAAATAAATCTTGGGCTGGCCCTAAACTACTCTTGCCAGCCCTCCCAGCCCGCGCTCACTCCTGGTCCGGCCCGCCAGGGTCCGGCCTGCCTCAGGTTTTTTTTTATAATATAGCTTATTGGGCCGACAACAGCTGGCCCGGACCGTTGGCCATTCGGCCCGGTCCGCGAAGCTGCCAGCCCTTTTTTTTTTCTTTAGCTACATAATTGGGCCAAGCCCCTTAAGCATTAGCTGGCCTGTTAAGGCCCAGCCTCTATCCATTCACTCAGGGCCTTCGGCCCTTCAGCGTTTCCAGCAGCACAGGGCCTTCGGCCCTTCTGCATTTACAAGTTTTTTTTTCTTCAATCACTCTCCCTGCGCCAGCCCCACCAGCGGCGCGTGTAGCCACGCGCGGCCCCTTCTGGCGGCGTGTGCGGCGCACCGGCGGTCTCCGGCGACCTTTTTTTCGACCCCGATCTATATTTTCGCCTATTTCCAGTCTAAGGGAACCTATTCTAAGGCCAAAACAAAATGAAAAGTCTCTAATCTGTAAGAGTTTTTACCATTTTGATTATCAAAATTTTCCCTAAAACCAAATCAGACACACGCAAACAATATACACGCATCCCACCGCCATCAAACATATTCACAGTCATCAAAAACTCATGCTTTTCACAGATCGAACCACATGTTATGAATTTCAACAATTAAAATAACAAAAGCACATAGAATACCACTAGAGCATGCTTGAATTTGCACCAAACGGAGGGGGAAAAGGAACCTACCTCGATTGCAAACAACTACGCAATTATAATACACTGCAAATGGATTGAAACACTTGAGTTCTCCCTTTTTCCCTTCTCCTTTTCCTTCTCTTCCTTTCTTCCTCTTCCTTTCCTTTCTCTATTGTCGGCGGCGCTCTCTGCCCTATTCTTCAATTTACCCCTTTTTTTTTATACTGATAATCTAACCCCCCCTGCTGCCCCCTTTTATTTTTTTGACTTCCGTGAATTGGGGGGGGGGCGTTATCTTCCATCAACGCAGCCTCCCCTTTTTTTTTAGATATTTATTTATTTTTTCATTATCCTTTTTAATTTAAATTCAAAAAAAATGATTACTAACCTCATTTATCACTTTATTTATCATTATCATTTATCTCTTCTTTTTTTCTGGTTATATCATCCTACCTACCTTACTAAAAGTTTCGTCCTTGAAACTTGCTGCAGCTTAATCGTAGAGGCCGAAAAGATTCAACGTACCTTAGTCGAAGAGCTCAGGGTAGCGTTCGCGCATCTGGTCCTCCAGCTCCCAAGTTGCTTCATTCTCTCTGTGGTTGCTCCATTGAACTTTGACGTATGGAATGATTCTTCTCCTCAGTACCTGGTCTTTGCGATCTATGATCCGTATAGGAGTCTCTTCGTACGATGTGTCCAGTCTGATCCTTAAAGGCGGTGCATCTAGTACGTGACTCGGGTCTGGGACGTACTTCCTCAGCTGAGAAACATGAAAGACATTGTGTACCTGAGCTAACGCCGGGGGTAACGCCAAACGGTAAGCTAACGGACCAATCCTTTCGAGCACCTCATATGGTCCAATGTACCGAGGCTTCAGCTTACCTTTCAGACCAAACCTCGCAACACCCTTCATAGGCGATACTCTCAAGTAGACCTTTTCTCCAGCATCAAACTTCAACGGACGCCTCTTCGAGTCAGCCCAGCTCTTACTTCTATCTTGAGCAATCTTAAGCCTTTCTCGAATCAACTTAACCTTCTCCTTGGTTTGCTCCAACAACTCTGGACCCGTGATAGTGCGCTCTCCAACTTCATCCCAAAGGATAGGGGATCTGCACTTACGCCCATAAAGCGCCTCAAATGGTGCCATGCCGATGGCGCTATGATGACTGTTGTTGTAAGAGAACTCAATCAACTTGACCATACTATCCCAGTTCCCCTTGAAATCGATGGCGCAGGCCCTCAACATATCCTCTAATGTCTGTATCGTCCTCTCTGATTGTCCATCTGTCTGTGGGTGAAACGCGGTACTCAATCGTAATTCGGTCCCCATTCTCTTTTGACATGCTGACCAGAACTTAGAAGTGAACTTCGAGTCACGGTCAGAGACAATACTGACTGGAACGCCATGTAAACTGATGACGTTGTCGATATAGAGTGTAACCAACCTCTCTAAAGTCACATCATTCGGCACTGGTAGGAAATGAGCAGACTTAGTCAAACGATCTAAATCACACAACGATCATGTCATTACCATTCCTTGTCTTCGGAAGACCCATCACAAAATCCATGGTTACATGCTCCCATTTCCACTCAGGGATCTCTAACGGCATCAACAACCCTCCTGGTCTCTGGTGTTCCGCCTTGACCTGCTGACATACTAAACACCTCTCAACAAACTCGGCTATATGTCTCTTCATCCCGCTCCACCAATAATGCCTTCAGGTCATTATACATCTTGGTAGCACCCGGATGAATTGACAACTTTGAGTTATGTGCCTCCTTCAACACCGTTCGTCTGAGATCCTCAACCTCAGGTACGCACAGTCTCCCCTGGAACCATATACTGCCATCACCATGAATCTGGAATCCATCAACCTGACTAGCTGTCATCCTCTCCCGTAGCTCACTCAGTGCTACATCTCCCTCTGCGCCTCTTTGATTTGCTCAATCAAAGATGGAGTAATAATCAACGCCGCTAGAACATTAGCTGTGGAGTCCATAATGTCAAGGTCCAACTCTGCCATATCTCTCTCCAACGGCGTTTGTCTGGCATGGCTAGATTTTCTACTCAGAGCATCTGCGACTCGGTTCGCTTTCCCCGGATGGTAGCTTATAGTCAAGTCGTAGTCCTTTAAAAGCTCCAGCCATCTCCTCTGACGCATGTTCAGTTCCTTCTGGGTGAATAAGTACTTCAAACTCTTATGATCCGTGAATACTTCGCACTTCACTCCATACAGATAATGACGCCAAATCTTAAGTGCAAAAACTACTGCAGCTAACTCCAGGTCATGCGTCGGATAATTCTGCTCGTATGGTTTCAACTGTCTTGAAGCATACGCGATGACCCTCCCATTTTGCATGAGGACACATCCTGCAAAGAAACAGTTAGGCCACTGTTGTAATGCGTATAATTCAACTCTGGAAACATATACATTACCTAATCCGTTCTTCGATGCATCGCTATATATGACAAACCCTTCTGAGCCTGAGGGTTGAGCAAGAATAGGGGCTGTCGTCAATCGTCTCTTAAGTTCTTCAAAACTCTGCTCGCATTCAGTGGTCCAGACAAACTTTGACTTTTTCTGAGTCAATCTGCTCAAAGGCACTGCTATCGATGAAAATCCTTCAACAAACTTCCGATAGTAGCCGGCCAAGCCCAGAAAACTCCTCACTTCGGTCACATTAGTCGGTCTAGGCCATTCAGTAATGGCCTCAATCTTCTTGGGATCAACAGAAATTCCCTCCTCTGAGACCACGTGGCCCAAGAACGCAACACTCTTCAGCCAGAACTAGCACTTACTAAACTTAGCATATAACTTCTTCTTCCTGAGAATATCCAGAACCTCCCGCAGATGCTTTTCGTGGGATTCCTCATCCGGAGAATAGACTAATATATCGATAAAGACCACCACAAACTTATCAAGCTGATCCCTGAACACCGTATTCATCAAATCCATGAAGGCCGCGGGAGCATTAGTGAGACCGAATGGCATCACCAAAAATTCATAGTGTCCATATCTAGTGCGAAAGGCAGTCTTTTCTACGTCCTCGGCTTTTATCCTCAATTGATGGTATCCAGATCGAAGATCAATTTTGGAGAATACTTTAGCGCCCTGAAGAATACCAATGTTGCAAAATTAATTGGAGAATTAGTACTATGAATTGCGAGTTGTATTGACTAGTGAGGTACCTTTAACTGATCGAAGAGGTCCTCGATCCGAGGTAGGGGATATTTATTCTTGATAGTGATCTTATTAATCTCCCGATAATCAATGCAAAGCCTCATACTGCCGTCCTTCTTCTTCACAAACAAGACCGGGGCTCCCCAGGGTGAGACGCTAGGTCGGATGAACTTCCGGTCCAGTAACTCCTGCAGCTGTTCTTTCAGTTCCTTCAGCTCGGCCGGAGCCATTCTGTATGGTGCCTTCGATATTGGTTCAGCACCGGGTAGTAAATTAATCTCAAACTCTACCTCCCGAATGGGCGGTAGTCCTGGTAGCTCATCGGGAAATACATCTTTATACTCACTCACCACCGGTATTGATTCTATCGAGGGTAACTCTTTTTCTGCGCCAATAGCATATACAAGAAAACATTGATTACCTTTCTCAACGCCTTGTGCGCCTGTGCTGCACTCATGTAGATCATCTTGGGCGCCTTATGTAACTTGTTCTCCTTGAAAGATGGTTTCCTGCTTACTCTGTGTCTGCATGCGGACCTGCCTCTGACGACAGTCGATCTTGGCCTCATACTTAGCCAGAAAATCCATGCCCAGAATAACATCAAAATCTTGCATCTGGATCGGAATCAGAGTCGCCGTGAACTCCAGCTCATAATCTCCATCGAAACGTCTCTGTACTGATAGTGCGATACCAACATCTGGTCACCAGCGGTTTGGACACGGTAAGGAATCTCCAGCCGTTCCGGTGGAATATTCAGACTCTTGGCAACCCTTCTGGCGATAAATGAGTGGCTGGCCCCACTATCGAAAAGGACGTAGGCTGGGACCTTGTTAATCAATATCTCACCTGCTACGACATCGCTGGTGTCCTCGACGTCGGCGTGCGACATGACGTGTACTCGGGCATTTGTCTTGGCCTCCCCTTCTGTTGTGGCTGGCGCTGCTGGGGTGGGGCATGTCCCTGTGCGGGGCAGTCTCTGGCAAAGTGCCCTGGTGTGCCGCATCTGTAGCAAACATTCTGGGTCCTCCAACACTGACCCGGATGAAATCGCCCACAATGGACACATGGAGTAGTAGGTGCCACTGTCCTCACTGGCTGTGCATCTGACAATGCTGGTCCCTCGATGGCTAGTGGCTGAGTAAACTGTCTCTGCTGCGGCGGTCGAGAAGAGCTCCCCTGCTGCTGGCGACGGGGCACCTTCAGCCATGTCCCAGGTCTCCCGGAACGGTACTCCTCCCGTGGCCGCTTCGTCCGGTCATCTACCGCACTCTTCCTGAGGTCACCCTCAACATCCCGACATACCTCAGCAAATCCTCGAAAGTCCTCGGTCTAGCACAAATGATCAACGACTGAATGCGAGGGCTCAGTCCGGTCTTGAATTTAGACATCTTTGCCCTCTCGTTATCCATAACGGAGGGCATATACCTCCCCAGCGCATGAAATCTCTCCGCATACTGGTCTACGGTCTACGGTCATAGACCCCTGAGTAAGCAGCTGAAACTCAGTCATCCTCCTCTGTATGGCACTCTCCGGAATATAGTGCCTCTCATACTCTTCTCGAAACTGAGTCCAAGTCACCGGAGGGGTCAATCGGCGCTGCACATTGATCCACTATCCCCTCGCATCACCCTCCAAAAATGAAACGACCACCTCCACTTTCAGGTCATCAGGGACCTGTAATAGTCTCAACTGCTCAGTCATATTCTGGAGACAAATCTCAGCCTCCTCTGGCCGTGTAGTGCCCCTAAACATCGGTACCCGGGAGTGCTGCATCTCCCTGTAAAAGAAACAAAGTCCCGGGGGGTGGTGGTGGGGGCTGTTGCTGTTGTTGTTGCTGCTGTTCTTGCTGTTGCTGCAGGTGAGCCATCTGCACCTGCTGCTGAGCCACCAGGGTAGTCAGGGTGGCTAGAGTATCAGCAATAACTTGGGGAATAGCCCCCTGGCCCTGATGGCCATCCCCATCGCGCCCTCTATTTCCTGCTGGCTCACGTCTTGGCGGCATCTTCCTGAAGTTCGAGTTCATAGAGGTACGCAGGTTAGTCACAAATAAAGTAAATAGTTTTTTCGCGGGGTAAAGAAGTAATTAATAAGAAAAGCTCTCCATCGGCACACACCTCCCTTAACCCGATCATAACTTAGGTCTACTTCATTTATTAGGGGTGTACTAGTTGTTTTTAAGGAAAGATCATCACTTATGTCTAGGTGATCTAGTTAATCTTGCGTTTCCGAGGCGGATCTGAAGCCTCGTCTCTAATACCACCTGTAGCGCCCCGCTCCCGAACCCTAGCATCGGGAACAGTGCACCCGCCGTATCTCACTAAGGAGGATACAAAGCGTCGAATCAATTTCCAACATGTCAGAAAAGGCATAGAAATTTTTCTCGCGGAAACGAAATACAATAACATAAAGTTTTCTTGCTAAATAAATTCCTTAATACAATAATAACCAACTCCTGACAATAATATAAGTCTGAAAAACCTAACAAGGTAATGTCTGATGAGATCCCAGTAAAATAAAGACACAACAGTCGCAAGGTCTCCTTATATCCTAAGCGCGACCATCAGTCTGCCCACTCCACTGTATCGGCCCCGTCCTCAACAAAGACGTAGTCATGAGTCTCTTCCTGCTCACCTGGTGGGGGGGAATAGGGGTGAGTGACTGAGAAATCACTCAGTAGGCACCTGCCTCCAAGTAATACAAGCCAAACATCCAAAATGATAAAACACATAGCACATAACACATAATATCACATACGCATGCATAAGAATGCGGAAAAGTAAATAACACATAATATCACATAAGCATGCAAAAGACTGCGGAAAGGTAAATCACTCCATATCCAGATATAAATGCGCAACAACATGATGCATGTCGCACTATGCATGTCACACGCACAAAGTCATGTCACGCAGGATGCCAATATCCATACCGTGCAATGCATGAACCCGGGTCCTACTGAGTGGCTGCAGGTCGTACACCCCACAGTCACCTTACTGAGTGTGCGTGGCCGCGCCTCCGCACACCATCCTGAGTGTCGTGGCCCCGCCACCGTACACCATCCTGAGCGCCCGTGACCCGTACATCACGACCCGCCATCAATGCAATGCACGTGCCATGAATGCAAAACACAATCGCCTGAGGCCCCTGGCCCATCCTCACTATCCTCCGTCACTCAATTCTAGGTTCACTTATTATCCGGATGCTGACTCAACCTTGTTCGGCATCAAATCCACTTTTCCATGTCATGTATACCTTTATCGTGCCTTTTCTATATTTTTCCTCATTTATTCCTATTTTTCCTTAATTTATTTCTATTTACTACCTAATTATCCATATTAAATAAACTATCACAATTAATGAAATTTGGTAAAAATAATTTAATTTCAGTATTTTATAATTTTTGGGATTTATTTATAATTTTGTGATATTTATTTACATTTTTTCTATAATTATTACTATTTTAAATTATTAATATCTAATTATAATTATCATTTCAGAAATTATCCAAAATCAAATATTTCAGAAAAAAATCTTGGGCTGGCCCTAAACTACTCCTGCCAGCCCTGCCAGCCCGCGCTCACTCCTGGTCCGGCCCGCCAGGGTCCGGCCTGCCTCAGGTTTTTTTTTTATAATATAGCTTATTGGGCCGACAACAGCTGGCCCGGACCGTTGGCCATTCGGCCCGGTCCCGAAGCTGCCAGCCCCCCTTTTTTTTCTTTAGCTACATAATTGGGCCAAGCTCCTTAAGCATTAGCTGGCCTGTTAAAGCCAGCCTCTATCCATTAACTCAAGGCCTTCGGCCCTTCAGCGTTTCCAGCAGCACAGGGCCTTCGGCCCTTCTGCATTTACAAGTTTTTTTTCTTCAATCACTCTCCCAGCGCCAGCCCCACCAGCGGCGTGTGTAGCCACGCGCGGCCCCTTCCGGCGGCGCGTGCGGCGCACCGGCGGTCTCCGGCGACCTTTTTTTTCGACCCCGATCTATATTTTCGCCTATTTCCAGTCTAAGGGAACCTATTCTAAGGCCAAAACAAAATGAAAAGTCTCTAATCTGTAAGAGTTTTTACCATTTTGATTATCAAAATTTTCCCTAAAACCAAATCAGACACACGCAAACAATATACACGCATCCCACCGCCATCAAACATATTCACAGTCATCAAAAAATCATGCTTTTCACAGATCGAACCACATGTTATGAATTTCAACAATTAAAATAACAAAGCACATAAAATACCACTAGAGCATGCTTGAATTTGCACCAAACGGAGGGGAAAAGGAACCTACCTCGATTGCAAACAACTACGCAATTATAATACACTGCAAATGGATTGAAACACTTGAGTTCTCCCTTTTCCCTTCTCCTTTTCCTTCTCTTCCTTTCTTCCTCTCTTCCTTTCCTTTCTCTATTGTCGGCGGCGCTCTCTGCCCTATTCTTCAATTTACCCTTTTTTTTATACTGATAATCTAACCCCCCTGCTGCCCCCTTTTATTTTTTTGACTTCCGTGAATTGGGGGGCGTTATCTTCCATCAACGCAGCCCCCCCTTTTGTTTTAGATATTTATTTTTTTCATTATCCTTTTTAATTTAAATTCAAAAAAAAATGATTACTAACCTCATTTATCACTTTATTTATCATTATCATTTATCTCTTCTTTTTTTTCCGGTTATATCAGCATGGTATGGAGAGATCAGATGTACGCAACTATACATATGTGTTAAAGACATACAGAGGTTGTTTACCGATGACCCATAATGAAAATTGCGTGAAACTGTATTGATCAACTGCTACTTCATTATATAAAAAGTGCAGCCAATTTAGTGAGTCATTTTAGTTTATTCTAATTATATTCCAAAATCAAGAAATAGTATGCGATTGATATCAAACTGTAGCGCCCCGCTCCCGAGCCCTAACATCGGGAACAGTGCACCCGCCGTATCTCACTAAGGAGAATACAAAGCGTCGAATCAATCTCTTACTTGTCAAAATGACGTAGAAATTTTTCGCGGAAACGTAAACCATAACATATATTAAACTCCAATAATCGTCATTACATTGCTAATTAAAACTCTGGAAATAAAATAGTAAAGTAGTGTGTGGAAATCCTCAAAATATAAATAAGAACAAAACAACTGCAGCGTCCCCTCATATCCTAGCCGCAGCTCTCAACCAGCCCACTCTGCTATGTCCGTCCCGTCCTCAATGAAGATATGCTCGTAGTCCTCATCCGGCTCACCTGGGAAGTAGGGGTGAGTGACAGAAATCACCCAGTAGATGCCCGCCTCAAACAAATACAAAACGTACATACCAAAATGATATAGCCACATAGCACATAAACATGATATAACACATAGCACATAAATATAAGATAACATGCATAAGATAAAGTAAATGCGGTAAGTAAGTCACTCCACATAAAAATGCGCAAGTACGTGATGCATGCTCAATTAACGTGTCACACGCAACAAGAATCATGTCATGCAATATGCCCTAGACCTATATGCAATGCATGATCCCGGGATTGACTGGATGCCTGTAGCCCGTGCACTACAATCCACCCTTGCGGATGCCCGTGGCCCGTGCACCACGATCCACCCCAACCGATGCCCGTGGCCCGTGCACCACGATCCACCGTAACCAAGTATCCATGGCCCGTACACCATGATCCTCTTCACTCGAGCGTCTGAGACCCGTACATCTCAGCCCACTCCCAATGCAATGCACGTGCCATGAATGCAACAACAAAATCGCCTGGGGCCCGTACGCCCATCCTCACCAACTCCGGCTCTCAACACTAGTCGTCTGGGGCCCGTACGCCCATCCTCACCATCTCCGGCACACAATATTTAGTTTAGTAAATTTTAAGAACATTGAAAAGTTGTTATTTAGCATCCCCTCATTTTCCTTAACTTGTATTAATTTTCTAGAATTTTCTACTAATTTTCCCTTATTTAATTCTATTTATTACTAATTATTTTTAATTACTTACATTTACCAAAATTCATAAATTAAGTGGAAATAATTTAATTTTAACATTTTATATTTTCTGTAATTTATTTAGAATTTTCTAATAATTAAATATATTTTTCTAGAATTTTAAACTAATTTTAATTAATTATTTATTGTTTAATCATTTCAGAAATTAATTTCAGATTTTTTTTTAATTTTCGGCCTGGGCCGGCCTGCTGCCTGGTCCGGTCCGCTGGCCATCCGGTCCGGTCCGGCAGCCTGGCCGGTCCAACAGTATTTTCTTTTTTTTTTTTTTTTTTTCTATTTTCTTCTAACCTCCATAAAATCTTCGTTTTAACTCCGATTGACCTCAAACCAGTTGCGTTGGACTCGTTATAACGAGACGCAACTTTTGAAGGTGGACACGTCATCACGTGTCCGGACGCGCCGTCAGGGGCCGCGCGTGGGCCCCACGCGCCACCCCTCTGAAACGCGTCCGTCAGACCCTTTTTTTTCAATTTTCAACCAATCCTAACCTATTCCAGGCTAGATGAAGTTATTCTAAGGTCAAAACGAAATTTTTAAACCCCCTAAGTATGTAAATCCCTAATCTTTTGAGTTGTTTAAAGCGTATTCTCACCCTAATCCAATCATACCATCAAATTCACATTCATACACATACGTAGCAGCAAGTAAACAGTTACCTCATGCTTTTCAATTATAAACAAATACACATCTATAATATAATAATTAAAACAAGTAAATCACATAAAATATATCATCAAGGAATGCATGTATTATACCCGTTTGAGGGGGGAAGAGGCACCTACCTCGATTGACGATAACACCAATAAATTCAACGGACTAAAACTTGGGTTCGGGGTCTCGCCTTCCTTCTTCTTCTCTCTTTTTCTTCTTCTCTTTTTTTTTCTCTCTCTCCCTAGCCGTGCGTGTGTGTGTATGCGTGTGTGGCCACTTGATGATGTGCGTGTATGTGTATATGTGGTGGGGGAATTAGGATAGATTTTTAGGTTTCCCATTTGATTTTGGTTTAGGTTTCCTAATGTGACTCTAATCACTATTAGTTTATAATTATCTTTGTTATCATTATCACCTTTTTCATTATTATCATTATTATTATCCTATTTGGTAAGATTTATGTATACATATATCTACTACATATATATATCTATATTATATATATATATATATATATATATATATATATATATATATATATATATATATCTTTTATTTTCTTTTTTTTTCTTCGGCCATAACAACCTACCCACCTTACAAGAAGTTTCGTCCTCGAAACTTGACGTACCTTATTCGAAAAGCTGTGGATATCTCTCTCGCATTTGCTCCTCAAGCTCCCAAGTCGCCTCGCGCTCGGTGTGATTGGTCCACTGCACTTTGACATAAGGGATGACTCGGTGTCTCAACACTTGGTCCTTGCGATCCACTATCCTGATAGGAGTCTCCTCATATGTAATGTCCGGTCGGATCCTCAACGGTGGCGCATCCAAAACATGGCTCGGGTCCGGAACATATTTCCTCAACTGAGAAACGTGAAATATGTTGTGAACCTGAGCCAAGGTAGGGGGTAATGCCAGTCGGTAGGCCAAGGTACCGACCTTCTCGAGCACCTCGTATCGACCAATGTAGCGAGGCTTCAGTTTACCCTTTATACCAAATCGCGAAACCCCCTTCATAGGTGACACTCTCAAGTAAACCTTCTCGCCCATGTCGAACTCCAGTGGACGTCGTTTCGAATCGGCCCAGCTTTTGCTTCTGTCTTGAGCAACCTTTAGTCTATCTCGTATCAATTTTACTTTCTCTCTAGTCTGCTCAACCAACTCAGGGCCGGTAATAACACGCTCGCCAACCTCGTCCCAATGAACAGGAGACCTGCACTTACGTCCATAGAGCGCCTCAAAGGGTGCCATGCCGATGGCACTATGGTGACTGTTGTTGTAGGAAAACTCAATTAGCTTGATCATACCGTCCCAGTTCCCCTTGAAGTCCAATGCACACGCTCTCAACATGTCTTCTAATGTCCGAATGGTCCTTTCAGACTGCCCGTCTGTCTGTGGATGAAAAGCGGTACTGAGTCGCAGCTCCGCCCCCAACCTTTTCAAGCTGACCAGAATCGAGAGGTGAATTTCGAATCACGGTCTGAGACGATACTGACTGGGACTCCGTGTAGGCTAACAACATCATCAATATATAATGTCACCAGTCTTTGCACGGTCACATCACTAGGCACGGGTAGGAAGTGAGCAGTCTTCGTCAATCGATCAACGATCTCCCAGATCATATCGTTACCGTTTCTTGTTTTAGGAAGTCATGCTATAAAGTCCATCGTCACATGCTCCCACTTCCATTCCGGTATCTCTAATGGCAACATCAAACCTCCCGGCCTCTGATGCTCTGCCTTAACCTGCTGACAAACGAGACATCTCTCAATGAACTCAGCAATGTGTCTTTTCATCCCACTCCACCAGTAGTGTTTCTTTAGATCGTTATACATCTTCGTAGCACCGGGGTGGATCGACAACTTCGAATTGTATGCCTCCTTCAGCAATTCCCTCCTTAGCTCCTCATCGTCAGGCACGCACAACCTTCCTTGGTACCAAATACTTCCATCATCATGAATCTGGAAGCCCTCAATTAAATTGGTTAACATCCTCTCTCGGATATCACTAAGCGTCACATCTTCCTTTTGCGCCTCCTTGATCCGCTCAACCAGAGATGGTGTAATTTCTAAGGCTGCCAGAATATTAGCAGTGGAATCAACAATGTCGAGATCAAACTCTGCCATCTCTTTCTCTAATGGTGTCTGTCCAGCGTGATTAGACTTTCTGCTCAAGGCATCTGCAACTCGGTTTGCCTTCCCGGATGATAACTAATGGTCAGGTCATAATCCTACAATAGCTTAAGCCATCTCCTCTGATGCATATTCAACTCCTTCTGTGTGAATAGATACTTCAAGATCATACGATCTGTGAAGAATTTGCACTTTACACCGTATAGATAATGACGCCAACTCTTTAATACAAACATCACCGCTGCCAGCTCCAGATCATGAGTCGGGAAATTTTGTTCATATTGCTTCAACTGTCTCGAAGCGTATGCAATAACTCTATCTCCCCTTACCTTAACACGCATTCTAGCCCATTCTTTGAGGCGTCGCTATAGATGACAAATCCTTCAGTGCCAGAGGGTTATGCTAACACTAGTGCAGTCGTCAATTTCTGCTTCAACTCTGCAAAGCTTTTCTCACACTCGGAGGTCCATACAAACTTAGTCTTTTTCTGAGTCAGTCGACTCAGTGGTGCTTCAATCCTCGAAAATCCCTTCACAAACTTGCGATAATAACCGGCAAGGCCAAGAAAGCTGCGTACCTCAGTGACGTTAGTAGGTCGTGGCCATTCCGTGATCGCCTCTATCTTCTTTCTAAGAGTCTCCAATACCTCCCGCAAGTGTTCAGCATGAGCCTCCTCATTAGACGAGTACACCAAGATGTCGTCGATGAACACCACCATAAAATGGTCCAACTGCTCCCTGAATACTGTGTTCATCAGATCCAGGAAAGCCGCAGGTGCATTCGTCAGTCCAAAGGGCATTACAAGAAACTCGTAGTGGCCATATCGAGCACAGAACGCAGTCTTTGCTATGCCTTCTGCCTTAATCCTTAACTGATGGTAGCATGATCGAAGATCAATCTTCGACAATACCATGGCACTCTTCAACTGATCATTTAACTCATTGATCATCAGTAGTGGGTATTATTCTTTATCGCGATCTTATTAAGCTTACGATAGTCGATGCATAGTCTCAGACTACCGTCCTTTTTCTTCACAAATGATACCGGGGTCCCCAGGGCGAAACACTAGGTCTGATGAACTTTCGGTCCAGCAACCCCTATAACTGTTCCTTGAGCTCTTTTAACTATGTTGTTGCCATCCTGTATGGCGCCTTCGAGATCGGTTTACCTTCGGGTATAAGATCAATCTTGAACTCTGCTTCCCTGCTCGGTGGTGAAAATGATAGCTCATCAGAGAAGCCGTCCTTAATTTCTCATACCACTGGAATGTCCTCCCCTTTGCTTTCTGCTACTTCTGACCCTGTGGTGGAGGGGCTTGTGCCGGTGTAGGACACTCTCTAGCATAATGTCCCTGTTTGCCACAGTTGCAGCAAACCTTTTTGAGCTCTCTAGCAATGATCTATGTGCGAATAACCACAATGTGTACCTACTGGGGGTGGCGGTACAACTGCCTTGAGTGGCTGTGCCGCTGTCGCTGCGGGACCCTCAATCATCAATGGTCGAGACGCTGATCCCTGTCCCTACTGTGGTGATCTGAAAGATTGCCCGGTCAGATGGCAGCATGAGATCTTTAACCATCTCTCCTATCTCCTAAGACGGAACTCCTCTCGCGGTCTCTTAGCCCTGTCGACCGCTCCAACCCTCTCGAGATCACCCTCAACCTCAAGACACACTTCCAGCAACTCTTCAAAAGTGGAGGCTGATTGCAGATGATCAATGACTGAAGGCGAGAGCTCAAGCTGGTCTTGAACTCCAGCATCTTCGCTTTCTCGTTATCCATGATGACGGGCATGTAACTCGCAAGTGCATGGAACCTCTCAAACTACTGGTTCCCAGTCATGGACCCCTACGTCAGAAGCTGAAACACCATCATCCTCCTCTAAATGACACTTTTAGGAACATAGTGCTTTTGGTACTCCTCCCTGAACCAGGTCCATATCGGTGATGGAGTCAATCTGCGTGTCATGCCCTGCGCCATTGCTCGGCATTACCCTCGGAGAATGGTACAACCGCATCAACCTTCAGGCCATCCGTAACTTGCATCAATCTCAACTGCTCAGACACATTCTTGAGCCAGATCTCTGCTCCTCTGGTCGTGTGGTACCTCTGAACATAGGTACCCGGCAGTTCTGCATCTCCCGGTAGAAAAATCGAAGCCCCCTGGGGTGGTGGTGCTGGAGGTGGCTGCTGCTGCTGTTGCTGCTGTAGGTGAGCCATCTGTATCTGCTGCTGGGCTATCAATGCAGTCAGCCTGGCCAGGGTATCTACAAGGACCTAAGGAATGGTCCCCTGACCCTGCTGATCATCGCCATCGTGTCCTCCGTTTCCAGCTGGCGGCTCGCGTCGTGGAGGCATTATCCGGAATTTGAGTTCATGAAACGAATACAGATTTGTCGATAATAAGTTGAAAGGTGGAACGCGGATAAATTGATAATTAGACAAGAAAAGCTCACCATCGGCACACACCTCCCATAACCCGATCATAACTTAGGTCTAAAATCATCTCTTAAGTCTACTTTGTTTATTAGGGGTAAAATCGTCATTTTACAAAAGATCGTAACTTACGTCTAGTGATCTAGTTAATCCTGTGTTTCCGAGGCGGATCTGAAGCCTCGGCTCTGATACCACCTGTAGCGCCCCGCTCCCGAGCCCTAACATCGGGAACAGTGCACCCGCCGTATCTCACTAAGGAGAATACAAAGCGTCGAATCAATCTCTTACTTGTCAAAATGACGTAGAAATTTTTCGCGGAAACGTAAACCATAACATATATTAAACTCCAATAATCGTCATTACATTGCTAATTAAAACTCTGGAAATAAAATAGTAAAGTAGTGTGTGGAAATCCTCAAAATATAAATAAGAACAAAACAACTGCAGCGTCCCCTCATATCCTAGCCGCAGCTCTCAACCAGCCCACTCTGCTATGTCCGTCCCGTCCTCAATGAAGATATGCTCGTAGTCCTCATCCGGCTCACCTGGGAAGTAGGGGTGAGTGACAGAAATCACCCAGTAGATGCCCGCCTCAAACAAATACAAAACGTACATACCAAATGATATAGCCACATAGCACATAAACATGATATAACACATAGCACATAAATATAAGATAACATGCATAAGATAAAGTAAATGCGGTAAGTAAGTCACTCCACATAAAAATGCGCAAGTACGTGATGCATGCTCAATTAACGTGTCACACGCAACAAGAATCATGTCATGCAATATGCCCTAGACCTATATGCAATGCATGATCCCGGGATTGACTGGATGCCTGTAGCCCGTGCACTACAATCCACCCTTGCGGATGCCCGTGGCCCGTGCACCACGATCCACCCCAACCGATGCCCGTGGCCCGTGCACCACGATCCACCGTAACCAAGTATCCATGGCCCGTACACCATGATCCTCTTCACTCGAGCGTCTGAGACCCGTACATCTCAGCCCACTCCCAATGCAATGCACGTGCCATGAATGCAACAACAAAATCGCCTGGGGCCCGTACGCCCATCCTCACCAACTCCGGCTCTCAACACTAGTCGTCTGGGGCCCGTACGCCCATCCTCACCATCTCCGGCACACAATATTTAGTTTAGTAAATTTTAAGAACATTGAAAAGTTGTTATTTAGCATCCCCTCATTTTTCCTTAACTTGTATTAATTTTCTAGAATTTTCTACTAATTTTCCCTTATTTAATTCTATTTATTACTAATTATTTTTAATTACTTACATTTACCAAAATTCATAAATTAAGTGGAAATAATTTAATTTTAACATTTTATATTTTCTGTAATTTATTTAGAATTTTCTAATAATTAAATATATTTTTCTAGAATTTTAAACTAATTTTAATTAATTATTTATTGTTTAATCATTTCAGAAATTAATTTCAGATTTTTTTTTAATTTTCGGCCTGGGCCGGCCTGCTGCCTGGTCCGGTCCGCTGGCCATCCGGTCCGGTCCGGCAGCCTGGCCGGTCCAACAGTATTTTCTTTTTTTTTATTTTTTTCTATTTTCTTCTAACCTCCATAAAATCTTCGTTTTAACTCCGATTGACCTCAAACCAGTTGCGTTGGACTCGTTATAACGAGACGCAACTTTTGAAGGTGGACACGTCATCACGTGTCCGGACGCGCCGTCAGGGGCCGCGCGTGGGCCCCACGCGCCACCCCTCTGAAACGCGTCCGTCAGACCCTTTTTTTCAATTTTCAACCAATCCTAACCTATTCCAGGCTAGATGAAGTTATTCTAAGGTCAAAACGAAATTTTTAAACCCCCTAAGTATGTAAATCCCTAATCTTTTGAGTTGTTTAAAGCGTATTCTCACCCTAATCCAATCATACCATCAAATTCACATTCATACACATACGTAGCAGCAAGTAAACAGTTACCTCATGCTTTTCAATTATAAACAAATACACATCTATAATATAAATAATTAAAACAAGTAAATCACATAAAATATATCATCAAGGAATGCATGTATTATACCCGTTTGAGGGGGGAAGAGGCACCTACCTCGATTGACGATAACACCAATAAATTCAACGGACTAAAACTTGGGTTCGGGGTCTCGCCTTCCTTCTTCTTCTCTCTTTTTCTTCTTCTCTTTTTTTCTCCTCTCCCTAGCCGTGCGTGTGTGTGTGTATGCGTGTGTGGCCACTTGATGATGTGCGTGTATGTGTATATGTGGTGGGGGAATTAGGATAGATTTTTAGGTTTCCCATTTGATTTTGGTTTAGGTTTCCTAATGTGACTCTAATCACTATTAGTTTATAATTATCTTTGTTATCATTATCACCTTTTTCATTATTATCATTATTTATCCTATTTGGTAAGATTTATGTATACATATATCTACTACATATAATATCTATATTATATTATATATATATATCGATATATATATATATATTCTTTATTTCTTTTTTTTTTTCTTCGGCCATAACACAAACCCCTGATTTACGGCAACCATACTTCTTAACAGTAATCAGATAGGTAAGTTTCAGGGAATGAAGCCACCGGTCCGTGAGAATACAAATCTGGTAACATATTACAGTTTTTCCTACCCGAAGCTACGTGGCGTCGGTGTTAATATGAAAGTTGATGCTAATCTAGAAACAGAGCTGCCGGGTGCAAAGTCTCAAAACTTTAATATGCCGATTTTACTTAGTTCTGGTAGTGCCAAACATCAAATTTCCGTCCTTGTCGACGCCCAGAAAATGGTTACTCTAAATAGCATTTGGATAATTACATCTATTTTATATACCTTCTTATTTTTCAATCTTCTTTTTTACCATGGGAGATGGGACAAAAACTATCATATTTGACGCAATCAATTATGATCTCTTTCCCTGATACAGTTCTTCCTGTGTGCATTGATATTTCTGATTGGTTGGATTAAAGTTGCTTGGCAGCATTATTTTCTTGTTATACAAATTTTTATGGAGGAGAATCTGTAATGATTGGTATGGTTATGGCTGAAACTTCTCTCTCTTTCTTTGGTTTTCTCAAAAAGTTGAACTCCAACTAGTAAATGTCCATGTCACACTCAGTCTCAAATAGTGTAGGGATGTAAATCAGGTATCCAACGGCCTGCTAGCAGGAGCTTGACCATTTACACAGTAGTCTGCATAAGGAGCCCCCAATACTGCAGGCAAGCTTACAGACCAAAAAAGCTCTCGCACTATACACTCGCTGAGAAGGGGCTCTTTCTTTGGTTTTCTCATGATGCAAGATGTTTGCTGAGTTGTGTGGGATTCGTTTCACATGCTCTTAGAGCCTAATGGGGTCTTTTACCATTTGTAAGTTGGAAGTATATACTTGTGATGAAGTTGACATTCTTTATCATACGTTTTACAATACATATTTTTGTTCAAATTATTTCTTATGGTAAATAATGGCATATCCTTGAAATCGAACTCATGTGTGGAGGATACAAATCAAGAGCCCAGCGGCCTTTTAGATTGAGTGAGATTTTACGTAATGACCCACACAAGATGTTTCTCCGCAAACCAGGCTTTCTGTCTAGCAGTGCATGTCCTGGAATCGAACTCTTGACTTCTTGAAGCAAATTCCAACTCGAATACTAACCGGACTATACATTTCTAATGAGATATATGGTGGAGGCAAACAACTTAATAAATTAATCATAGTGATAGGTAGGTTTGTGGATTTAGTGAGAAGGGTGTGATGGTAGATGTTTGGTTTGGGAGAGAGAAAACAAATACAAAAGCACCGAAGAATGTGGCTGTTAAGACTTGGAATAGAATATGAAACAAATTTTGGTAGTGATGTAATGATGAAATAGTAGTCAATTCAGAAAGATCCGTGACGCCTGTCTAGTTGGGATCGGATCTCCTCACCGCGCGGTGAGTTACCGCGCGGCTGAGGACGCGACACGTGGCAGCAGTAGGGGGTGGTGCTGGATGCGGGTTACCCTCATCCAGCCTCACCACCCCCCCTTGCTGCCACGTGTCATGCGGTCACGCACGCGGTGAGGGGGATGCGGTGAGGGGATCCTATCCCTGTCTAGTTGGCCTCTAGTTACCCATGATAATAACGTAATCCATTTCTAATTTGTCCCACTTGTTATTCTCTCTGTTTACAGACCACGCCATGCATATAATTCATTTTACCCAATTATTTTCTTTCTGGAGTATTCTTAAGGTTTTATATCTAGACGAAATGAAATTTTGTTGAAAATAATAATCTTGATATGTGATTTTGATGTTGTTTAAGCTATATCATGTTTATGTAAGTCATCTATGCAGATACATATAGAGTCGTGAGTTTTATTGGAAGTAAGCCCTCTATCCTTCAAGATTGAAGTATTGTTTGTCTGACCCTCACCTTCTCCAGACCCTAGCGATAACTTTTGATGTTTTTGAGATGTACTGGATATGATGGGGTTATTGTATGTTTCCGTAAGAGGTAGTGCGTAGTGCGTTGCTAGTAAAACAGGTTAAAGTTGTTTTTTATGTAAGGAGATTATTCATTTTTTCCCCCCGAAATGAAAACATTATGCCCTTTCCATTGGCAAATTTCAAAATTAAGCTTATTTCCATTTTTGGTGAATGTTGAGGCCTTTTTTCTTTAAAAATCTTATAAAAAAAAGTATATATAACCCTGCAAGGTAGCTCAAGGAATACAATTTAAATATTTCTTAATTTTCCAGCTTCCTATTAAGCTTGAAGCATCAATTGCATAACCCAGCGAGCTAACCTAATCTTCTCGGCCTTCCAATTCCGATAAGATGGTATTTCCCCTAGTTCTATAAAACCGAGCGAAACAAAAAAAAAAAAAAAAAATTACCTTCTCTACTATAAAACCGAGTGAAACAAATAAAATTACTCTTCATTGTATATCTACTTGTTCCCTAATAATTTACTTGGACGGATTGTATCTCGACCACTCACATTTGAATCAGGAATAACGGAGTTGATTGGTTCTGATTCATACCATCCAAAAGGTGCTTGGAGGCCGTGGCAATTACTTTTTTTTTATTATCAATTGCTTGATTATAATTAATCTATTATTTATATTTTAAAATTTTTACTAAAACGAGCTAAACTATTCGCGAATGTTTGGCTCGTTTAAATAGTTATACTGTTATTGAGCCCGAACTTGAACCAATTTTAAAGTTCGTTTAGCTAAACGAACCGAGACGAACAGTTGTTTAGCTAAAAGAATCCGAATTCGAAAACCTAGTATTCGGTTCGGCTCGGTTCGTTAACACCCCTAGTCCCAAGACATAGCTCAGTTGGTACTCTGTTGGATTGTCATCAACAGGTTCAGAGTTTGATTTCAGAGACACGCACAGTGTGTGTTTCACTTCTGCTAGGTCGAAGGCCTAGTTTGCAGGAGCACATCTTGTGTACGTCCTTGCATAAAGTCCTCACTAACTCACTGATCTCCTGATTTGCAGCCTTCACAATATTATTTTGGGGCGGACGGTGAGAATCCTCGTAACGATAGTGTGGTCTTTTGCCATCTAGATTGACGATATGCGAACTTAAAGGTCATATGAGTGGGGAATGGGGACTCTTAACGTCAAGTTTATTAGTCCGTTTTACCTCATAACTCTGTGATTGATGATAATAGCTAACAGATGAAATTGTTTATAATCGTGATCATTGATGAACTTCTACTCTGTCTTAAACTCATCTTTTTCCCATCTACATCATCTACGACTTGGCTATGGGACCTTGTAGATTTCCAAGAAGGGGACGTTGTAGATTTCCAGGATCAGGTATGATTTCTTACATCCAAATTACAGTTAGATGGAATGATTTATCATAGATGGTTTTTTTCCTGTGTGAAAGATGAACATCATTAGATTTGACAATCAATCACCCTCAGTTGAAATGGGCATGAATCATTGCCTAATCAATCATATCCTCAACCCAAAAATTCCATGATCTAAAGCATCTACAGACAATTAATCACCTTTAAGACTTCGAACTATTCAACAATTAGCGATTTGTCATTGATATAAAATAAAGACAAACAAATAGTAAGCACCGTAAATTTTGCAAATCAAATATGCAAATCGCAAAAAATGGCCAAAAGCAATCAGTCTCTTCAATATCTGGCAGAGGGAATTGATCATATAGATATACAGATATGAAGCAGTAAAAATTCTTGACTATTTACAGTGTGGAAAGAATGATAATCTATGACTGATAGAATTAGCAAAACCTTCAGAGCTCGCATTCACGAGGAGACCAAAAGGATGTTTCTCATGATCCTCACAGTAATTGTAGACCATGTAGTTTTTCTGAACCCATTTTAGAGACTTCTCGTCTAGCATCCAATCTGGTTCATCCATGTCTTCTTCGAGGACGGCATGGCAATGAAATTGTTGGAGACATAGTCACATGATGATTTGGATGTCCAAACACAAGCATTCACCTTGAAATTCCTGTAAGACGCGGTAAAAGGCGCCTTGTCCCAGTTGATTTTTATTTTCCCTTCTGTGTGCCCAGCTCTGCGTTCCAGATGCTTGAATACAGTCTCATTGGTTGTGCAGTTGGGAATGGCACATCGTATTCTTCATAGTTGGTGTATACCTCTTATTGGAATACCATCAACCAAGAAGCTGAAATTACGAAAACCATCACAGAGAAGTTCAGCAACGCATAATTTACTGAAAACCCATATCATATTATCGTATACAAGCATTAAAATTCTACGTGAAATTGGAATAAGAAAATAGGAGAGTGAATGATTGGAGACAATAAGGAGAAGAGATAGTCTTTTCCTTTGTTATTCTATGTAATCTCTCTTGCCTTAATGCCCAAATCATTGGCACATCTAATTTCAAGCTAAAAACTTATTCATGATATATTACCCTATTGACTTAGATGCTCCCGTCTATGGGGGATATGGAGGGGTCGGATGTACGCTACGATACCCATGTGTTAAAAACACATGGAGGTTGTTTCTCGATGACTCATAATGAAAATTGAGTTAAGATGTGTCGATCAACTGATACTCCACAATATAGAAAGCAGTCAATTTAGTGAGTTATTTTGCTTTATTCCATCATATTCCAGAGTCAAAAGGAGAGTATGCCATTGACTCTATTGGAAATAGAAAATATTTATGATACATATATAACAACAATATATCACTCCACTGGAAATTCTTGTCATGTAAACAAACCGAAGCACAAGAAAGAAGAACCAGTATATGTACCGATTATGAGAATGTATTCCATGTTAATTGTGGGAATCAAGCTTGAAACCTTAAGATTTTCGATGAATTTGATTAGTGAATTAATTATCTAAGTTGTTAAGCAACAGTGCAGATACAACCTAGGAACTGCAACAACCAAAGGTCAAAATCCACCCAAAAAGAGTCATGAGAAAGAAACACAACATATTAATTATAGTACTTGCAAATTGGTTAGGTGGGGCCTTTTCACAAACAGAAGTCGTGCGTTCGACTAGACTTTTAAAAAAACCAACATTAGAGACGCGCTTACATGATGCGTTGAGGATTCCAGACTATAGAATACGTGTGAAAATCCTTGGTGGGATCGAACCACATGTAGAATTGTTGTTCCCTTCCACCATGGCCTAGTGTGAAGACATTGGTATGAACGTATATGGCTGCCCAGATACGTTACCCAAGAACTCAAAGTCGATCTCATCATGACTTGGCCCCAAAGAAGATAACTGAAACAGAAGATCAAAGATGAGTTCATATTTCAACAAATCAACAAGAAAAATATGCTCCATTGGCTGAATTGAAATAAAGGGGGGGGGGGAGCCTTAAAAATGATTAAGCACATGAAAAGAACAAAGTTATTCTTTAAAGAGGAAAGAGAACATAAGCTTGAAGAATGTTGGCCGGAAGGAAAGAGACCAGACCAGGACTGAAGAGGAGAAAAGAAATAAGAACATAGACGTACATAATAAGCAGTGACAGTGCCGGCAGAATCGCCGGGAACAAGCTTGAGATCCATATCGATCCGTCCAAACAATACTCCTCTTTGGACTGAAATCCCGACCCTGACCATTCATCAAGGGTCAGCTTTACTTGTTCCCACCATCAAGAACCTGACCTCGCTCTTCACCCCATATGAGATCCACATGTTCGCTGAAATTCCCAGCTGAAAAAGAAGCTAGCAAAAGGGAAAAAACACAACACTAAAAACCCAAGTGAAACCGAAGAGCTCCTGGCATTATATCTGGATTTATATCTAATCTTGAAGGAAGAAAATCAAAAAATGTAACAGTGGGATTGGGGAGAATCTGTCTGAATTCTCTGAAAAAAAGTTCTTGAAGAAATGAGGATAGCAGAAAAAGAAGTTGAAGGTTTCAAAATAAGGTTTTGGGAAATGGGAAATTAAGAATGGAGAAAATGGGGGAATGGGAGATGACGGAGTATTTTAATGGGGAAGAGGTAAAAGCTGGCAAGCGTGAGTGGTTTCAAATTTCTGTAAGCTTAGGAGCTATTTTGTAGCCTTGAGGATTTTACGATCTCTAACTTCAATGAACATTATAAAGAAATTGAATCAGAAAGTCTAAGTTATGTGAGTAATTACGTAGTGACTCAAACAAGATGTCTTTCTGTAAACCATACTTTTAGATTAGCATCAGTAGAACACCCACGCTGTGCATGTTCCTAGATTCGAACTTGACTTCTTAGAATAAACCGCAATTCGAGTATGAACTAAGCTATGCTATAAGTGACAAATTTCTCTAAGCTGACCAAGCCAAAGATAGAAGAGGACCATTTGAGGCTAATCTGCAAATACAAAAAGAAAAAAAGGATCTTTTTGTGAAGATTCTTAATGTTGTTTATTAGGAAAAATGTATACAGATAAGATTGATATGAGATCAAATATTAGCATATGGTCCTATTCTATGACCCCATAATCTTCCACGACCAAGTTCTTATTATTTCATTATTCCAACTTGACGGAAGGTTTTTTAATTCGTGATCTCTATCTATCTATTACGTATTTTTATGTACCATTGAGTTAGTAATGACAAAAACAAAATTGGTTGTGAAATAAAAAATAAAATAGGCGTGAATATCAATTTCCAAAATTTTTCATTGGAAATAAATAGATATCAAAGGAATGATATTCATAGAATATATGGGTTTTACTTCAGTATCAAACTCATATATGGTTTTACTCGAGTATCAATACTCATTCTTGTATTCTAGCATACCAAGCGTGTTGCCACTACGCCACCACTGTCATACCCGAGACTTTTAAGCACGACTTTCAATACTTAAAGGTCAACCTTAAATGCAATTTAGTTAATAATGTAGGATGTGAGACTTAGTTACTTAAAATATAGAAAAATAAGAAAAGGGGTTAAAAGTAGAATTAAAGGTAATTAAGTAAAATTACCTAACAAGTCCCTACTAAAAGATAGGGGAGTTACACAACACATAGTATAACCCCCCATTAACCTAAGGGGCGGTTAAACAGAGGAAAAGAGAGGAGAAAACCACAGGAGAAAGAGAGAAAAGAGAAAAGGAGAGGAAGAAGAAGAAGAGAAGAAGAAGGAAAAGGAAGGAAAAGGCCAATCTAGGTTCAATCCTTATCAAGATTCTGCAGTAAATTCGTAAGGCTAACTAGAAACAAAGGCAAGTAATCTTTCTATACGCTTTACGCAAATTTTGTTACTTTAGGCCCTATGTTCTTACAAAGAGAAAACTTGGATCACACATTAGTAGTTTTGATTTGTTTATGTTAAATGCTTTACTATATGTAATTGTTGTTGTTAGTTGTGTAAAGTCATGTTCTTTGGGCCAAATTTCTGAGAATAGCTATGTGGTGCTTTGTTGTTTGTCAAGCATGCCCATGAAAGTGTATTTTTGATGTGTTTATTGTTTTGTTATGTTCTTGTGTGGGTTGTCTACACCTTAGATGTTTGAGAGGAGTTGCAGAGAATTGAAGGATGATTGATAACCTTGTTATAGTCTTATTGTGTTGGGAAGGTTGAGGATATCTATTGAAGGTTGTGAATGATGGAAGGTTAAGAGTGGATACTATTAGACATGTCTAAGAATCAATTCATGTTAGTGGTGTGTTAAACATGATGAATCAAGGTGCTAAGATTGGTCTTGAGGTGTTGAACATGAAAGGGGTTGAAGAAGAAAGGTGTTGGGTGGAAGTTACTGCAGAAAAACTGCATTTTAGAACCGTCAGAACACTTCGAACACCTACATTAGGCGCTTCAAGTCACATTAGGCGCCTAATGTAGGCGTTCAATGTGTCCCAGAGCATCCTCGTACACTTCGAACACCTACATTAGGCGCTTCATGTCACATTAGGCGCTTCATGTAGGCGTTCGATGTATACGGCACATCCCCGAACACTTCGAACGCCTAGTATAGGCGCTCCATGTCCACATTAGGTGCTCCATGTAGCGTTCGAGGTATACTGGAAGTCTTTTTGACCCTTTAGGCGCCCCATGTATGTGTAGTAACTCTATACACTTCTTTTGAACATAAAATGCAAGGGTATTTGAGGTGTAAGTGAGGTGTAGATGGTAAGTTTGATCAAGTAAGAATAAGATTGAATCCCAAGTGAATTAGTGAGACGAACGGACTTGGAAAGATATGAACATGGAGTGTTTGAGGTGCTAGACCGTATACTTGATATGTAAGATGTATGTGTGTGTGTTACATGTTTGATACGAAGTTACATGTGCATCCTGCATCATGACATAGGCACTTGCATTTAACTCGAGAATTGCTTTGCGAAAGAACATGTGTTTACAAGAGAAGTTTAAAGTTTTTGAAAGGCAAAATGGCTGCTGGTTGATCGCAGGGTATAAAAGTCACGCCTGCGAAAGCAGGGTATAAAAGCGTGACATGTGAATCAACAGCAGGGTATAAAATATGTTATGGGCCGTGGACCTATCAGCACGGAAAATAAAGTATTTTATGGGGCCGTGGACCTATCAGCACGGATATGATGTATGTAATGGGGCCGTGGACCTTTCAGCACGGGGTATAAAGTTATACGTTATGGGGCCGTGGACCTTTCAGCACGGGGTATAAAGTTCTGTTTGTTGTGGACTGATCACCCACAGGGTATAAAGTTCTGCTACGCGAAGAATATGATAAGAAGAGTTATGAAATGTTTTGTGAAATGACACACATGACATGTTTATGAAAGAAGACATATGCATGGGTGTTGTGTGTGATTTTAAAGAAGTACATGCATCATGATACACGAAGCATAAGATTTGATATGCAAGAGATGTGACTAGCTTATGACTTGCTTATGATGATATGTTGTTTTAGTACATGTTATTCTCGTATCCTTGTATCATTTATGTGTTTTATCTGTTTTGAGGAATTCTTATAAAGATGCTACTTGCTAACCCGAGCACCTTATTTTGGGCAATGATTTATACACTGGTGACTCGTCGTGTGTGATCCCGTAAGGTGTATAGACGGGTTACTTGCTGGCGATATTTTCGCTAAGAACAAATACTGTATTCCTTTTCAGGTGAGCCGGAATATGAGATGATATTTATCGAAGACGATGGCGAGTGGGCTCAATGGGATGACGGGCATGGAAATAGATAGATGCCTGACTACTCTCTTTAAGTTTGGAAACTCAATGTTATTATGATGTTCTGGAACTTATGTTAGCTAGATGAACAAACACCTTTTAATTCCGCTGTACTTTCTAGTTACATTATTGATGGTGAAGTTTTAAATTTAACATCGTTTCCGCTGATTTATCTTACGTCATGGATGATGTATGCTTGATCTGCTTTGACGCTTCGTAGTTCTCATAGTAGACTACGGCGGGTGCACTGGTTCCGATGACAGTTTCAGGCCGGGGCGCTACAGGTGGTATCAGAGCCTAGGCTTCAGATCTATCTCGGAAACTTAGGTTCATGATCTTTAGACATTTAAGATATGATTCTTCCTTAAGGTTGATCCTTAGTTGTAAGTACTGATTTCTCTAGAGTTTAAGTCTGATCTGGGTTGGGTGTGTGCGAGCGCGTTTAGCATATAATTTCAAATTAATAGTTTTATTACATCCCCTACTCGTCCTTATTCATTCAAGCTTTCAGTTTCATCTTGTATCTACTGAATGCTAATAGAACGTTAACCTTTCAGAGAAAATGCCTCCAAGAAGAGATAACACAGGAAACTCTGGCAATGGACAGGAGAACCAGCCACCACAAGTTGTTTTACCCCAGGTGCTCACTGATGCGCTAACGGTGATCGCACAAGGGTTTGCTCAACAGCATCAGCCTCCGCCTCCTCCACCGCCCCAGCATAACATCCGGTTCTTTTATGGAGAGATGAGAAAGATGAGGGTGCCGGAGTTTGGAGGATGTACTGATCCTGAGGGGCTCAACACTGGTTGGCTGAGGTAGAGAAGTGTTTTCGATTGGTGCAAGTGCCTGAATAGATAAAGGTAGATGTGGCCACACCCCTTTTGTGTGGCAAAGCTGGCGAATAGTGGGCCGGGATGGTGTTGAGAATGACCCTACCTATCTCATGGGCACAGTTCTGTGATGTTTTCCTGAAATACTACGTGCCCGAGACAGCGATACTGGATAAAATAAGGGCATTTGATCGGTTGGAGCAAGGAAAAATGACGGTGTCGGAGTATGCGGATCGTTTCCATGCTTTAGGTAAGTTTGCCCCTGCGATTATGTCAGACAATCGCCTTAAGATGACGAAGTTTGAGAGGGGTTTGGACTCAAAGATACAGTCGGCAATAGTGAACACGGGAATGAAAACTTACGAGGACATGTTGGATGCGTGTTTCCGAGTTGAGAGCGATTTTCGTAGGGTGGCTGCGCGAGCAGTTAGTGAAGGGTCATGATAGAGGCAAGAGGTCAAGAGAGGAGGTTAGAGTTGGTGGCAGACCCGGACGTTGGGTCAAGAATCCAAAGAGGGGTCCAGTTGGAAATTTTCAAGACCCCCAGTGCAAAATCCAGTAGTTCAGCAGGCTATAGGAGTTTGTCCACATTGCAACAAGAACCACGTCGGAGAGTGTAGGAAAGTGGCTGGAGCATGCTTCCGATGCAGTCAAGTGGGCCATATGATTAGAGACTGTCTGGAGATGAAGAAAAATAATCCTAGAGAGGCGGCTCAGCAGCCGAGAGCGAAGCCTCGAGCAAATGCCCGTGTACATCTCATGACGGACACCGATGTGCAGGAGGCTATCGATGTAGTAGCAGGTACCATTTAAACTAAGTTTGAATTCTTATTGAATTAGGTATTTACGTGTTTAACTCTTTTTGTAAAACTTGATATGGCCTTAGGTGCGGTTTTAGTAAATAAGATACCTGCCAATGTGCTCTTCGATAGCGGTGCAAGCAACTCCTTTGTAGCAAAGAGATTCACTAAGCACCTTGGTAGTTTGCCTGAATGGTTAGAAACTCCGCATCGCGTTCAAGCGGCCGGAGATCAAATTATGGTTTCGTACTAGCAGTACCGAGATTGCGAATTGGAGTTTGAAGGACAAACATTCTCCGCCACACTGATTCCTATTCAGATGTACGACTTTGACGTTATATTAGGAATGGATTGGTTGGCCAAGTACCACGCCAATGTTGATTGTCGATTGAAGCAAGTGACAATCAAAGACGTTGAGATGGAAGAAGTAACGTTTCAAGGAGAATCGAAACGAAAGAAAGTACCCAAGAAGGTGTACGTGTCGGTTGCACAAGCATGCAGGGCCTTAAGGAAAGGTGCTGAGGGATTCCTAGTGTATGCCATGGATGTTACCTAGGAGGTACCGTCTATTGAGCAAATCCCAGTGGTTAATGAGTTTCTGGATGTGTTTCCGAAAGATTTACCAGGAGTACCACCCCCGAGGGAAGTTGAGTTCGAGATAAACTTGATTCCGGGAACTGAACCTATTTCTAAAGCCCCTTATAGAATGGCCCCGGCAGAGTTGAGAGAGTTGAAGGAACAACTGCAGGAGCTATTGGACAAGAAGTTTATATCGCCCTAGTGTGTCACCTTGGGGAGCGCCCGTTTTATTTGTGAAGAAGAAGGATGGTAGCATGAGACTTTGTATCGATTATCGAGAGTTGAATAAAGTTACCATCAAGAATAAGTATCCCCTTCCACGAATTGAGGATTTGTTTGACCAGCTCAAGGGTGCCAAAATCTTCTCTAAGATTGATCTCCGATCAGGGTATCATCAGTTGCGAGTGAAGGCCGAGGACATCGCAAAGACAGCTTTCCGCACAAGATATGGCCACTATGAATTTTTGGTGATGCCGTTTGGATTAACAAATGCCCCTACAGCTTTTATGGACCTTATGAATACCGTCTTTCGAGAACAGTTGGACAAGTTTGTAGTGGTATTCATAGATGATATTCTGGTGTATTCTCCTGACGAACAAACTCACGCTGAGCATTTCAGAAACCGTTCTAGACATTTTGAGGCAGAAACAACTATACGCTAAGTTTAGCAAGTGTGAGTTTTGGTTAAGAAGTGTGGCTTTTCTGGGTCACGTGATATCGGAGGAGGGGATTGCTGTTGACCCAAGAAGAAGTAGAAGCTATAATTGAATGGCCTAGACCTACCAACGTCACCGAAGTGCGAAGTTTCTTAGGTCTAGCGGGTTATTACAGAAAGTTTGTGGAGGAATTCTCAAGGATAGCCGTACCTCTCAGTCGCCTTACTCAAAAGAAGTCCAAGTTGGAGTGGACGGCGGAATGCAAGCAAAGCTTCACGGAGCTTAAGAAGAGGTTAACGACGGCTCCCGTATTGGCTCAACCCTCCGGAACTGATGGTTTTGTAATTTATAGCGATGCATCGAAAAACGGTTTAGGTACGTAAACTGTAGTATAAGGTTATGATCTTGCATACCAATTAAGTTTAGACTAATACCTTGTTTGTAGGTTGTGTTTTGATGCAAAACGAACGAGTCATCGCATATGCCTCAAGACAGCTAAAGCCTTATGAGCAAAACTACCCAACACACGATCTTGAACTTCACCGCAGTCGTATTCGCCTTAAAGATTTGGCGGCACTATTATATGGAGAAAAGTGCGCGGTAATTCACGGATCACAAGAGTTTTAAAGTATTTATTTTCTCAGAAAGAATTAACATGAGGCAGCGGAGATGGTTTGAAGTTGCTAAAGGACTACGATTTGACAATCCATTACCCTCCGGGAAAGGCTAATAAAGTGGCAAATGCGTTTAAGTAAGAAGTCCAGCCATGCGCGACAATCACTATTGGAAAGAGAGATAGAGGAATTCGGTTTAGATTTGGTTGACTCCACAGTGAACGCTTTGACAATATTGACTATCACACCAAGTTTGGTTGATCGGATAAAAGAGGCTCAGAAGAATGATAAGACCCTCGGTGAGATAATGGAAAGGGTGAACATAGTCAAGCTGAAGGATTTCGGGCCAAAGAGGATGGGAGCTTATGGTTTAGAGAAAGATTATGCGTACCTGATGTTGACGAACTTAGAAGGGAAATTTTGCAAGAGCTCACAGTTCCAAGGCGGTCAATACACCCTGGTAGCACCAAGATGTATAGAGGCCTCAAGCAATACTATTGGTGGTCTGGGATGAAAAGACATATTGCGGAGTTTATAGAAAGATGTTTGGTTTGTCAACAGGTCAAGGCGGAACACCAACGGGCCTGGTGGCTTGTTGATTGCCATTAGAAATATTCCGGAATGGAAATGGGAACATGTCACGATGGATTTCGTAGCTGGTTTACCAAAGACAAGAAGTGGATATGACAGTGATTTGGGTCATCGTGGATCGTTTAACAAAGTCTGCCCATTTCCTACCCTTTTCAAGTGAAGCAACCTCTTGACAAGTTAGTGAGTTTATATATGGACAGTATTGTTAGCTTGCATGGAGTCCTGGTAAGTATAGTGTCCGACCGAGATTCACGGTTTATATCTAAGTTTGGACAGGCATTTCAGAAAGCCATGGGTAAGAATTAAGGTTGAGTACCGCGTATCATCCTCAAACCGATGGACAGTCCGAGCGGACTATTCAGACCTTGGAAGATATGCTAAGGGCTTGCATGTTGGATTTTAAAGGGAGTTGGGATGGAATGGTAAAGCTAATGGAGTTTTCGTATAACAACAGTTACCCACAGCGCAATTGACATGGCTCCTTTTGAAGCATTGTATGGAAGGAAATGTAGGTCCCCCCCCCGCGGTTTATATTGGGACGAAGTAGGTGTGAGGACCATCACCAGACCTAAGCTATTGGAGAAAACGCTAGAAAAGGTGAAAGTCATCCGGGAAAGACTCAAGGCAGCTCAGGATCGCAACAAGAGTTGGTCAGATTCCAACGACGACCATTGGAATTTGATGTGGGTGAAAAAGTTTATTTGAGGGTATCACCTACAAAGGGTGTCATGAGGTTTGGAGTTAAAGGCAAGTTAAGTCCTCGTTTATTGGTCCTTACGAAATACTTTAGAAGGTGGGAGCCTTGGCATATAGGTTAGCGTTATCTCCGGTGTTGGCGCAAGTTCACAATGTCTTTCACGTATCACAACTAAGGAAGTACGTGACGGATCCAAGTTCATGTACTTGAAGCTCAAGCTTTGGAACTTAAGGACGATGTTACATACGAAGAGATACCCGTAAAAATTGTGGACCGAAAGGATCAAGTGTTGAGGAAGCAAGTGATTCCTTATGTAAAGGTCCAGTGGAGCAACCACACGGAACGTGAAGCCACTTGGGAGCTCGAAGAACAAATGCGGGAGAAGTATCCTCAGCTCTTTGACTAAGGTACGTAAGTTTCGAGGACGAAACTTTTTGTAAGGGGGATGGAATGTCATACCCCGTGACTTTTAAGCACGACTTTAATACTTAAAGGTCAACCTAAATGCAATTTAGTTAATAATGTAGGATGTGAGACTTAGTTACTTAAAATATAGAAAAATAAGAAAAAGGGATTAAAAGTAGAATCAAAGGTAATTAAGGAAAAATTACCTAACAAGTCCCTACTAAAGGATAGGGGAGTTACACAACACATAGTATAACTCCCCATTAACCTAAGGGGGGCGGTTAAACAGAGGAAAAGAGAGGAGGAAACCGCAGGAGAAAGAGAGAAAAGAGAAAAGAGAGGAAGAAGAAGAAGAAGAAGGAAAAGGAAGGAAAAGGCCAATCTAGGTTCAATCCTTATCAAGATTCTGCAGTAAATTCGTAAGGCTAACTAGAAACAAAGGCAAGTAATCTTTCTATACGCTTTACGCAAATTTTGTTACTTTAGGCCCTATGTTCTTACAAAGAGAAACTTGGATCACACATTAGTAGTTTTGATTTGTTTATGTTAAATGCTTTACTATATGTAATTGTTGTTGTTAGTTGTGTAAAGTCATGTTCTTCGGGCCAAATTTCTGAGAATAGCTATGTGGTGCTTGTTGTTTGTCAAGCATGCCCATGAAAGTAAATTTTTGATGTGTTTATTGTTTTGTTATGTTCTTGTGTGGGTTGTCTACACCTTAGATGTTTGAGAGGAGTTGCAGAGAATTGAAGGATGATTGATAGCCTTGTTATAGTCTTAATGTGTTGGGAATGTTGAGGATATCTATTGAAGGTTGTGAATGATGGAAGGTTAAGAGTGGATACTATTAGACATGTCTAAGAATCAATTCATGTTAGTGGTGTGTTAAGCATGATGAATCAAGATGCTAAGATTGGTCTTGAGGTGTTGAACATGAAAGGGTTGAAGAAGAAAGGTGTTGGGTGGAAGTTACTGCAGTTTAGAACCGTCAGAACACTTTGAACACCTACATTAGGCGCTTCAAGTCACATTAGGCACCTAATGTAGGCGTTCAATGTGTCCCAGAGCATCCCGTACACTTCAAACACCTACATTAGGCGCTTCATGTCACATTAGGCGCTTCATGTAGGCGTTCGATGTATACGGCACATCCCCGAACACTTCGAACACCTAGTATAGGCGCTCCATGTCCACATTAGGTGCTCCATGTAGCGTTCGAAGTATATTGGAAGTCTTTTTGACCCTTTAGGCGCCCCATGTATGTGTAGTAACTCTATACACTTGTTTTGAACATAAAATGCAAGGGTATTTGAGATGTAAGTGAGGTGTAGATGGTAAGTTTGATCAAGTAAGAATAAGATTGAATCCCAAGTGAATTAGTGAGACGAACGGACTTGGAAAGATGTGAACATGGAGTGTTTGAGGTGCTAGACCGTATACTTGATATGTAAGATGTATGTGTGTGTGTGTTACATGTTTGATACGAAGTTACATGTGCATCCTGCATCATGACATGGGCACTTGCATTTGACTCGAGAATTGCTTTGCGAAAGAACATGTGTTTACAAGAGAAGTTTAAAGTTTTTGAAATGCAAAATGGCTGCTGGTTGATCGCAGGGTATAAAAGTCACGCCTGCGAAAGCAGAGTATAAAGCGTGACCTGTGAATCAACAGCAGGGTATAAAATATGTTATGGGGCCGTGGACCTATCAGCTTTTGAAAATAAAGTATTTTATGGGGCCGTGGACCTATCAGCACAGATATATGATGTATGTAATGAGGCCGTGGACCTTTCAGCACGGGGTATAAAGTTCTGTTGCTGTGGACTGATCACCCACAGGGTATAAAGTTCTGCTACGCGAAGAATATGATAAGAAGAGTTATGAAATGTTTTGTGAAATGACACGCATGACATGTTTATGAAAGAAGACATATGCATGGGTGTTGTGTGTGATTTTAAAGAAGTACATGCATCATGATACACGAAGCATAAGATTTGACATGCAAGAGATGTGACTAGCTTATGACTTGCTTATGATGATATGTTGTTTTAGTACATGTTTATTCTCGTATCCGTGTATCATTTATGTGTTTTATCTGTTTTGAGGAATTCTTATAAAGATGCTACTTGCTAACCCGAGCACCTTATTTTGGACAATGATTTATACACTGGTGACTCGTCGCGTGTAATCCCATAAGGTGTATAGACGGGTTACTTGCTGGCGATATTTTCGCTAAGAACAGATACTGTATTCCTTTTCAGGTGAGCCAGAATATGAGATGATATTTATCGAAGACGATGGCGAGTGGGCTCAATGGGATGACGGGCATGGAAATAGATAGATGCCTGACTACTCTCTTTAAGTTTGGAAACTCAATGTTATTATGATGTTCTGGAACTTATGTTAGCTAGATGAACTAACACCTTTTAATTCCGCTGTACTTTCTAGTTACATTATTGATGGTGAAGTTTTAAACTTACATCGTTTCTGCTGATTTATCTTACGTCATGGATGATGTACGCTTGATCTGCTTTGACGCTTCATAGTTCTCATAGTAGACTACGACGGGTGCACTGGTTCCGATGACAGTTTCGGGCCGGGGCACTACAACCATCTTGCCGACACTACGTCATCACCCCACCATCTATCCCGTCGCTCGCCACCACCCCGCTGCCGCCGCCCTGTCGCATGCTGGCATACCGCCATGCCACCCTGTGCCAACACCCCGTCACCACACCACCACAATGCCACCACTATGTCCCACCATGTACCACCACCTCGCCACCACCATGTGCCACCAATATGCCTTTACCGTATGTGTGCGCGTTTTAATTCTCATTCCCTCTCAAATGTGTTACAAATAATGTATGGTAATGGTACATATTGCAGCTTCTTTACCATACGTATATAGCTTTATAACTCAAACCCATTCCGATTTCATCATCTATCATTCCGATTCCGATATCAATACTTAAGATGCTTTAGAGACGATTCCTTGATCCTGGCTATTTCTATGATTTTTTCTCGATCATAAAACTTCTGATTTTTCTAATTTTTTGCCTTTTATTTAGTCGTTGGGATTGCAACATACTGCCGTTTTATAGTTCTTAGCATTGTAATACTGTTAACTCTCACCTTCTTCAGACTCTAGCGATATCGTTGGGATATATTAGTTATAGTTGTTATTATTGTTGAATTGTAATAGTGCGTTATTTGCATTTTAAGTTCAAACCAAACGCTCCTTAAATATCATGGAGCATTGATTTTCTTTATATTTTTCCATGTTAATGACGAAGCATATCACGCCGATGGGACAAAAGCTTACCTTATTGATACTACAACTCAAACAAATGGCGTTTCATTTAAATTCTAGATGGTGGAACTATTCAGACTAGTTCTTATAACTCGTTGAATGTTTTTGTCTGAAAAACAAAACAATGAAACGTGAAAAGCAATGTCAGGGTCTTATTGACTTTTTTTTCTTTTTAAAAACTAAGCACTGCAGTACTTTTTTCACTCCCTACATTACAAATTTTACTCTAAGAACTTAAATCTAGCACGTCTAAAACATCAACAAGTACAAAAAGTATTTATAAGAGATTAATGGACATGAGAAAACTCGGTTCAGATCTGAATAGATTAAAAATAAGGCAAAATATGAGACATCCAATCACGCGTCGCCACTTGTACAAAAGCATTTTTTTAAAGAAAGGGGTGCTGCACCTTTTTTAATTAAAAAAAACTATTTTTGTACATGTTGCGACGCGTAATTGTAGACTTCATATTTTGTCTCATTTTTAGTCTCTTCAGATCTGAATCCAACAAAACTCGTTGGACGAGGTCGACCACTGTTGTTAGTTGGTCAGAATTAGAAACTAGACACCAGATTATCATGAGCTGTCTATAGATATAATTTTACAATGGAATCAGGTTACAGGTACTTTGGTAGTTGGATGTTCCTATCCTAGTTGAGCATACCAAATTGTTTTTTCATAGAAGTATCAGAAAATAATTTTTTTTTTTTTTTGGGGGGGGGGGATGATTTAATTTTATTATTCACGTGAATTCTGTAGAATTTCAGCTGGAGCCTGGAGGGATATAAGCCATGCAGTCCAACGGTCACAATAAACTGCTCTTCCGAGAATAGTCAACTTTCCATTTATATGATTCTCAATAAATAAGTAAATGTTTCTTCAAAAAAAAGTAAATAATTTTTAAAAGAAAAGGGCCCGTTTTCTCCTTTACGAGGTTATATTGATGCGGTGCTATGACATTTGAATTGACGATTATTTAGATAATATTAGTTTTCATTTTCGATAAAATCAAGGAGACAGAAATATAATGAAATAAAGTAAAATGAATTATTAAATTGTCTGCGTATCTTATATTATGAGGTAGCATCTGATCGACACAGTTTGACGCAATTTCATTAGGGGTCATTGGAAAACAACCTCGGTATGCCTTTGATGAGTATGGTTGTGTACATCTGACCTATCATATCCTGTCATAACAGAAGTCTCTAAGACAATGATGTAATATTGATGCTGTTGTTAGATAACCTTATTAGCGAGTAATATGCTTAAAAAAGAAGGGGGAAAAAATACTTGACTTAATATCAAAAAACGGGTTACTATGAGAGAAAAGGTCTATATGCCATGCATGCCAATTGAATTCTCATCAAAATATTATGCCATACAATTCTATATAGTAAATTAAAGGATCATATTTCATATGAGATAAGAAATTATACCCATGTGTTTAAACTATCTTAAAAATGACATAATGTTTTTGTAGATTGAAATTCTTACCAAAATAAGGTAGGTGACAACGTTCACACGAAATTAGATAAGAGATGAATCATTCAATAAGATGCAACTCGTGTGCAACAAATATATAAGACTTCTTTTATAACAACAACCAAACCTATTATATCTCAATAACAACAAAAAATTCGCTAGGGTCTGAAGACAGTGAGAGACATACAAGTAATATCTCAATCCCAAAGGATAGAGAGTTTGCTTCTAGTGAGACTCCGTCTCTATATATAAGACTTCTTTTGTAACCAACAAATATACATGACTTATCTATTCTTCTTATGAGAATCAAATGTTAGGTAGACATTTTATTGAAACGTTTGTTTTAGCTACAATATTGGATCTTTCGTTTATTTGTTTTTTCTTAAAGAAATGTGAAAGCATTCAATATGGAGAGGGCAAACGACAATATAGATGTCATAAGTACGTTTTGAATTCTCATCTGAATATTTCAAACCTGACTGCTTTGTTAAGTTAAACCTTGTTAGCTGAAGCTAATCCAAAATATAAAAACAATTAATATTTCTTATAGTTTAAATAATAAAGAAGCCTTTTGGTTATATTTCATTTTGTCCCGAATGGTGGATCATACCTGATGAGGGAAACAAGAAGGGACCTTTCTTTAACTCCTAAACACAGCTAGAACAAGTAATGGGTGCAGCACAACCTTGCAAAGAAGACCTCGCAACAAACCGCTTCCGTTTTGACGTGTTGTTGAACAATGGATAACAAATGGCTTCAACTCATCTAGGCAAGCCTCAACCCTCCCAAATGATATTCACCCCAAGTATATAAGCCTACAAACAAGGTTGTTCAAGCCTTGAAGGGATCCAAAAGCCCTTGAATCAAAGGTTGAAGAAGAAGAACAAAAACTGCTCTAAGCAGCTCTCGGCTGAATGTTTATAAACTGAAAATGAAGTCTCTCTTTTACACGTTTGTTTCCTATCTATTTATGGGCAATCTAACCAGCTAAAATACAGTATTTTACATGTGTGGTCCAATGAAAAGAAAGGACGGAAAACCAGCTAAGTGAAACTAGAAAAGTCCAGGAAACTGAAATCTGTTTTCAGTTTCGTCATATTTGTTGTAACTTGTTTTAGCTTTTTCAATCTGATTGGTTGGCTAAATGAGCAACTTAGGAAGCTTCTTAGACAAGCTTTGAGAGTAGTTTGATGAGCTTGAAGCTGATTGGATCAAACTGCAGTTGAAAATTCGTCCAGCAAGTTTTGGATGCATGTTGCTGTTTTGCATTTTTAAAACTGGTGATGTAGCTGTATGCTTGAGTTTGATGACGTAGCACCTTAACCAACCTTCTGAGTGAGCTCCTTAACCAAGTAGGTGATGCACCTGGTTATTTCCAAGGTGGTCCACGCAAGCTGGTGACAAGCAACCAGGTGACAAAGCAGCTTGTTCACAATCTGGACAGTTTTGACCCTTAATGTGTTTTGAATTTGATGAACACCTTCCATTCCGAATTAGATTTTGAAATTCAAATGAAAGTTGTATATCTTTTCCTTTCGATGAGTTTAGACACCGAAATCATCTGATTTGGAGCTTGGAAGAGTGAGTTACAGCCGTTTGAAGTCGACCTGCTTCAGATGTGGACCTTTGAAGCTGCTGACTAAGCAGACTGCTTCTGGAAAACGTTGTTTGAGCTTGATAAAGGCCTCTACTGGGGAAATGATACATTACAAAGTTGTAGATAAACTTCTTAGCTTTCACCTGCAACTGGAATCAGGTCAATTAGACTTGTGGTTGGAGAGATATGGCCAAAATACCAACAGGGTGTCCAGCTGCCTGCTTGACTGTTTGGAATCAGTTTTGAGTTTGAACTTTGTATCCGTTTGATTCTCGCTTCCTTGAGCCTAAATGAGCTCAAAAACACACAAAACAACATACGCAACATATACAACATGTCCTAGGGTTTGTTAGACTACAAGAGACATTAACTTACAGTTATGAATGGTCGGGTGACCCTTAAACGTTCATACAAGTGTGACATGTCTTAGAGAACTAACAAGTGAAATGTTTGACATGCTTGACATGTGGTCGATGCCTCATGGGAGTGCATCATTTCAGTCTTTCTTTAGCCCACATTGTTATATTGCCAACCCGAACGAATCATCTTGTTGTCATTACACTTTCTGTACTTGCATTGAACTTTATGCATTCTTGGTTGTTATATTTGTGAAATACTTGTCGCTTCACTAGCGTTCAGTCGTGTTGTAAAGGGAACTTTTTCACAAAAGAACAACCAAAACTTGTGCAAGCAAACCCAAAGCCGTGAGCAATGTCTCATAAAAGCTGTGAGCAGTAGTCTCACAAACAAACAAGCCAAAAAGCACAAAGAAAGAAAATAGAGCTTGTTTGAGAAAGAAACTGAGACAAAAGCCAACTTACGTCACAAAAGTAAGAGGCAAGACGCATGAAAGATTGCACAAGAGGAGAGGAATAGCCTTATATTAGAAAAGTTCCAAATTCACAAAAAGAGGAACTTAGAAACGAAATTTGTGCAAAAAAGTACCATCACCCAAAGTGTTGATCTTTGTTGAAAAAGTTTCAAGAACAAACCCTTACTGAGCACTAGTGTGTGTGTACTTAGCTTTAACTTTATTTACAATTGAATTTGCATAAAAGTTTAAAGTAAGCTAAAGGATTGTCTTGAACAAACCCTTAGCTTTCTTGATTCAGCCCGAAACATCACTTGACTTCTATCCTTCTTTGAATCTTAGATAGTCCAAGATTGTTGTTTATTCAATTGTCAGCTTAAAGTAGAAATTCACGTTTTGTTGAAGTTATAATTTGATTTTACTTGCTTGTGATCTAACTTGGTTACCTCATAGTTTTTACTTCTTTGGTTGATTGTTTTGATTAAACATGATGCTTAGAACCATTTGGAGAATTGAATGTCATAGAAATGACTTTGATGAACTCAACCTACGTATGGACTCTTTTGGACATACGAATGGTCTTTGGGTGAGATATTGGGAGTGTAAAACTCCAAGGTATCAAACCATTCCTCAGTACAGTAAAGATGTTACAGCATAGAATAATGAAATGCTCAATGATTTGTATTATGCTAATGTTAATGAGCATGAGGAACTAAGCATGATTAGGTTCTTTGCCGGATTAGATAAAGGGATTGTTGATTGCTTGTTGCAGGAGACATTTTCATCCCTTCATGACATGTTTGAAAAGGCAAAACTTATTCAACCAAACCTGATCATTCGGCGTTTTAATCAAAACTGTGGGCATGAGCAGGACTCATGTGATTTGCAAAGTGACAAACCAAACGATCAAACTGATTCGGATAAGTTAAGCAATTTGATTGTGAACATGAATGCATTTGAAAAGCAAATGCTTAGACTTAATGATATGTTGTATACAATGAAAAAGGATTCTAAAACAACAAAAGTTTTGCACCCCAACGTGTTTGAAAGTAATGGTTTGTGTGAACTTGAATTGACCCCTGACATGCAAATGCAGTTGAAAATTCGTCCAGCAAGTTTTGGATGCATGTTGCTGTTTTGCATTTTTAAAATTGGTGATGTAGCTGTATGCTTGAGTTTGATGACGTAGCACCTTAACCAACCTGCTAAGTGAGCTCCTTAACCAAGTAGGTGATGCACCTGGTTGGTTCCAAGGTGGTCCACGCAAGTTGGTGACAAGCAACCAGGTGACAAAGCAGCTTGTTCATAATCTGGACAGTTTTGACCCTTAATGTGTTTTGAATTTGATGTACACCTTCCATTCCGAATTAGATTTTGAAATTCAAATGAAAGTTGTATATCTTTTCCTTTCGATGAGTTTAGCCACCGAAGTCATCTGATTTGGAGCTTGGAAGAGTGAGTTACAGCCGTTTGAAGTCGACCTGCTTCAGATGTGGACCTTTGAAGCTGCTGACTAAGCAGACTGCTTCTGGAAAACGTTGTTTGAGCTTGATAAAGGCCTCTACTGGGGAAATGATACATTACAAAGTTGTAGATAAACTTCTTAGCTTTCACCTGCAACTGGAATCAGGTCAATTAGACTTGTGGTTGGAGAGATATGGCCAAAATACCAACAGGGCGTCCAGCTGCCTGCTTGACTGTTTGGAATCAGCTTTGAGTTTGAACTTTGTATCCGTTTGATTCTCGCTTCCTTGAGCCTAAATGAGCTCAAAAACACACAAAACAACATATGCAACATATACAACATGTCCTAGAGTTTGTTAGACTATAAGAGACATTAACTTGCAGTTATGAATGGTCGGGTGACCCTTAAACGTTCATACAAGTGTGACATGTCTTAGAGAACTAACAAGTGAAATGTTTGACATGCTTGACATGTGGTCGATGCCTCATAGGAGTGCATCAATACCCGTAGTATATTAAGATATAGAAAAAAGAAAGCAATCCATAGGCGTATAAAAAAAATACTCAAAATATGTTCATAGTTGAGATTGTAGAACTAAAGAAAATTTGTGTTTATTTTAATTAGTATTTATCTATTAATGTCTCTCTCAAACAAGCTAACACCAACTCATCAATATACTACGCGTTGAGCTTTTGACAACAACGTCCGAAATCTTTGCATGGAAGCAAGCACAATCCAAAAGGATCACGGCAGAAATCCCAAGCTTGATATATATATATATAAGGACGTTCAAGGTGCACTAGGCTCCCGCGTCTGCGTAAGGTCTGAAAGGGACCATATTGTTTTCGCAATCTGATGTAAACAGTCTTACCCTACAATTTTGTGCGAGAAGCTGTTTTCACGGCTCGAATATTTTATATATATATATACACAAACAGGAATAATAACTACCGACACTAACAGATAATAATAATAAACAAAATAACAAAGCAATTATGTAAACAAAAGTAAAAACTGTAAGTAAAACAAAATATAAAAACAGTAAGTAAAACAAAATTAAATGAACAGAATTTAAATGGGGGTGATTAAACTCCCCAAGAATATAAATAAAAACAGAAAATAAAAAGGGAGAGGGAATAAGGTTAGGCGGAACTAATTCCAGCCAGTCATAATAATATATATATATATTATTATAAATAAAGAACAGTAAATAAAAAGGGAGAGGGAATTAGGTTAGGGGGAACTAATTCCAGCCAGTCATAATAATATAATTATATATATATAAACAATATTAATAACAATAATTAGGCGGTATAAACCGACCCAATTATATAGATATATAATACATAAAACAAAGAAACAAAATTAAAAACAGTATATTAAAGAACTCAAAAAGTAAAAGAATTCAAATCATACCATATATTTATTTCTTCAAAAATATTGGAGATACAACTATTGTTTGAAGATTGGAGATCTTCAGGGATATTGGTTTCAAAAGGCTTATTGAAAGATATTCAAGAACAAATAAAGTGTTCTTGGTATGGGATAGTATGGGAGAAAGATTGGAAGTATCTTGGATGGAAATGGAAAGTGGGAATTATGAGAGAGAAAATGTAAGTAGTATGGTAGGAAAACTTGTGTCCTTTCAAATGAGCATACCCCCTCTTTTTATAGGAATTTTGAGAGGAATATGGCCAAAATAAGGGTCCCTCTCCTATAACTTGCTTGGTCATTTCCGTACAAATATTTTAATAATTTTTTTTAATTTTTTTTAACTTGCGTGGATATTTCCGTAATTTTTTTTTTTGCATTCTATATCAACTATTACATCATTGAAATATTACATCAATTCAAATATTACAAATATGAAATTATTACAAATATTACAAATGATCAACTTATTCTATCAAATCAACGTCTTCATCCACTGCATTCGTCGATCCTGAAGATGATGAAGGTTTTGCTTCTTGCAATAAAGGAGCAAATTTCATCAAAATATTTTGCATTTCTTGAGGGTCTTTCGCCATTGCCAGCTGAGATTGCATCCTTGATTTGTGTAATAAAAATTGTTCATGTCCGGGCTTCACCGGTGCTGTTATTGTTTTTCTGCTATCTGCAATTTGTTTTTGTGCATTCCATATTTTTATTTGTTCCATTACTTTGTGAGGGTAAATGGATTCTGGAATATTGAATGCTGTCCACCATTTGATATAAAATTTTCTTTTTATCAAGGGTACTTTTATATTTGGAGTATATTCTGCTCTCCATTGGAATACCCATGGTAAATAGAACTTCATATGAAATATCATCATTTCCGAAAATATCTTCTCTTCATCTGTAGGAGAATACATCTTCGTAAATACTTGTAGTGATGGTCTCACTATATCATTCAAATATTCTGCACAGGAGCCAAAATGATCCCACCATGCTGCGAACCAATATGGAATATTCTTCGTTGTTATTCTTCTGGTATCAAAAAATATCAACCAGGTGTGTGAACCCCTGGAGTTTTGAAAATATAGGGAATTATACCAAGCTTGTTGGTAATCCCAATAATTAAAAGAGACATTTGAAAATAAATTTGAATTATATCCTGCAGGAAAATCAATTTCCTCAGATAAAGATCCAAATTGTTTTTGCCATTGCTCCGATGTCATTATAGACACTATTTTAAAGTTAGAGAAGGCATACTCTATATTATCTTTATTAAAATGATGTTTTATTTCAACAGAATTTGTCATTATCAACAGATGTTGATAATATTCTGTAGTTTTTGCAATATTCCATGATTTATAGAAAAAATCTTTTCCAAAATAATTTTGTAAAGAAATTAATGGATTTTTATCATAATATGATTTTTCTATAGTAGTAATATATTGATAAAAAGACTTTTCTACAAACTGGGTTGTCTGCACGGCTTTTTTATATGTGGGCATTTTGCTGGTAATTTCTGTGGATTGGGGTTTGAAAACTTTATTGGTCTTTTGGGTTATTGAAGTAGTTGGCTGATGTTTTGATATTGCTGATGAAGTCTATGCTATTTCTGTAGATTTTGGAATATTGAATTTTTCAAGCAAAGCTTGAAATTCAGAACTATTGGATAGACTTTCAATAATGGATATTGGTGTTTTATTTGGAGATATTTGGATATTAGAACTGCGGCTATTGGGGTTTTTTGAAGAAGTTCTTCCTCTTCTTCAACTTTATCAGCCCACGTTTTCCGTGGGATATTATTGTCATTATCCGCCTGTAGCTTTCCTTTGTCTTTGGACTTCCTCGGCATTATGTCTGTTTTGGAGGAATTCTCTGGTCAGAAAGTCTGGAACAAAATTTGTATCTCCTTTTATATATTCAATATCAAAATCATAAATACTTAATAAAGCTTGCCATCTAGCAAATATTTGTTTTGAAGCTAAATTTTTAACACCGTTTTACAAAATTTCTTTCGCAGATTTGCAATCAATACGTAAAAGAAATTTTTTATTTAATAAATCACTTTGAAATTTATTAATACATAATACGATACTCAAAATTTCTTTTTTAATAGTAGAATATGATTTTTGGGTATCATTCCAATGACCAGAAGTATATTGAACTATAGACTCTTTCCCATTTTGTAATTGTTTTAATATTCCACCATATCCTATATCAGAAGCATCTGTTTCAACTATTTTAAATAAATCTGGATCTGCTATATATAAGCAGGGTATATCAGATACTAGACTTTTTATTTTCTTAACCACTGAAGTATGTTCTTCAGTCCATATTGGTGGATTTTTCTTTAATCTATTATGTAATGGTTTTGCAATTATTATTATATTTGGAATAAAATCAACAACATAATTTAAAGATCCAAGAAATCTTTGTAATTGATTTTTGTCCAATATTTTATCTGGAAATTTGGATGCAAATTCTAAAGATCTTTCTATTGGTAAAATTGTTCCTTGAGTCAGATGATGACCCAGGAATCTTATTTTAGTCTGAAATAAAGACATTTTAGATTTAGATAATACTAAACCATTTTTCTTTGCTATATAAAAGAAGGTTTTTAAATGTTTAAAACGTTCTTCTATTGATTTGGAAAATATTAATACATCATCTATATAAACAATGCAAAAATTAGAATAATCCATAAATATATTATTCATAATTCTTTGATATTCAGAAGGTGCATTTTTTAATCCAAATGGCATTACTTTCCATTCATATTGCCCAAATGGAACTGTGAATGCTGTTTTGTATCTATCTTTTTCAGATATTTGTATTTGCCAAAATCCTGATTTCATATCAAATTTTGAATATATCCATACAGAATGTAATCTTGTTAATAAATCTTTCTTATTAGGTAATGGGTATCTTATCCATTTTAACGCTTTATTTAGTGGTTTATAATTTATTACCAATCTCGGTGTTCCTCTTTCTATTTCTGTATTTTTATTGACATAAAAAGCAGCACAACTCCAAGGAGACCTAGATTTTTGGATTAATCCTTTTGTTTCTAGATCTTGTATTTCTTTTTTGCAATGTTTTTCTAATTCTGCATTCATCTGAATTGGTCTTGCTTTTGTAGGTATATCTTCTTCTCTGAATTCTGGAGTATATGGAAGATCAACTATATGTTGTTTCCTTGACCAGAAAGCATTTGGAAGATCTGAACAAAGTTCATTTTCAAATGATAATTTAAGATTTTGTATTAATTATCTTTGGATCCTTTAAATATTGTTCTATTTTATTAATATTTACTGTATCTTTTAATGATTTTAATTGAAAAATTTTACTTTTAATTATTGCATTTATTTGTTCTTTATGAATAGAACAAGCTTTTATTAAATCTAAATTTTTTGTTTTAGGTTTTTCTAAAAATTCAAAATGTAATTTTTTATTTCTTATTTTAAAAGAAATAGAATTAATTCCTACTTTATATGGTGTAATTAGATTCATAAAAGGTGTTCCTAGTATAACTGCATGATGAATATCATCTACAACTAAAAACATTGTTTTAATTGATGTATTGGATTTTATAATATAAGCTTCAGTTTTACTTTTGACTTGTAATTTGGTATTATTTGCTGTAGAGAGTCTAGTAGTTGTGGATTCTCTATATGATTTTGGGACCAAATTAGTTTTAATACAATTAAGATCTGCTCCTGTATCAAATAGAGCAATTGTATCTAAATGATATTGTTCTGAGAATTTTATTGTTATTCTTATTAAATATTTTCTTGATGTTATTTCTCTTAAAACAAATAAAAAATCTTCTGGCACATTAGAAATATTTTCTGTGATATTGTTATCTATATTTACTGGTTCTGTTTCTGAAGATTGATCAGACTCTTCTGTAGTCTGTAATTTTGTAAGTATTAATTTCATAACTTCTGAATCTTGTTTTTGTTTATTTTTTTTAACTCTTTTAATTCTATTTTTATTTCTTTTATTTCTTTTTGTAAATCTGGGATTTTCTATATGTTCTAACATTTCTAATATTGTTTCTTGTTCTTTTGTTAGAACATAAAGATGTTTTTCTTCATCAGAGGTTTCAGAAGAAGATGTGTATATTTCATCAACTTGAAGATCTTCAGCAGACTCGAAAGATATTTCTTCTGTCTCCGAAGAAGATTCAACAAGTAGATTTGAAATTTTTTCTAGTATAGATTCTTCTAGATTTAATTCTTGTAATTTTGTTTTTAATCTACAATAATTTGCAGTATGACCTTTCTTATGACATTTATAGCATTCAATATTTTTGTAATCTTTTTATTTTTATTGTAATTTGTCTTTCTGTAAGGTTTTTTAGTATACTTATTATTGTATTTATTTTTATAGAATTCATTAGAGGATTTTTGAAATCTTTTATTATATTTAGTGTTTTTATTATATCTATTGTTATATTTATTATTATAAGGCTTTCTAATATTTCTATTATAAGGTTTTCTAGAACATTCTCCTTGACATTCTTTGTGATAAGGTTTATATGGATCATTATCAAATTGTTTGCAGAAAGTTCCTAATTCAGACTTAGTCTGTCTTAATTCTTTCTTTAAACCACTTTTTAATCTTATGTCTTGGCATAATCTTAATCCTTCTTTTTGTATAAAACTTATTAATTCTCCATATGTATAGTTTGAATAAGATATTATTTGTTGTCTTGAATTTTCTTTAATTTTATTTCTAACCTTTTCTCCTAGTAAATTTGGTAATCCAGCAAGGAATTTTTCTTTCCAAAATGGTTGATTAGAATCTTCTCTAATCATGACTCTGGTTAGAAAAGTATTTTTATACCATTGAAAATCACTAAGTTTTCTACATCTTAAATTTGCTAATAATTCAGCATTTTTATCTTTAATATGTGATGGGTCGCCTATAAAATGTAAAGATATACATAATATAAGTGTAGCAACTAAATCAGATATTGTTCCTTCATCTATAATTATAGGATTATTTTCTTCATCAACTTTTATTGCATTTAATATTTCTTGTCTCTGTATGGGAGTTAAATAATGATCCCACCAACCTTTAAGTTGTCCAGAGAAACCAGAAATAAGATATTCAGCAATTGCTTTATCATCAGGTGTTAACTAAGTTCTATAAGCATTGGCTGCCATTGTCATTTGTTGTAATACATTTATTATTTGATATTCTGACATACCATCTATATTCCAAGAATATATTGATTGTGCATTAAAACGATATTGGGAAATAGGTTTTATTTTTATATCGGTAGACATTTGTACTGGTATTATAGATTTATCCCGTTCTATTTTTTCTACTCTATTAGAATTGTTATTCTGGAATTGTTCAAATGCTTTGCTTATTTCATTATCTGAACTAATTTCATTATCTGAACTATCAAAATTATCCGAATTATTTGAAGATTCATTTTCTTCTAAATTATTAATTTTAGAAGAAGTAACTTCTTTTTCTTTATTTCTAGTTCTGCTAGCTATAGAAGTATTAACATTTGAATCTGCAACTACCTCATTTGTTATAGAATTACTATTTTCTAGACTTTTTTCTATACGGCTTAATTGTTGTTTTATAAATTGATTGAAATCATCTTTATTAGATATAGTTTGCATACTAGAAGATGATATTTGAAAAGGTTTGAATAATGGTTGTTTAAATTTTTGGTTAGGTATTTCTTCACTTGTAGATTTTGTTGTTGTTTAGTAATATTTTTCTAACTTATCTAATTGTTTTCCTATTGTATATAGATGTGTATTTGTATAATTATTTTGTTGAATAATATGTTTAGTATTTGTAAGAGAATCTTCTGTCATATTTTTGTAAGGAATATCTTCTATTGGATTCCCTGATACATCTAACTTTATGCCTCCTAAAGGTGGATGATTTGACACTATCTTTTTTTGATGCTGTGATGGTTATCCATTCTTTTGGTTTTTCAATTATTGGGTTTAAAGTTTTAAAAGGAAATTCTATATTATTTTGTGAAGCATATATTTGAAACCAATCAAAGAAATATATATGTATTTTATGAGTATTTATAAATTCATAATATTCTTTTTGTATTTGTTTTCTAATATTACAATAATGTTTAAAAAACCATTCTCTTTTACTATTATTTTCCTGGCTATAAAAATCATTGTGTAATATAATTTTATTTACCTCAAATTCTTTTTCTATAACATTTAATTCATTTGCAATATTATCTGTTATTGCTGATTGTGTTGGACTATTAGGTTCACTAAAGTCTGATTTATTGTAAATATTTTGTGATGTACTGGGTGCATTAATATCAGATTTAGAATAATACTCTTTTTTAGAATAAACTGGTCTAGGAATTTCCGTAGAATAATCAGCTTTTCTAAATGAAGAGGTTCCATATTCAACATCTGATTGAAAATAATCTTTGTTTTTGGTAAGGAACATCTATCACAGATGGTATCTGTGAAAATCTTCCTAAATTTATTGTGCTAGAAATAGATGCATTATCTCTTTCTCTAGCGGAGAAACTTCTAGCAAAACTCAGTTTAACTGATCCATCATTTAATTGTCTTATTTTGTTGATCTCAGTATTTGGTTCATGTATTTTATTTGTAGCTTTAACTGCTCCTTCCAAGACCCATTCATCTGGAAGATTTATATCCTTCCATTTTATAGATCTTGAAATTACAGTATTAGATCTGGTTAGATCTGTATGTAAAATCATTGTTTCTCCTCTTTTTAAAGAGTGTTTGGGTTTTGGACCAATAAACATGGAACTCATTACCTTGTAATGAATCCGATATATTAAAGCCAATGGAATTGATCCTGGCAACATATCATATCCATGTGTTTTGATTTGAAGTACTAAAGTTTTCAATATTTGTGTATCTTTCAAAGAACATGAAAAATTAGGATAACAATCAAAAGAGATTGGTCCTGTACATAGACTAGACTCTACAGAACTAAGAAGTGATTGTTCAAAATTATTATGTCTTATATCTCGTAAGACTACTAATATTGATGTATCTAAACCTTCTCTTGTTAAAGTTTTGATACCCACTTGTATTAAACCAACATGTAAATATTGATATCCTTTCTTTTTATGTTTTTTCAAGTGATTTATAAGATAAAAGTTGTATTGTTTCAAACGGTTTAGAGAGTGGAATATCTCTTTCCTCCGTTTTAATTATATAATCTGATTTTAACATATTGAATATTGAAGACTCATATATTTCATTTTTCTTGATCTTTGGAATGACCCAGTTATTTACTGCTTTGTCAAAATTCTCTATTATTATTTCTTCAGTGTTGACAATTTTATTCTTATTTGCACATGTTACCGAGCTGCACGAAGCAGATCCTTCGAACATATCTTCCATTTTTATATATGCTTTCTTTTATACTTGTTTGGATCTTTGGCTACAAACACTTTGACGCATACAGGATTTATTGCTCTTCAAAACGAGACTTATAACCCAGCGTGTACAAAGCAAACACTCACCAAAGATTTACACAAATATAATTAAAAGATATATAAAACTGAATGAGCTGTCGGTAGATCTGAACCGTTTGGCTCTGATACCACACCACAAACAGGAATAATAACTACCGACACTAACAGATAATAATAATAAACAAAATAACAAAGCAATTATGTAAACAAAAGTAAAAACTGTAAGTAAAACAAAATATAAAAACAGTAAGTAAAACAAAATTAAATTTATATATATATATATACACACACACGTATATGTATATGTATGTCTAGATGTAGACACATTTTTTGATAATATTTTAAATATTTTTTTTTGTAATGTTTGAAACGTGCGCGTACTTTCTAATAACGGTACATCAATTCTGTATGAGTTATTAAAATGTTTTTTGAAAGTTTTGAATGAATACAATGCACTAATTTTCAATAAACTATGCAGAAAAACGTAATCAGTAAAGTTGACGATAGTTTTAGTTTCAAAAAATGCGTTAGGCCATGTCTGCATACTCCACATTAAAATCGATTATAGACGGATTATCAAAATGAATCAATAAAATAATTCGAAACAATCCAAAACTTTACCTTAAACTCTCGTTTGGAACAAGCACGACATAAAAAAAGTGAACCATTCGTTAAAATGGTTTATATTTGCCTCTTCCCACGTTTCTCTCAACCGTTCACTTCATACACGTCACATTGTCCATATGCATAAGGTGCGCCCCGCCCGATACTAGGGTCTCGGCACGGTTCGTCCGCTATATTCTGCTACGAGAAGTACAAGACATCGATACTGTTCGTAAAATATCTCAGGCGAGACATAGATCAGTATAGCGGAAACATAAGAACTTAAACGTAATAATTCAGTAGGTACATTACATTATCCCAAAATAGAGTACATCACATTCCAACAAAAACTAGAAGTCCATGATATAATCATCCGGCAAAAGGAAAGATCATCATCTTGAGGCCTACATCGCTCGCTCACTGATCATCTTTTCTCGTCTCATCCCCGATGTACTCAACTTCAAAAGTCCTGTCCTCTGCAAAATTTATGTATAAACAACGGTTAGGTGATTTATAAATCACCTAGCAAGTCCAACCTTTAGAGCCGCCGTACCGGATCAACCAAGATGAGACATGATAGCAAAACATAAGCAATAACATAAATAACGTTTCATGTCCCAGTTAAGAAAATAATTAACATCACACACATTGTCTATATAACAGCACATAAATAAACATAGGTAGCAGCAGTTAATTTAATACAACAATAATATCGTCACCTATGGAACTCAAATCTATTCTACCTAGTCCCGTAAACTTTCAGCCGGAACATGTTCATTCCTAATCTATAAATTCATATATTAGTCTAGTCATCATCTTTCTACCCATGAGGTTAACATTTTTCTTATCTCAACTTTAAAGGTCTTCCTTAGTCTGTAACTTGAAATTTCATAAAACATGATTTTGAAATGCATGACATGAACTTTCGTAAATATGCAAAACATGACATAACATATGATGGTCATCTCCACGTAAGAAATATATCAACGACATACAGAATAATCTCCCAAATAGTCATAGGTACAAATATGGCTTCCTTTGGTCCAACCAAGGTATTACGCCATATGTACATATCACTAACGGTGACGTAATGCCGAGATCCCTTAGGTCCAACCCAGGTGTTACACTCGGCTCAGAACATGAACATTTCAGAACATAAGAGAACATAACTTATGCCCATGACACCAACCACTCCGGTCCTGGTGTCATGACGGCAGCCAATTTGTCGAACACGACGTAAGCATAACATAACATGTCTTGGAATTACTCATCTCATTGATAAGTTCGTTATGTGGCCTTAACTTTCTTTTGAAAACATGCTTTTCATAACATGACATCTAAACGTAGTCTTGATTTCAAAAATGTCATATTTTGATGCAAATGAAATCTTTCTTATTTCGTAAACTTTAAAAACTTCGGTTTATCTTTAAAAACATGGGATGTAACGAAAAATGCTTATTCATGAGTTTATTAATTTATTATGTGTCCGTTTAATCTCTTTAGACGTATTTAACTTAAGCTTGGCGAATACCATAATTTATTTCCTCAAATATACCCAATAATTTGCTAAAATCTCTATTTGGCCCTCTTTCATTTGGATTTTCGGTCACAGCCCCAAAACAGCCCCTATTTGGCTATTTTTCTATTTATACATATCTTGAAATCCACCTTGCATTGTCATCCTAAAACCATAGCAAAATCATTAATCACATCAAAGAATTCAAAGCTTAACATAATGACGTAACCTAAGACATAACATATCACCTATGTACGAACTATAATTTTTCACACAACATACATAATACACATGTCATGAAATTGGAGATAAAATGAAACAAGTGAAGTGTGCCACACCCTGCCCCAAGACCGTGAGGTAGGGGTGTCCTACACCTCTCACAATGCTTCAAATTTTAATCCTTTGCTCCTTTACTTATTCTTATAATTCCTATGCTCATGGCATGCACAAAATAAAATAAACATGGGGTAAATAATCCATCATATGCATTCTTTCTTATTTGTCAAAAATATATACTTGAAAGTCAAAAACAAAAAGAAAACATCATAGTTGGAAAAGAGCTTGTTAACATATCTCCTTTGGTCTTCATTTGCAAGATTCATCACTTTTATTAGACCTAAAAACCGTGCTCTAAAGGGGTGTCCAAAACAGCCCCCTTTTTGGTTAAATCATACATATATTACTTCAAAAAAAATGAGGTGATCAACATACACTTAAAAATAAGACTTAAGAACTCAACTTTAATATGCTCTATTATTTCCATGGTGGTCAAATCCATAGGAAATTATTTAAAATGATAAATAATTATGGAAAGGGATGCAACATACTTATTTCATATTATATATGTTCAAAAGAGAGGAAGATAATCAACTTTAGCTAACATGCAACACACTTTTTGATTCAACTTAGCACTATACTCAAGTAGAGTTTATGCATGAACATATGTGCCTTAAAACCGAGAAGATCTCTACATGCATGACCATATTATTTAAGATTCAATCATCTAATCATGACTTTTTATCATAAGATACAAGATTTAACCTTCAACTACACATGCAACCTTTTTTTATGTTATAATGATAAGGAAGTGACTTGAAACTATTCTTGGTTGATCCTATTTTCATATGAACATAAGGTTATAGTTTTCAAAATAACATGGATGATCTAAGAGAAGGATTTACCTCTTGAGCCTTGGTTTGGGTTTGTTCTTGTTCCAACTTGGAGATTTCAACCTCCTTCCTACACCTAGAGGGACGGTTTTGGTGTTAGGGAGGAAGAGGGAGTTGAGCTTACTTAGAAAGAAAACATTAAAAATTTGTTCAAGATCTTACCCTGGTTGCTTGAAGAGAGGTTAAATCCTCTTGGTTCACTTGAGCTTGAATGGATTTTGCTCTTTCCATACTTTAGAGGTACGGTTGGAGGCTTCAAGGGAAAGAAGAAATTTTCTTGAGTTGTGCTTTGGAAGGAGAGAGAGAGCTTGGAAACATGCGGTTAAGAAATGCGTTGGTTGCAAGACCAAAATTTCCTTCTTCCCTCCTTAAAAGAACATCTAGCACAAGAAGAGAGGGAGTGCATGTGGATTGCTTGAAAATTAGGCATGCTAATGACAAGAAAAAGAATGATTACCTAGTGAAGAAAGTATGTAGGGAGAAGCTTTTTGCATGACACCTCTCCAATGCATGTAAGAATTGATCTTACAAGTTTATCATGCATGAGATAAAATATCTTGGGGTGGTTCTTGAGGGGGGCCAGTGGTAGGGGGTTTGGGGTAGTTTAGGTAATGCACCAGGTTCTAGAAGTTGTAGGTATAATTTCTATTTTGGTTTATTTTCCTTTTATAATTGAAATTTGTGACACTTTGTGTATATGTATGTGTATACATTTATGTATTTATGTATATCTTGTTTTAATTAGTAAATTCTAGTTGTGACATAGTTACGATCTCACTTTATTTAGATTAAAGTGTGTATGCTACGTCTTGTAACATGTATACTAGTTAAATTACTCGGTACGGAATGGGGGTCGTAACATCCTTCCCCCCTTATAAAAAGTTTCGTCCTCGAAACTTACGTATCTCATAGGAAGAGCTGAGGGTATTTCTCCTTCATCTTCTGTTCTGGTTCCTATGTTGCTTCACGTTCGGTATGGTGGCTCCATTGTACCTTCACGAACGGAATCATCCGTCGTCTCAGTACCTGCTCTTTTCTGTCGATAATCCGAACCGAGACTTCGTCGTAGGTAGCATTGTCCCAAATTATCACCGCATACTCCTCTAAGATATGACTCGGATCGTGAACATATCGCCGCAGTTGAGATACATGGAATACATCATGAATCTGTGACAGTGAGGGAGGTAATGCCAGCCGATAAGCTACAGTCCCAATTTTCTCCAAAATCTCAAAGGGTCCAATGAAATGGGGGCTCAGTTTCCCTTTAACTCCAAATCTCATCACTCCTTTTGTTGGCGAAACCCGCAGGTAAACCTTCTCGCCAACATCAAACTCCATTGGCCTCTGCTTTGCATCTGTCCAACTTCGGCTACGATCTTGAGTGGCTTTCAATCTTTCACGAATCACCTTGACCTTTTCCAGGGTCTGTTCAACCAGCTCCGGCCCGGTGAGGGCTCTCTCACCAATCTCATCCCAATACATAGGTGATCGGCACTTGCGTCCATATAATGCTTCAAAGGGTGCCATCCTGATCGAACTGTGGTAACTATTATTGTACGAGAATTCTATTAACTTCACTGACTTGTCCTAGTTACTCCTGAAATCAATAGCACAAGCACGTAGCATGTCTTCCAAGGTCTGAATAGTCCGCTCGGATTGTCCGTCAGTTTGAGGGTGGGAAGCTGTACTCATTCGGATTTCTGTTCACATTGCCTGCTAGTATGCTTTCCAGAATCGCGCCGTGAAGCGAGGGTCTCTATCACTTACAATACTCACCGGCACACCATGTAAGCTTACAATATTGTCCATGTACAAACTCACCAGTTTATCCATCGGTGCTTGAATCGACATGGGCAGGAAATGTGCTGATTTGGTGAGTCGATCGACCACTACCCATATGGTGTCGTTACTTTTTCGGGTCTTGGGTAGTCCAGTCACGAAATCCATGGTGATGTGTTCCCACTTCCATTCTAGAATTTCTAAGGGCTGTAGTAGACCGGAGGGCCGCTGATGTTCAGCCTTAACCTGTAGACACACCAAACATCGCTCCACAAATTCCACAATGTATCGTTTCATCCCGCTCCACCAGTAGTTTCTTTTCAGATCATGGTACATTTTGGTCGCTCCTGGATGAATTGATAGTCGCGAGTTATGAGCCTCTCTTAAGATCTCCTTTTTAAGTGCTTCGTCATGAGGTACGCACGGTCTGTCTCAGAACCAAAGACTACCGTCACTCTGAACCCAAAAATTAGTCATTAGTTCCTTCTTCAACTTTTCCAACACTTTTAATAACTCCACATCTTCTTTCTGGGCCTCCTTTATTTTATCAATTATTGTCGGGGTAATCACTAAGGTGGCCAAAATGTTTGCAGCGCAGTCAACCATGTCTAGTCTGCATTCTACCATTTCTTTTTCCAGCGGAGCCTGCCTTGGGTGACTTGACTTCCTACTCAACGCATCTGCCACCTTGTTTGCCTTGCCTGGATGATAATGAATAGCGAGGTCATAATCCTTGATTAACTCTAACCATCTGCGTTGCCTCATGTTTAGCTCTTTCTAGGTAAATAGATACTTCAGGCTCTTATGGTCCGTGTACACCTCGCATCTTTCTCCGTACAGATAATGTCTCCAGATCTTCAAAGCTAACACCACCGCCGCTAATTCCAAATCATGGGTAGGGTAGTTTTGCTCATACGGCTTTAGCTGCCTGGAGGCATATGCGATTACCCTATCATGTTGCATCAAAACACAGCCTAATTCATTCATGGATGCGTCATTGTATGCGACAAATCCTTCGCCGGTTACAGGTTGATCTAGGCTTGGAGAGGTAGTCAACTTTCTTTAAGCTCTGCAAAGCTTTGCTCACAGTCAGAAGTCCACTCAAACTTGGTTTTCTTTTGAGTTAGTCGAGTCATTGGAATCATAATTCTAAAGAATCCCTCAACGAACTTCCGATAATACCTGGCTAATCCCAAAAAGCTTCTGACTTCAGTTACATTGGTGGGTCGTGGCCATTCGATTATTGCTTCAATTTCTTCGGATCCACCGATATTCCTTCTTCAGAAATGACATGTCCTAGAAATGACACGCTGCGGAGCCAAAATTCACATTTACTGAATTTGGTGTAGAGCTTCTTCTCTCGTAATATGCTTAGGACAATCCTCATGAGTCTCTTCGTCGGACGAATATACCAGGATATCATCTATAAACACAACTACAAACCTGTCCAGTTGATCTCGAAAAACTATATTCATTAAGTCCATAAACGCGGCGGGGGCATTAGTCAGCCCAAATGGCATCACCAAAAACTCATAGTGCTTATATCAGGTTCGGAAAGCGGTCTTAGCAACATCCTCTGCTTTGATATTTAGCTGATGATATCCAGAACGGAGATCAATTTTACTAAACACCTTAGCGCCCCTCAGCTGATCAAACAAATTGTCGATCCTAGGCAGTGGGTATTTATTCTTGATGGTTATTTTGTTTAGCTCTCGGTAATCAATACATAACCTCATACTGCCATCCTTTTTCCTTACGAAAAGCACCGGAGCACCCCAGGGTGAAACGCTGGGGCGGATAAACTTCTTATCGATTAATTCTTGCAATTGCTCCTTTAATTCTTTCAGCCTGGCTGGGGCCACCCGATAAGGTGCTTTCAATATTGGTTCCGCTCCTGGCACAACATTAATTTCGAACTCTACTTCTTAGTCGGGAGGCAATCCAGACAGATCATCTGGAAAAACGTCTGGAAATTCCTTGGCCACGGGAATGCTATCAAGAGGAGGTATTTCCTTTTCAGTATTGATGGCATACACGAGAATACCATCATCTCCCTTCCTCAATGCTCGACATGCCTGGGCTATTGTGAGATACACATTTTTTGGAATCTTCTTCAGCTTTGAATTTCCTTGGTACACTACCTCTTCTCGAGTGGGGTTCTTAATCATTACTCGCTTCCCACAACAGTCAATATGAGCGTGATTTTTGAATAGCCAGTCCATACCCAGGATAATGTCGAAGTCTCCTATCGGAATCGGAATTAGAGTGGCATTGAACTTATGTCCTTCCATCTCTAGTTCACAGTCTCTATATAAGTGGTGAGAAATCATAGCCTGATCACCCGCGACTTGGACGCGATATGGGAGGTCCATCCAGGCCGGGCAGCTATTAAAGGTTCTTAGCAAACCTTTTATATACGAAGGAATGGCTGGCGCCATTATCGAATAGTACATTCGCAGGTATACTATTTACTAAGATCGCACCTATAATGATTTATAGTTCAAACCCAAAATTTATAAATATACATATGACTACTAAATTGGAATTGCGTATATAAACATACATGTCACCACATGCGGAGCCTCTTCCACCTCTGTATCTGTCATAATATGAACCCAGGCGTTAGCCCGAGGACGACCCCTCTGCTGCTGAGCATCCCCTTGCATTCCCTTGTTTTGGTCTGGGCAGTCCTTGATCACGTGCCCCGTCTTGCCACAACAGAAACATGCTCCTGACCTGAGACGACACTCACCAGTGTGCTGCTTCTGGCATGAAAAGCATCGTGGGACTGCTGGCTGAGGCTGTGGTCGCTGCGGCTGCTGGGCACGGCCAGTATCCTTCCTGAAAGTCTTAGCATTATGACCCGATCTATCACCACTGAAATCTCCAGGTCTCTTACCCCAGGCCTACTCATCGCGTCTCGCCAGGTCTCTCTCTACCCGATAACAATCATCCAACATTTCTTCGAAACTCTTGGGCTTAGCATTCACAACCCACGTCCTCATGCGAGAGTTCAGGCCATGCTCAAACTTTATCATCTTCAGCTTTTCATCATTCATGGTGGAAGGTACATATCTGCTAAGAGCCGTGAAACGATTAGCATACTTTGACACGGACATCCCTGCCGTCTGCATAAGGGACTCGAATGCACTGATCTTCTGTACAGTCACAGACGGAGGAATATAGAATTTGTTGAACTCTTCCAGAAATCGGCCCTATGGAATAGGTCTTGGCAAGGGGTGAATATTGGTCTTCCACCACTGATTAGCCTCTCTGATGAGGAAAGGCCGAATCACCTATACTTTTATTTCTTCTGGTACCTGTATAAGCTCAAAACAATTCTCCGTCTCATCAAGCCATTTCTCCGCCTCATCTGCATCTGGTCCTCCCTCAAATGTGGGAATATGAGCTCTCTTCAAAGCCTCAAAGTAGAAATGAGCATCATGCTGCGGTGGCGGTGGAGGTGGAGGTGCAGCCTGATTAGTAGGACCCGTGTGGCCAATCTGGATCATTGTATGGACTACTACTTGGGCAATATCTGCTTGTGAGAAGACCCCAGATGCATGTCCTCCTGGTGCCTGAGCCTGCGGTTGGGGGTGCGTACTGCTGGTAGGGTGGTACCGCCCCTGGGGTGGTGGTATCTGCTCCTGCGAAGGTAGTGGCATCGGTCTCTCTCTGTGAGGTCTTCCACGAGGTTGGCCAGAATCCTATTGGAACATACGCATGGATTTAAAGATTGTGAGTACATGTACATACAGAAGTTCATATGGAAGTCTTAAATCTCTCTTATCAGAAATTTGTTCACGGTTGATCTACTTATTAAAGTTTCACCGTATTTGTTAAAATGTCACCGTGAGAACTGATTAGCTAAACAATTAATCTGATACTTACTCAGGATAACGCTCGTCGGGAGATGGTTATCCTAACATCCATGCTAGGTTTAATAGACTAAAGCCACAACACTATGTTTATGGTCATAACTTACGTCTAGGAGCATAGCTTACGTTCTAAGGCTTGTTTAAGTTATGCTTCCGCAACGGATCTGGAACCTTGGCTCTGATACCAACTGTAGCACCCCGCCCGAGATTGGGGTCTCGGCACGGTTCGTCTGCCGTATTCTGCTACGAGAAGTACAAGACGTCGATACTGTTCGTAAAATATCTCAGGCGAGACATAGATCAGTATAGCGGAAACATAAAAACTTAAATGTAATAATTCAGTAGGTACATTACATTATCCCAAAATAGAGTACATCATATTCCAACAAAAACTAGAAGTCCATGATATAATCATACGGCAAAAGGAAAGATCATCATCCTGAGGCCTACATCGCTCGCTCACTGATCATATTTTCTCGTCTCATCCCCGATGTACTCAACTTCAAAAGTCCTGTCCTCTGCAAAATTTATGTATAAACAACGGTTAGGTGATTTATAAATCACCTAGCAAGTCCAACCTTTAGAGCCGCCGTACCGGATCAACCAAGATGAGACATGATAGCAAAACATAAGTAATAACATAAATAACGTTTCATATCCCAGTTAAGAAAATAATTAACATCACACACATTGTCTATATAACAGCACATAAATAAACATAGGTAGCAGCAGTTAATTTAATACAACAATAATATCGTCACCTACGGAACTCAAATCTATTCTACCTAGTCCTGTAAACTTTCAGCCGGAACATGTTCATTCCTAATCTATAAATTCATATCTTATTCTAGTCGTCATCCTTCTACCCATGAGGTTAACATTTTTCTTATCTCAACTTTAAAGGTCTTCCTTAGTTTGTAACTTGAAATTTCATAAAACACGATTTTGAAATGCATGACATGAACTTTCGTAAATATGCAAAACATGACATAACATATGATGGTCATCTCCATGTAAGAACTATATCAACGACATAAAGAATAATCTCCCAAATAGTCATAGGTACAAATATGGCTTCCTTTGGTCCAACCAAGGTATTACGCCATATGTACATATCACTAACAGTGACGTAATGCTGAGATCCCTTAGGTCCAACCCAGGTGTTACACTCGGCTCAGAACATGAACATATCAGAACATAAGAGAACATAACTTATGCCCATGACACCAACCACTCCGGTCCTGGTGTCATGACGGCCGCCAATTTGTCGAACACGACGTAAGCATAGCATAACATGTCTTGGAATTACTCATCTCGTTGATAAGTTCGTTATGTGGCCTTAACTTTCTTTTGAAAACATGCTTTTCATAACATGACATCCAAACGTAGTCTTGATTTCAAAAATGTCATACTTTGATGCAAATAAAATCTTTCTTATTTCGTAAACTTTAAAAACTTCGGTTTATTTTTGAAAACATGGGATGTAACGGAAAATGCTTAATCATGAGTTCTTTAATTCATTATGTGTCCGTTTAATCTCGTTAGACGTATTTAACTTAAGCTTGGCGGATACCATAATTTATTTCCTCAAATATACCCAATAATTCGCTAAAAACCTCAATTTGGCCCTCTTTCATTTGGATTTTCAGTCACAGCCCCAAAACAGCCCCTATTTGGCTATTTTCCTATTTATCCATATCTTGAAATCCACCTTGCATTGTCATCCTAAAACCATAGCAAAATCATTAATCACATCAAATAATTCAAAGCTTAACATAATGATGTAACCTAAGACATAACATATCACCTATGTACGAACTATAATTTTTCACACAACATACATAATACACATGTCATGAAATTGGAGATAAAAGTGAAACAATTGAAGTTTGCCACACCCTGCCCCAAGACCGTGAGGTAGTGGTGTCCTACACCTCTCATAATGCTTCAAATTTTAATCCTTTGCTCTTTTACTTATTCTTATAATTCCTATGCTCATGGCATACACACAATAATGGTGCTTATATGTTCATAAACTTGGGGTAAATAATTCATCATATGCATGCTTTTTCATTTGTCAAAAATATATACTTGAAAGTCAAAAACACAAAAAAAACACCATAGTTGAAAAAAAGCTTGTTAACATACCTCCTTTGGTCTTCATTTGCAAGATTCATCACTTTTATTAGACCTAAAACCGTGCTTTAAAGGGGTGTCCAAAACAGCCCCCTTTTTGGTTAAATCATACATATATTACTTCAAAAGAATGAGGTGATCAATATACACTTAAAAATAAGACATAAGAACTCAACTTTAATTTGCTCTATCATTTCAATGGTGGTCAACTCCATAGGAAATTATTAAAAATGATAGATAATGGCAAGGGATGCAACATACTTATTTCATATTATATATGTTCAAAAGAGAGAAAGATAATCAACTTTAGCTAACATGCAACACACTTTTTGATTCAACTTAGCACTATACTCAAGTAGAGTTTATGCATGAACATATGTGCCTTAAAACCGAGAAGATATCTACATGCATGACCATATTATTTAAGATTCAATCATCTAATCATAACTTTTTATCATAAGTTGTTGAGAAATATGTTTGGATAATTATCAAAGTCATGATTTTAAGTGATGAATACTTAAAAATGTCACATATGGTGTTATAAATGAAAGAGTTGAATAAGTGAAGAAAAATGACACGATGTCTAGGGTTGTTAGAAATATTTTTCTAAAATGTGATAAAATAGTTGTTTTTATTTTTACATGATTTATATATGTTTATCATGTTGTGATTATGTGATTTTTATGATGATAATATATTGTGACTAATATGCCCTCGAAGTTTCTACAACTTACCAAAAAGGGCAAAAGTGGTGTTTTGAGTTTTGTAGGTACTCGACATGGTGAATATGATTCAAGAAGATATTATCATATTATTTATTATCAAGAAGGTGTTATTATATTTAATTCTGACCATCGGGGTCATTTCTGGAGTTTTATCTCACTAGGGGCATTTTGGTCATTTTACCCCCGAAGACAGTTTCGGTATTTTTACTCAAGGAATCTCTTGAGTATCTTATTATATTCATTCTGGAGTTCATTTAGTATATTCTTGAAGATTATTTGGTGGTTTTCTATTTTATTCTCTCATTTGATGATTTTATCGACGGTAGCGGGATATGTGACGGTATTCGATGTCACGTTCTATTTTTTCTTGAAGACTCTTATATATATGTTATTGGAGGTTCTTAATCATCATCTTTCAGAGATTACAAGGTGTCCTTGGTGCAAGATTCATCACAATATGTCAAGGAGAAATGTGAATTTTGATATTATATGTTGACATAATCTTGTCAACTATTATTTGTTGATTTCTCCTCAAAAATCTGAGTTGGTACACATATACACAGCCTCCAAAACGTGATTATACAGGTGGAGATGATGTTTTTCTCATTTTATGAGTTGGAGACAAGAAGACAAACCAAAAGCAAGCTAGTTGGCAAAAGTTGCCAACTTGAAATTTCAAATTTGAATGTAATGGAGACAAGATTGTTGGAGATGATTATGGAGGTGTTTTAATTCAAAATTCTCAGCCATCACATGGTCTAAAAGTTGGAGGTAATATGCCATCAATTCACTCTTTAAATAGAAGGCAAGGTGAAGAAGAGAAGACACACACTTGAAAGCAAAATTGAAGATTGTTGTCTTGCTATTCTCTTCTCATATTTTCGTTCATACTTTGTGTAGCTAAGGTGTTCCAATTTTCTTTGTTGTCCAGCTACACTATACACACCTTCTTGAGTTGGATTTGTATGATTGATTAGCCAAATTTATAAGGCTACGTCAATAGGTGGTAGAGGTGTTGTAACCAAGAGTTGCATAGAAGTGATTATCCAAGTCTTGAATAGGGTTGGTGTATAACCCAAGGATCAAGCTTGGCTCTTGTTGTAAGGTGTTCATTTGATAGTGAAATCCAAGGAAAGGTATTCCTTGGGACTGGAGTAGGTCACATTGACCGAACCAGGATAAATTCTCGGTGTTCTTCTCTTGTTTCTTTATTTCTGTTTTATGCCCGTTTTTGACTGCAGTTTTCACACAACTTCTCACAATTTGAATAAATATCTAAACACTTTCAAAATTCGTGATTTTTGGTCGAGTTATACTTCAGACTGTTAGCTTTCATTTGCAACAAAAATCACTTGATTTGAGCAAGGGAAAGTTAGTCTTTCAGTCTTTGGAAAATAACTGCTCCAATCTGAAGGCAATCTGACCAGTTTTGAGTAAACTTAAATTCTGCATTTTTCAAGAGTTGGTTAAGGTAAGGGCCTTTTGGAAACTTCATATACATATCCTAAGGAGTGTTTTGATATAAAAATCAACCTTTTTGGTTGAGTATTCAAAAAGAAACACGTTTTGTAAAATCAGCAACTTTCTGTCCAGATTGACCATCTGAATCTTTTTATTTATTTGAAGGGTCAAACGATCTTATTTTTGTCTAATTTTTGGATAGAGTCTTGTTAACTCATTGAAGTTAAATTTTGGAATAATTTTTGGAGTTGTGTACAATTATTTATGAATTTTTGAAAAACGGGTTCTGAATCTGAGGTGGTTTCAGATTCTGTTTTCAAAGGGAATTTTAACAAAGGGTTGTAGTGTAATTTCCGCTAACCACTATTCATCCCCCCTCTAATGGTGTTTATTGCAGGTGCACGGTCCAACATTTGGTATCAGAGCCAGACCAACACCACTCAAAAGAAGCAAGATTCAACACTGTACAAACAAGACAAGGCTAAGAAGCAAGAAATCATAGTTGCCTGCTAATCCCAAATCAAGAAGGTTTGGAGCATTTGAACACTTCAAGAAGGTTTGGAGCATTTGTATTCACTTGATTAAAGATTCAAGGTATTCATCTAAAATCATACATCATGTCATCTATCTCTCATAAAGGAGCGTTCTCAAAGTCTACGAAAGAGGTAACATCTACTCCTGATTTTGATTCTGATAATGAGATGACTTTCGATGAAATGTATGATGAATTCATGAAAATGCATGCTCATTGTAAAAGGTTGTCAAAAGAGAAAAAGAAACTAATTGAAGAAAATGACAAGTTGAAGACTACCAACTTGGAACTTTCTAATCAATTAGAGTCTTTCAAACAAGAGTCATCAAATGCTCTTGATTCATTAAAGACTAAAATTGAGTCATCTAGAAATAATGAACAAACCTTAAGAACCGAAAATAGTGCGTTGAAAACCAAGATGCATGATTATGAAAATGAAGTGTCTACACTTAAATCATGCAAAATAGGCTTAGAGAAAACCTTAGAACAGTTTAAATCTGGTACAAACATGTTAGACACACTCATCTCATCACAAAAGTATGGTAATGATAAAACCGGCTTAGGCTATAAAGAAGAAAACGAAAAAGTAAATAAAAAGACTAAGTTTGTTTCATCTAGTACAAAGTTGTCATATAATACAATAAAATCAACTTTGCCTGCTACATCTTCTTCTACACCTTCTTCTACTAATATCAAGGCAAAAATACAACATACACCCATAAAAGCACACATGCATAAACATACATCTAGGCCAAACTTTGCATCTAGACAACCTAGAAATTATGCCTATATGTATACAAATGCAACGAGACATAATAAAATGCATTCAACATATTATAAACCTAAGTATAGGCAACACTCTTATAAGTCTTATAGAAATGCCTATGAACACACTTATACTGCACCATTCAAGAAACAAAATCGCATGCCTTATGCACATTATAAAATTCGGCCATCCTATAATGATTATCAACCATGGCACAACATGTATAACAATGCATCTTCACTTATGTGGAATTATCATGTATATGCTAATTCTTCTTATTTTCCAAATTATAACAATGCTAAAAATGTGCATAGAAGGTATATTCAAGTTTGGATACCTAAGGGATATCTAACAAGAATAATGCCCCTAACATTCAAGGACTCAAATAAAGGGTACCTAAAACTTTGTCTCCATTGTAGGATAAACGCAAGGAATGCAAGAAGGAGGCAAAGTCAAAGAATCTAAAAACCAAATGATTTTTAGATAGTGGATGTTCGAGGCATATGACGGGGAACCCCAAACTATTCATCGAATTGGAACAAATCAAGGATGGAGGAAAAGTAACATTCGGTGACAACAACAAAGGACAAGTTGTTGGAAAAGGAACAATTGGGGACCCTAACACATTTCAAATACGAAATGTGTTATTAGTAACCAATCTATCTTATAATTTACTTAGTATTTCTCAACTTATAGATTGTGGTTATAATGTCTCCTTTCTTCCCAATTCTTGTGATATAATAAATGAAAAAGGAGAAACGGTTTTAAAAGGAAATAGAGATGGAAATATTTATACTCTTACCTTAGATAACATGTTAGATGCTAAGGTTAAGTGTCTAATATCACATGACTTAGTGTAAATTTATGGCATAGAAGATTAGGCCATATAGGAATTTCAACTATTAAGAAATTGTCTAAGAAGAATTTAATTAGAGGAATGCCTAAGTTAGACTTAGATAATTTTCAAATGTGTGAAACATGTATTAAGAGAAAACACATTAAAGAAACCTTAAAACCGAAACATGAAGTGAGTACTAGTCATGTACTAGAATTGCTTCACTTAGACTTATTTGGTCCAAGTAGGACAAGAAGTCTAGGTGGACACTACTATGTGTGTGTCATAGTAGATGATTACTCACGCTACACATGGACGTTGTTCTTAACACACAAAGACGATGCTCCATTAGCAATCGAAACCCTTATTAAGCAACTTGAAAACATTTATGAAGAAAATATTAAAAGAATTAGAAGCGATAGAGGTGGAGAATTTAAAAACAAAGACGTAATCAAATTTTGCGAACTATATGGAATCAAACATGAATTCTCACCACCTAGAACACCACAACTCAATGGAGTTGTTGAACGTAAAAATAGAACAATTCAAGAAGTTGCTAGGACAATGCTGTGTGAAAATAAATTACCTAAATATTTATGGACTGAAGCTGTTAGTTGTGCATGCTATATTATAAATAGGCTCACTATTAGAAAGAAATTAAATAAAACGCCTTATGAATTGCTAAACAATAGACAACCTAAGATAGATTATCTTAAAGTATTTGGATGTAAATGTTTTGTGCTGAACAATAAGGATAATCTAGATAAATTTGAACAAAAGTCATGTGTTGTCGATGGTCCCCCTTTGATAATTATTTACAATAAGAAAGTTTGCAAATCTATCATACCAAGCTCTTGGAGCTTGTTTTAAACCATATAGAGCTTTCTTAAGCTTATAAACATGGTTCGGATTCTTCGGATCTTCGAATCCAGGAGGTTGTTTGACAAACACTTCTTCTTGGATGTATCCATTCAAGAATGCACTCTTGACATCCATTTGGAAGAGCTTAATTTTGCTTATACTTGCAATCGCAAGTAACAATCTAATTGCTTCTAGTCGTGCAACGGGTGCAAAGGTTTCTTCATAATCTATTCCTTCTTGTTGATTATAACCTTGTGCGACTAGTATAGCCTTATTCCTTGTAATATTTCCTTGTTCATCCATTTTATTCCTAAAAACCCATTTAGTTCCTATGATAGACTTGTCTTCAGGTTTAGGTACTAAGTCCCACACGTTGTTCCTTGTGAATTGATTTAATTCCTCATGCATAGCATCTATCCATGACATGTCACCTAAGGCTTCCTTTACGTTCTTAGGTTCTAATTGTGAGATTAAGCTATGTCCTTCAAGTTGACTTATATTTCTACGTGTTTTAACCCCAACACTTGGATCCCCAATGATTAGTTCTCTAGGGTGCCACCAATTCCTAGATTGACTAGGTTCACCCTCATCTTGTTCAAATGTTTCATTAGTGTGAACGTTATCATATGTAATTGGATCATTAGTTGTATCTTCTAATTGCAGAGTCTCTTGATTTATTTCATCTAAGGGTTCATGTTTGTCTTGTTCAGGGGGAGTTGGTTCTAAATGATCAAGTACAGGCTCAAGTAATACATCATCATCAAACATATTTTCAACATTTGTTTCTTGTTTATGTTGATGTTTATCACTAACTTCAAAGCATGCATTTTCGTTGAATTTTACATGTATGGATTCAATTATTTTTCTAGATGCAGGATTATAACACCTATATGCTCTTGAGTTAGTTGAATACCCAACAAATATGCATTCAATTCCTAAGAAGAAAAGGTAATGATTTGTTAATAGTTCAAATATACGTAGATGATATAATCTTTGGTTCAACCAACCCCACTTTAGTAAAAGACTTCGAAGAATGTATGAAGTCAGAGTTTGAAATGTCAATGGTAGGAGAGTTGAATTATTTCTTAGGACTTCAAATCAAACAAACCCCTCAAGGAATTCACATTAGCCAACTTAAGTATGTCAATGATATGATTAAGAAGTTTGGCTTTGAAGAGTTGAAACCTATAACTACGCCTATGAGTGTTAGTACCAAACTTGATAAGGATGAAAATGGTAAACCTTTTGATGACACACTTTTATAGGTCTATGATTGGCTCATTGTTATACTTAACTGCATCAAGACCTGATATTATGTTTAGTGTGTGTATGTGTGCTAGGTTTCAATCTTGTCCTAAGGTATCACATTACAATGCAGTGAAAAAGATCTTTAGATATCTTAAGCATACAGCTCACTTAGGACTGTGGTATGATAGAAACGCTAAGTTGGAATTACACGCTTATAGTGATGCTGATTATGGTGGTTGCAAGTTAGATAGAAAATCCACTAGCGGTACATGTCAATTCATAGGAACTAATTTGATCTCTTGGTTTTCTAAAAAGCAAGCTAATGTAGCTCTTTCTACCACTGAAGCCGAGTATATCGCTTTGAGTTTATGTACTACCCAAATACTTTGGCTTAAACAGCAACTTAGTGATTTTGGCATTAAAATAAATAAGATTCCAATTTTCTGCGATAGCACAAGTGCAATCAATATTTCACGGAATCCGGTGCTTCATTCTAAGGCCAAACACATTGAGGTGCGATATCACTTTCTTCGTGATCATGTTCAAAATGAGGATATAGTGATAAACCACATAAGAACTGATCATAAAATCGCTGACATCTTCACCAAACCCCTTAATCAAGCCACTTTTGAAAACTTACGAGTCAAATTAGGAATGATGACTTACGATACCATTGTATAGTTCTATCTTTTGCATGATTTACAAAATAAATAGGGAGATAGAATAAGAACGAACATGATTTTAGTTGGTAAGTCATGTTTTAGTTGGTAAGTCATGTTTTAGTTGGTAAGTCATGATGAATCATATGCTAAGTTTTTATTGGTATAAATTTTGGAGCATAGGTTAAGGGGGAGAGTATGAGTTGAGGGGGAGCAGCATACTATTTAAAAGTTGAAAACATAGTTGAAAACATTTGGATAAACTTTTGGTTATAAGTTGTGACATTAAAATCATGTTAGGTTATTTTGAAAATCATCCAAAAGGGGGAGAATGTTGAGAAATATGTTTGGATAATTTTCAAAGTCATGATTTTAAGTGATGAATACTTAAAAATGTCACATATGGTGTTATAAATGAAAGAGTTGAATAAGTGAAGCAAAATGACACGATGTCTAGGGTTGTTAGAAATATTTTTCTAAAATGTGATAAAATAGTTGTTTTTATTTTTACATGATTTATATATGTTTATCATGTTGTGATTATGTGATTTTTATGATGATAATATATTGTGACTAATATGCCCTCGAAGTTTCTACAACTTACCAAAAAGGGCAAAAGTGGTGTTTTGAGTTTTGTAGGTACTCGACATGGTGAATATGATTCAAGAAGATATTATCATATTATTTATTATCAAGAAGGTGTTATTATATTTAATTCTGACCATCGGGGTCATTTCTGGAGTTTTATCTCACTAGGGGCATTTTGGTCATTTTACCCCCGAAGACAGTTTCGGTATTTTTACTCAAGGAATCTCTTGAGTATCTTATTATATTCATTCTGGAGTTCATTTAGTATATTCTTGAAGATTATTTGGTGGTTTTCTATTTTATTCTCTCATTTGATGATTTTATCGACGGTAGCGGGATATGTGACGGTATTCGATGTCACGTTCTATTTTATCTTGAAGACTCTTATATATATGTTATTGGAGGTTCTTAATCATCATCTTTCAGAGATTACAAGGTGTCCTTGGTGCAAGATTCATCACAATATGTCAAGGAGAAATAGCAATTTTGATATTATATGTTGACATAACCTTGTCAACTATTATTTGTTGATTTCTCCTCAAAAATCTGAGTTGGTATACATATACACAGCCTCCAAAACGTGATTATACATGTGGAGATGATGTTTTTCTCATTTTATGAGTTGGAGACAAGAAGACAAACCAAAAGCAAGCTAGTTGGCAAAAGTTGCCAACTTGAAATTTCAAATTTGAATGTAATGGAGACAAGATTGTTGGAGATGATTATGGAGGTGTTTTAATTCAAAATTCTCAGCCATCACATGGTCTAAAAGTTGGAGGGAATATGCCATCAATTCACTCTATAAATAGAAGGCAAGGTGAAGAAGAGAAGACACACACTTGAAAGCAAAATTGAAGATTGTTGTCTTGCTATTCTCTTCTCATATTTTCGTTCATACTTTGTGTAGCTAAGGTGTTCCAATTTTCTTTGTTGTCCAGATACACTATACACACCTTCTTGAGTTGGATTTGTATAGTTGATTAGCCAAATTTATAAGGCTACATCAATAGGTGGTAGAGGTGTTGTAACCAAGAGTTGCATAGAAGTGATTATCCAAGTCTTGAATAGGGTTGGTGTATAACCCAAGGATCAAGCTTGGCTCTTGTTGTAAGGTGTTCATTTGATAGTGAAATCCAAGGAAAGATGTTCCTTGGGACTGGAGTAGGTCACATTGACCGAACCAGGATAAATTCTCGGTGTTCCTCTCTTGTTTCTTTATTTCTGTTTTATGTCCGTTTTTGACTGCAGTTTTCACACAACTTCTCACAATTTGAAAAAATATCTAAACACTTTCTAAATTCGTGATTTTTGGTGGAGTTATACTTCAGTCTTTCAGTCTTTCGTGATTTCCAACTTGATTTAGCTTTCATTTGCAACAAGAATCACTTGATTTGAGCAAGGGAAAGTTAGTCTTTCAGTCTTTGCAAGATAACTGCTCCAATCTGAATGCAATCTGACCAGTTTTGAGTAAACTTAAATTCTGTTTTTTCAAGAGTTGGTTAAGGTAAGGGCCTTTTGGAAACTTCATATACACATCCTAAGGAGTGTTTTGATATAAAGATCAACCTTTTTGGTTGAGTATTCAAAGAGAAACACGTTTTGCAAAATCAGCAACATTCTGTCCAATTCTGTCCAGATTGACCATCTGAATCTTTTTATTTATTTGAAGGGTCAAACGATCTTATTTTTGTCTAATTTTTAGATAGAGTCTTGTTAACTCATTCAAGTTAAATTCTGGAAAGTTTCATAATTTTTGGAGTTGTGTACAATTATTTGTGAATTTTTGAAAAACGGGTTCTGAATCTGAGGTGGTTTCCGATTCTGTTTTCAAAGGGAATTTTAACAAAGGGCTGTAGTGTAATTTCCGCTAACCACTATTCACCCCCCCTCTAGTGGTGTTTATTGCAGGTGCACGGTCCAACATAAGTTACAAGATTTAACCTTCAACTACACATGCAACCTTTCTTTATGTTATAATGATAAGGAAGTGACTTGAAACTATTCTTGGTTGATCCTATTTTCATATGAACATAAGGTTATAGTTTTTAAAATAACATGGATTATCTAAGAGAAGGACTTTCCTCTTGAGCCTTGGTTTGAGTTTGTTCTTGTTCTAACTTGGAGATTTCAACCTCCTTCCTACACCTAGAGGGACGGTTTTGGTGTTAGGGAGGAAGAGGGAGTTGAGCTTATTTAGAAAGAAAACATTAAAAATTTGTTCAAGATCTTATCTTGGTTGCTTGAAGAGAGGTTAAATCCTCTTGGTTCACTTGAGCTTGAATAGATTTTGCTCTTTTCTTACTTTAGAGGTACGGTTGGAGGCTTCAAGGAGAAGAAGAATTTGTCTTGAGTTGTGCTTTGGAAGGAGAGAGAGAGCTTGGAAACATGTGGTTAAGAAATGTCTTGGTTGCAAGACACAAAATTTCCTTCTTCCCTCCTTAAAAAGACGTCTAGCACAAGAAGAGAGGGAGTGCATGTGGATTGTTTGAAAAGTAGGCATGCTAATGACAAGAAAAAGATTGATTACCTAGTGAAGAGAGTATGTAGGGAGAAGCTTTTTGCATGACACATCTCCAATGCATGTAAGAATTGATCTTACAAGTTTATCATGCTTGACATAAAATATCTTGGGGTGGTTCTTGAGGGGGGTCGGCGGTAGGGGGGTTTGGGGTAGTTTAGGTAATGCACTAGGTTCTAGAAGTTGTAGGTATAATTTCTATTTTGGTTTATTTTCTTTTTATAATTGAAATTTGTGACACTTTGTGTATAGGTATGTGTACACATTTATGTATTTATGTATATCTTGTTTTAATTAGTAAATTCTAATTGTGACATAGCTACGATCTCACTTTATTTAGATTAAAGTGTGTATACTACGTCTTGTAACATGTATACTAGTTAAATTACTCGGTACGGAATGGGGGTCGTAGCATAAGGGACCCTTACAAAAAGCATAGAACAGTTCATTGGTTTTTGATACAAGTCTAAAAGTTCTAGACCTAATCATTGAAATTCGACAAAAAATAATTTTCCTCCTAATTATTATCTATTTCGGATGAGTCCAAGCACAATACATGCCCAGTATTATTTGAATAAATAGCATTATTTGAATGAATGAATACTACATAGAAATATAACCAATTAATGGAATAGTATGTCGGAATATAAACATCTTTTACGAAAAGACTCTGTATTTAGAGGTTTGAATCCAAAATCTCTAAGTAAATATTTATAAGTGTTACATATCAATTCTAATCATCTAAGTCAGTAATGAATAACATATCCTCAAAAAATAGTGAGGTATTGGACTTTAGTTTTACCAATGCACAACGTATCGACCTCAAAAAATTAGATTTATTCACCAAACTCAAAATGGATAAACTATTGGCCCCAGTATGGAGTTATGCTTTGTGTAAATTGCGTTCAACTACATTTTGAGTACGAATTTGCTCCATAATTACGTGAAAAAAATAAATTGCTCTGCAGTAAAAACTTTTCTCTGTTTTTCTGAAATAATCCAACCTTAAAAAGAGATTTATAACTCATGCGAGATGCATGATGTATACACCATAATACGGTAAACGATTGATTCACCGAAATATCATGCATATCAGTATCATATACAACAAGATCATAATGACTACGATGTTTAGGAAACCGCAATCACGAGCTGTTGCTAGAGCTGTCGTTAGGATTGTCGATTGGGCCGAGTGGGTCCAAGCTTGGCCATTTGACTGAAAAAAATAAAGGGTCGAGCTTCTAAATATTGTGAGACGAACTGAGATTGGGCCAAGATTTATGGTCCAAATTCTTAGTGAGCCGAGCTTGGGTGTGGCAAGGTTCAACCAATTGTAAGTCCGGCTGATATTTTTATTAGTTATATACACACACACATGTACATACACACACATATATATATACACATTTATATATATGTACATAATGTATACATTCTTTTGTGTATTTGACAAATTTATTCTTTGTTCATCTCTCTATCATATTTGATAAAATTTGGTAAATTTTTCGATGGATGCGAGTTTTGCGAAATAAATAAATTTAACTTCAATGTCAAATGATTATTGTTAAATTTTATAGCATGTGAGCCTGGGCCAGCCCAAAGCTCTCACAGACGAGCTTGAGCTTGACTTTTGTGAGCTTTGTAGGGCCAAGCTTGGGTCGAGAGCCAAATGTTTTTGGTGAGTCGAGTTTGGATTCGTTAAAGCTCGACTCACAAAGCCCAAGCTGTTTTGACAATTTGCTGCTTTATGCATATTCATAAATGATTAATAATTTTTGGGGAATGACTTATTCCACCATGATATTTATCTTATACACGCACACTTATATATATATATATATATATATATATATATATATATATATATATATATATATATATATATATATATAAGGCTAAAGGTTTTCGGCTATATACTCTATGTTGTTTCATATCTTACATATATGTATGACAATATAAACTTTAAACCAAAATATAGTTATAACATATCTTTTTTCATAAGATAAATGATGTGATACTAAAGCAATAAAAAATCTTTCAACAACAACAACGTTACCCAATTGTTTTAGAGGCTCTTGTCTGTTGCGAGGTATTAGGGGTCAGATGTATGCAACCATATCCATGTGTTATAAACACACAGCGGTTGTTTTTCGATGATCCATAATAAAAATTGCGTCAAGCTATGTCGATCAACTGCTATTTTATAATATAAGAAGCGTAACCAATTTAGTAAGTCATTTTGCTTTATTACATCATATTCTAAAATAAACAAAAAAAATGCGTCATACACTTCATTACAGGAAAAAAAAACTTTGAGATCGATAAAACATATCCGACAGAAGATTCCCTTTAGCACTTATTTTCATTGTTTTTCTTTTATATTTGTCTTTTTCGATTGAATTGTTTGTACGTGGTTTTTGATACGAGTCCAAAAGTGAAATTCGACAAAAATCAATTTTCCTCCTAATTATTATTTATTTTGGATGAGTCCTAGCTCAAGTCTAAAATGTTTTTTTTCTTGTTAACACGTGGAATAATGAACACATGCCCAGTTTTATTTGAATGAATGAATAGATAGGTGACATAGAAATATAACCATTTAATGGAATAGTACGTAAACCTCTTTTACGAAAAGACTATGTATTGAGTGAATATTTATAAAGGGACAGTTTGGTTCATATTTGGGTATCGGAATCGGAATCGGAATCAGAATTAGAATCGGAATGGGTATGATAGTGTATGAGTTTGACAGATATGTGTTTGAGCGTAAAAGTCATACTTGTTGATGGTATTTGGGACATATCAAAATCGAAATGGTTATCAAAAGTGGCCGGCTGGAAAATTGACCCGAAAAATTGGACCGGTCGGAATAGTGACCGACAGGGGTCTTTGACCGGCCTGTTTGACCATTGGGGCGTGGGTGGGGACAGCCGGAGTAGGTTGAGGGTGGTCAAGTTCGAAACCCATACCATATATTGAAAGACAAGAGATAGCTAGTATATCAAAAAAACGATATCCGTTGCCAAATATTCGGATATCAACCCCCAATTTTAACAACTAAACAATGTGTATGAGTTTGAAGGCCCTCCAAACCCATACCCTTAATGAAGGAAACCCCAACCAAACAGCGTATAAGTGTTACATATCAATTCTAACCATTTAAGTCAGGAGTGAATAACATATCCTTGAAGTTAAGCTATTGGACGTTAGTTTTACAAATTTAAGCTGGGAATGAATAACAGATCCTTAGAAGTTAATTTGTTGGACTTTAGTTTTACCAATGCACAACATATCGAACTCAAAAAATTAGACTTATTTAGCAAACTCAAAATGGATAAACCATTGGGCCCAATATGGGGTTATGCTTTGTATAAATTGTGTCCTACTATATTTTGAGTGCCAATTTGCTCCATACTTATGCGAGAAAAAAAATAAATTGCTCTGTAGTGAAAATTTTTCTCTATTTTTCTGGAATAATCCAACCCCAAAAAGAGATTTATTAACTCATGCGAGATGGATGATGCATACACCATAATACGATAAACGATTGATTCACTGAAATACCATGCATATCAGTGTCATATACAGCAAGATCATAATGACAACGATGTTTAGGAAACTGCGATCATGAGCTGTTGCTAGAGTTGTTGTTAGGACTGTCGATTGGTCCGAGTCGGTCCAAGCTCGGCCATTTGGGCCAAAAATAAAGAGTCGAGCTTTCAAATATTGTGAGACGGAGATTGGGCCTAGATTTATGGTCCAATTATTATTGAGCCGAGCTTGGGTGTGGAAAGGCTCAACCAATTATAAGAACAGGCCGATATTTTTATTAGTTATATATATACATACACATGTATATATACACACACATATACACATGTATATATACACACACATATATATGTACATAATGTATATATTCTTTTGTGTATTTGACAAATTTATTCTTTGTTCATCTATCTATCATATTTGATAAAATTTGGTCATTTTTCGACGGATGTTAGCTTGCCGAAATAAATATGTTTAACTTCAAGGTCAAATGATTGTTGTTAATTTTAATAACATGTGAGCCTGGGCCGGCCCAAAGCTCTCATGGACAAGTTTGGGCTTGACTTCTGTGAGCTTTGTAGGGTCAAGCTTGGGTCGTGGCCTAATTTTTTTGGTGAGTCGAGTTTGGGCTTACCAAAGCTCGACTCACAAAGCTTGACCGACGTGACAATTAATATTAATGTCAATGCTTATACCGTAAAACGATGTGTCGTACATTGTGTATCACGGTATGTGTGTATATGAAGGTGTTTGAATAATTCTGAATAGTGCCGATTCTTGAGACATCATAAGGCAGTGACTGATAGACTATGAAGACAAGGTAAAGTAAAAAAGTAAACACATAGTGATATAGATAGTGAATCTAATCAAATTTTAGAAAGTCCGTTTAGCTAAATTAAATTCAAAAGGAACAATACATCACGACTGAATACATTAGAAAGATAACATGTATATATGCAAATGAAACATGGCTTGTGATACTTGATAAATAGACCCTCTAGCCAGATGGATTGCAATTTTAAAAACACATTTTGAGTATACTAGCTCTAAAAAGAGTATAACAACATGAGTAAAAAAAAACAGTTGCCTGTCTCTAAGGTGGACCATTCAAAATGTTATCCGTAGCAAGAGGAAAAACAAACATTGGAAGTCAATAAGCAAGAAATGTTTTATGTTTAAAATATGTCCACTGAGAAGTAAACAATTCGTGGCAAGTTGGCGTTGTCTTCGCACATACGACTGCTCATTAGTTGTAATTCTGTCATGTTTCGTTGGTTGTGTTTTGCTATTTTTGTTGGCAATTGAAGGAGATGGGTTTGAGTGAAGATAGTTTTAGAGCATTTAGAAAGAAAATTTGAAAATGAGAAAAAAGCTACTTGCTTTGGGTTAAGTTCTGAGTGCACACAGTGTAGACGGTGTTAAAAGGCTACTTATAGAGTGGAGAAACGTTTATGGGAGATGAAAATAGTTGGTTATAGTATTGATACATAAATCATGTTAAATGTGGTGGTTATGTCAAGAAAATAAAAGCCATTTACATAAAAATATCACCACTTTCTACTTGAAATGGACAAAGGTGGTAAGAAATATGAAGCAAGTTTCATCACCAGATGTGGATAATCTAGACGACCACGATGATGATCGAATTGAGAATCCAATGATTGTTGAGGACAACCACAGCGTTGAATATGCTGTTACGCAACCATCGAGTTGATCATCGAAATTTATTCTTAGGCAATTCCAGCTTTTCGATGCTGAAATATGGTTGAGTTTTCAAATAATTGTGTATTTGTACAAGTAGCAACTGGTGAGACTGTGATGGAGGAGTTATTCGTCAACATTACAAAGATCGTTAACACTGGTGAGATCGTAACAGATTTAATTAGTACTAAATCATCACTACAAGAAAATGGTTATTAGCTGTAGCGCCCCGCTCCCGAACCCTAGTATCGGAAACGGTGCACCCGCCGTAGTCTACTACGAGAACTACAAAGCGTCGATCCATTCTCTTACACGTCAGCAGAGACGTAGAAAATTTCGCAGCGGAAACGAAATAAATACAATAAACATTCATTTTATTTCAACATTTCAAACCCACATCAGTAAGTGCCATGTCTAAGTTCATTATTACATTTCAACATAAAGAAAATAAACTGCCAAAGTAGACATCTTCTTGTTCTAACTACCCCACTGCCCGAACTCAGCTCCGTCTTCTATGTATATGTAGTCGTACTCCTGCTCACCTGGGAAAAATAAAGGGGTGAGTGATATAGAAATATCACCCAGTAGGGTCCCACATCTTTTGAACAATTTCATATATGGCCACAAATAACATGTAGTACATGTATAAACATGAATAATTGTGTAGTAAATAAAAGCACAACACATTAGTTATGCGATGTCATGATGCATGCTTGTGTCACACGCAACAATATCTCAACACACGAATGCCTGTCTCTCTACCGTGCAATGCATGAACCTCGAGGTGATCCTACCACACGCCTCGTCAGGCCACACGCCCCGTCGGGCCACACGCCTCATAGGGCCACACACCTCATAGGGCAACACGCCTCGTAGGGCCACACGCCTCATAGGGCCACACGCCTCGTAGGGCAACACGCCTCATAGGGCCACACGCCTCGTAGGGCAACACGCCTCATAGGGCCACACGTCCCGTAGGACCATATGCAATGCTCGTGCCATGAATGCGTCACACTTTCACACTTCCGTTTCTCCTATGTTGCATGCTCCATTCTATGTTGCGTATTACCTATATTGCGTAGTTACCCTATGTTGCGTGGGGTTCATTACTGTATTTTATCTTCTACCGTTATTTTATCTTTCTAGACTTTATTTTAGGTTTCTACACTTTATTTTATTTTTCTAGGCTTTCAAACAATTAACTCTTTTAATTATTAATTTGTTATTATTAGTGCCACATATATATTCAAATGAAAAACCCAAAAATAGTAACTAAGTAACCAAGTGCGTATATATATATATAAATGTCATCAAACAGTTTACATATAATTAGACATAATACATCAGGAACCGTAATTATTTATAAATTATATATAGCTATCTCTGGAAATTGCACGCTATGCAAATGTATATAATTTATGCGAAACCTCAGGCAAACAAATATTTAAACATATAATCTAATACCGTTATGAATCCAAAATATACACATGCACAATGTAAGTTTCTGCCAGCAATCCTTTTCTTTGTTATTTAAATGTTCCTGAAACCTTTTTTTTTCTTCTCACAACTTATATATAATAAAACAAATTACTAGACTACTCAATTTACTACCACACCCACAATGAATTTATATAAAAATAACGTTTCCCACAGTAATCGGCCAGCTCTTTTTCTTATATATACCAGCCATACACATAATATAAAATTCCTACTCTACAATAATGGTAATTAAAGCATATAACACATAACCAATATCAATTTGTATTATAACAAGCAAATTAAACGACACATAAAACAAATAGCAAATAACTACATATATGAAATTAGCTCAAAAGAGAGAGGCCACCTACCTCTTGGTTGTAGTCTAAAGCAAATGGTGGTGTTGTGATGGTTGTGGTGGTGCTAATCTCCTCCTCCTTTCTTCTCCTTTCTTTTCCTCTCTTTTCTCTCTCTCCTTTTTTCTTCTCTGCTCTCAACACATTTTTCCTTTTCTGTTGTTGTTTGGCCGATTGGCCTAATATAATAGAATCTAAGTTTTTTTTTCCTTATTACATGAAGGAGTTAAGAGATTAGATAATGAGGATAAGGATAATTGGAGTTATGTTGGGGGTTTCATAGGGTAGATAAGAGAGTTATTGTAACCTTTTTTTTATCTTATCTTTTCTTTTATCTTTTTTTTTACCGTGTGTAACAGTCTACCCCCCTTACAATAAGTTTCGACCTCGAAACTTGCGTACCTTAGGCAAATAGATGCGGATACTTCTCGCGCATTTGCTCTTCAAGCTCCCGTGTCGCTTCTCTTTCGGTATGGTTGCTCCATTGAACTTTGACATATGGTATAATTCTTCGTCTCAGCTCTTGATCTTTGCGGTCTATGATCTTCACCGGAATCTCTTCGTAAGACACGTCAGGCCTAACCTTCAACGGTCTTTCGTCCAGTATGTGACTCGGATCCGGAACATACCTTCTTAATTGCGACACGTGAAACACATTATGGACTTGAGCTAAAGCCGGTGGTAAAGCCAACTTGTAAGCCAGTGTTCCAACTCTTTCGAGTACCTCGTAGGGACCAATGTAACGAGGACTCAATTTTCCTTTCACCCCGAACCGACTTACACCTTTCATCGGCGATACCTTTAGGTATACTTTGTCTCCAACCGAAAACTCCAGTGGTCGCCTTTTAGAATCTGCCCAACTCTTGTTTCGGTCTTGAGCAACTTTGAGTTTTTCACGAATAACTTTAATCTTTTCTTTTGTCTGTTCAACCAACGCTGGCCCAGTGATCGCTCGCTCCCCAACTTCATCCCAGTACACCGGCGATCGAGATTTGCGTCCATATAACGCCTCAAACGGCGCCATACCAATAGCGCTGTGATGGCTATTGTTATAAGAGAATTCGATCAACTTTATCATACTGTCCCAGTTACCTTTGAAATCTAGGGCACAAGCTTGCAACATATCTTCTAATGTCTGAATCGTCCGCTCGGACTGCCCGTCAGTCTGCGGATGAAATGCCGTACTCAAACGCAACTCAGTGCCCAATCTTTTCTGACATGCCGACCAGAATCTAGATGTAAATCCCGAATCCCGGTCCGATACGATACTTACTGGCACTCCATGCAAGCTGATAATGTTGTCGATATACAGAGTCACAAGTCTTTCTAATGTCGCATTATTCGGCACAGGTAGAAAATGAGCCGACTTCGTCAACCGGTCTACAATCACCCAAATCATATCATTGCCATTACGGGTTCTCGGGAGTCCCACAACAAAGTCCATCGTAATGTGCTCCCATTTCCACTCAGGTATTTCTAATGGCATCATTAACCCTCCAGGTCTCTGGTGCTCAGCCTTTACTTGCTGACAAACTAGACATCTCTCGATGAATTCAGCAATATGACGCTTCATTCCGCTCCACCAGTAGTGTTTCTTGAGATCATTATACATCTTTGTCGCTCCAGGATGAATAGACAACTTAGAGTTATGAGCTTCCTTCAACAACTCCTTCCGCAGTTCCTCTTTGTCCGGCACACATTGTCTTCCCTGAAACCATAAACTCCCGTCATCGTGTACCTGGAAACTATCCACCTGACTAGTCAACATGCGGTCACGGACCATTTTTAGATCAGCATCTTCTTTCTGCGCCTCCTTAATCTGCTCCACCAGTGTAGGAGTAATAGTAAGTGCAGCCAGAACACTTGCTGTTGAATCAACAATATCAAGATCGAACTCAGCCATCTCTCTCTCTAATGGTGTCTGGCCTACATGACTAGATTTACGACTCAACGCATCAGCTACTACATTCGCTTTACCTGGATGATAACTGATGGTCAAATCGTAGTCTTTCAACAATTCCAACCATCGTCGCTGCCTCATGTTCAACTCCTTCTGTGTAAACAGATATTTTAGACTTTTGTGATCCGTGAAAACCTCGCACTTTGCTCCGTAAAGATAATGTCTCCAGATTTTGAGTGCAAACACCACTGCTGCCAACTCAAGATCATGAGTTGGGTAATTCCGTTCATATGCCTTTAGTTGTCGAGAGGCATATGCGATAACCTTGCCTTCTTGCATAAGTACACATCCCAATCCATTCCTGGATGCGTCACTGTATATGACGAACCCATCTGAACCAGAGGGCTGCGCCAATACAGGTGCTGTGGTCAGTTTCTTCTTCAACTCATTAAAACTCTTCTCACACTCAGCAGTCCATTCAAATTTCGTCTTTTTCTGCGTTAATCGACTTAGGGGAACTGCTATTCTTGAAAACCCTTCTACAAACTTTCGGTAATAGCCAGCCAACCCCAAGAAGCTTCTGACTTCCGTCACATTGGTTGGTCGTGGCCATTCAGTGATTGCCTCTATTTTCTTTGGATCCACCGATATTCCTTCCTCCGATACTACATGTCCCAAAAATGTCACGCTCTTCAGCCAGAATTCGCATTTGCTGAATTTAGCGTACAATTTCTTCTGTCTCAAAGTCTCCAGTACTTCTCTCAGGTGTTCATCATGTTTCTCCTCGCTCGGAGAGTACACCAAAATGTCATCAATAAAGACAACCACAAACTTGTCCAGCTGTTCTCTGAATACAGTATTCATCAGGTCCATAAATGCAGCCGGAGCATTAGTCAAACCAAACGGCATCACCAAGAATTCATAATGACCGTATCGGGTACGGAACGCCGTCTTCTCTACATCTTCTGCCTTAACTCTCAGCTGATGGTATCCGGACCGCAGATCAATCTTAGAAAATACTCGTGCGCCTTTCAGCTGATCAAACAAATCATCAATGCGGGGTAGCGGGTACTTATTCTTTATCGTGATCTTATTGATCTCACGATAGTCAATACACAGTCTTAAGCTTCCGTCCTTTTTCTTGACAAATAACACCGGAGCTCCCCATGGTGAGACACTTGGACGGATAAACTTTTGATCAAGAAGCTCTTGCAACTGATCTTTCAATTCCTTCAACTCTGCCGGAGCCATACGGTAAGGTGTTTTTGATATCGGCTCAGCTCCTGGAATGAGATTTATCTCAAACTCAACTTCACGACTTGGCGGCAAACCCGGTAACTCATCTGGAAACACATCTTTGAATTCGTTCACTACCGGAATTTGATCAATTGTCGGCACATCTTGCTTTGAGTCCATTGCATATACAAAAAAACCTTCTGCGCCTTTCTGCAGCATCCGATGTGCCTGCACTGCGGTCAGATAGATTTTCTTCGCAACCTTCCTCAACTTAAAGTTCCCTTGAAACACCATCTCTTTTGCATCGGGGCCTCTAATACTGACTTGCTTCTGCCGGCAATTTATGTTCGCATGATGTTCCGCCAGCCAGTCCATCCCCAGAATGACATCAAAATCGCTTAGCTGAATCGGAATCAGCGTAGCAGTAAACATCTGTTCCTCAATTTTCAATTCACAACCCTTATAATGGTGATGTGAAATTATCACTGTATCACCAGCAGCTTGCACTCGATACGGAATTTCTATCCATTCCGGACACTTGTTCAAGTACTTCACGAATCTCTTCGAGACAAACGAGTGACTCGCGCCACTATCGAAAAGTACGTTAGCCGGAACTTCATTAACCAATATTGATCCTATCGCAATTCAAGAGTTAACTAAATACGCACTTAATGGAACATGTATAACAATTAAACAACTAAATTATTTAAATGGTACCTGTCACAACTTCGTTTGTCGCTTCCACCTCAGGATCAGTCATGACATGTACTCTGGCGTTCGTCTTCGGCATTCCCTTCGGCTGACCACCCTGCGGCTGCTGTGGCACCACCTTCCACTCAGAACACTCCCTGGCATAGTGTCCAGTCTTACCACACTTGTAACACACATTCTTCTTCCTCCAGCATTCCCCCGGATGGTTTCGGCCACAATAAGCACATGGCACTGGTGGTCCAGCATTCTCCTGAGGCGGACCAAAGTTTCTCTGAGGCTGCTGCTGCGGTGGCCTAAACTGCACTCCTATAGGCTGGCGTCGGGGTACTTTCACCCAACGTCCAGACCTACCAGATCCAAAGTCATCCCGTGGCCTCTTGCCACGATCCTCCGCACTGACTCTCCTGAAGTCCCCTTCCACTTCACGACACGCTTCAAGCAGCTCATCAAATGTTCGTGCCCTCGCATTCACAAGCCCGGTCTGGATCTCAGATCTCAAACCAGTTCTGAACTTCAACATCTTCAATCTCTGATCAGTCATAGTCGACGGCACATACTGTCCCAAGGCATGAAACTTCTCAACATACTCCGCTATAGACATATTCCCTTGAGTCAGAGCTTGAAATTCTGCCATTCGCTGCAAAACCACGCTGTCTGGCACATAATACCTCTTAAACTCTTCTCGGAACTGTGCCCAAGTGATCGGTGCAGTCAACTGGACTTCCACGCTACGCCACCAGACCTCGGCGTCTCCTATCAGAAAAGGTACCACAACTTCCACCTTCAATTCATCAGGAACCTGCAAAAGTCGAAGATGATCTGTCATCTCCTTCAGCCATATCTCAGCTTCCTCTGGCTTGAAGGTACCCCTAAAAGTAGGAGCCCTAGCATTCTGCATCTCCTTATAAAAGAACCTCAGCCCAGGCTGTGGTGCTGGTGGAGGAACTTGCTGATTCAGTTGTTGCTGCTGATGAGCAACAATGTTAGTGAGAGTGACCAAAGCTTCAGCGATGTTATTATTCTGATTCTGAGCCTGACCCCATCCGATATTTCCACTAGGATCCATTTCTCTCTGCAATTCACAGTTTAGTCAGTTTCATAGCAAGGGTATTGTGGTAATTTACGTATTCTAGGAGTAAAACAGTAGTGATTTACCTAACGGTCCTCACACCCCTTATCCCGATCATAACTTAAGTCTAAAATCATCACTTACGTCTATGTGATCTAGTTAATCCTACGTTTCCGAGGCGGATCTGGAGCCTCGGCTCTGATACCACATGTAGCGCCCCGCTCCCGAACCCTAGTATCGGAAACGGTGCACCCGCCGTAGTCTACTACGAGAACTACAAAGCGTCGATCCATTCTCTTACACGTCAGCAGAGACGTAGAAAATTTCGCAGCGGAAACGAAATAAATACAATAAACATTCATTTTATTTCAACATTTCAAACCCACATCAGTAAGTGCCATGTCTAAGTTCATTATTACATTTCAACATAAAGAAAATAAACTGCCAAAGTAGACATCTTCTTGTTCTAACTACCCCACTGCCCGAACTCAGCTCCGTCTTCTATGTATATGTAGTCATACTCCTGCTCACCTGGGAAAAATAAAGGGGTGAGTGATATAGAAATATCACCCAGTAGGGTCCCACATCTTTTGAACAATTTCATATATGGCCACAAATAACATGTAGTACATGTATAAACATGAATAATTGTGTAGTAAATAAAAGCACAACACATTAGTTATGCGATGTCATGATGCATGCTTGTGTCACACGCAACAATATCTCAACACACGAATGCCTGTCTCTCTACCGTGCAATGCATGAACCTCGAGGTGATCCTACCACACGCCTCGTCAGGCCACACGCCCCGTCGGGCCACACGCCTCATAGGGCCACACACCTCATAGGGCAACACGCCTCGTAGGGCCACACGCCTCATAGGGCCACACGCCTCGTAGGGCAACACGCCTCATAGGGCCACACGCCTCGTAGGGCAACACGCCTCATAGGGCCACACGTCCCGTAGGACCACATGCAATGCTCGTGCCATGAATGCGTCACACTTTCACACTTCCGTTTCTCCTATGTTGCATGCTCCATTCTATGTTGCGTATTACCTATATTGCGTAGTTACCCTATGTTGCGTGGGGTTCATTACTGTATTTTATCTTCTACCGTTATTTTATCTTTCTAGACTTTATTTTAGGTTTCTACACTTTATTTTATTTTTCTAGGCTTTCAAACAATTAACTCTTTTAATTATTAATTTGTTATTATTAGTGCCACATATATATTCAAATGAAAAACCCAAAAATAGTAACTAAGTAACCAAGTGCGTATATATATATATAAATGTCATCAAACAGTTTACATATAATTAGACATAATACATCAGGAACCGTAATTATTTATAAATTATATATAGCTATCTCTGGAAATTGCACGCTATGCAAATGTATATAATTTATGCGAAACCTCAGGCAAACAAATATTTAAACATATAATCTAATACCGTTATGAATCCAAAATATACACATGCACAATGTAAGTTTCTGCCAGCAATCCTTTTCTTTGTTATTTAAATGTTCCTGAAACCTTTTTTTTTCTTCTCACAACTTATATATAATAAAACAAATTACTAGACTACTCAATTTACTACCACACCCACAATGAATTTATATAAAAATAACGTTTCCCACAGTAATCGGCCAGCTCTTTTTCTTATATATACCAGCCATACACATAATATAAAATTCCTACTCTACAATAATGGTAATTAAAGCATATAACACATAACCAATATCAATTTGTATTATAACAAGCAAATTAAACGACACATAAAACAAATAGCAAATAACTACATATATGAAATTAGCTCAAAAGAGAGAGGCCACCTACCTCTTGGTTGTAGTCTAAAGCAAATGGTGGTGTTGTGATGGTTGTGGTGGTGCTAATCTCCTCCTCCTTTCTTCTCCTTTCTTTTCCTCTCTTTTCTCTCTCTCCTTTTTTCTTCTCTGCTCTCAACACATTTTTCCTTTTCTGTTGTTGTTTGGCCGATTGGCCTAATATAATAGAATCTAAGTTTTTTTTTCCTTATTAAATGAAGGAGTTAAGAGATTAGATAATGAGGATAAGGATAATTGGAGTTATGTTGGGGGTTTCATAGGGTAGATAAGAGAGTTATTGTAACCTTTTTTTTATCTTATCTTTTCTTTTATCTTTTTTTTTACCGTGTGTAACATTAGCGACGCTAAATTTTTGGCCCTTTAGTATTTGTCATTAATGGTGTATGCTAATTAATATGTATATATTTTGATGTGTTTATGTACTTTTGTGTGTGTGTGTGTCTATATATATATATATATATATATATATATATATATATATATATATATATATATATATATATATATATGATATGCGGTAAGTGAACACGTGTACATTCGTGCTTGCGCTTTTGATGCAAGTGTGAATGTGCTTTTGTATGCACGTTCACGAAAGTGTATGCTTATATATGCATATACGTGTATATATGTATATACAACTGTGTGTGTGTATATATATATATATGCAATTGTGTATATATGTATACACATATACGTGTATGCTTATACACACACATACGCACAAACATATTTTATATAGATAATATATACACACATATATATGTTTACGTGTCTCTCTCTATATGTATGTGTGAATATATATGTGTGTACATATTTTCTCTATAGACATATTTGTGTCTATGTGTGTGTGTATACATAGACATATATATATGTGTATATGTATACACAATTGTATACATATACATACGCATATATGTATATATAAGTATACACTTTCATGAACGTGCTCTTTCTATCTAGTTGTTTTCCTATTGTCTTTAGATGTGTATTTGTATAATTATTTTTTACAATAATATTTTTACTATTCATTAATGGATCTTCACTGGGATTTTTATAAGGAATAATATTTATAGGATTTCCAACAAAATCTATTTTAATACCTAAAAGTGATGGATGAGTTGAGAAGTTGAGAGATATATACACACACATCCTTTGGATTTTTGATTTACTTAAATTTTCTATTTTTAGTTCAAAACGAAGAAGAAAGGACATAAGATTTCTAAATTTTGATTTCAAACTGAAGTAGAATATTTTATTTTTCATTTAAATACCTTAGATAATATTCTTTCCTTACACTCAGCGTTTCTATTCTACTCCATTCCTTTATTAGGAATATTTAAAATTCAAATTAAAACCTGAGGCTCGCACATGTTAAATACACTTTAATATTTCATATATACATACAAACATATATGTATGTGTGTGTGTTTGTGTATGTATTTATACATACATATATGTGTATATATATGTATGCACACACACACACATATATATGTATGTATATATGTCTATCTATACATCCACATATACATATATACACACACACACACACACACACACACACACATATATATATATATATATATATGTATATATGTATGTATGCGTTGTAGTTGTATATATAAATATATGTATATATTCACACACATACACATATAGATAGCTATGTGATCAACGACATCTATTCATAGACAAAAATTGAGGATATAAAGCAAAAACTCCTGTCAAATCAGCACTCGTAGCAACCGAGACGACGTAAGACCATCTCCAATGCACCCAAAATCCCATCCAAAAATCCTCATTTTTGGATAAAAAACCACCCCAATGCAACCCAAAAACCTATCCATAAATAGAGCAAAACACTATTCCTCCCCTATTTTTGTGTTTCACTATTCATTCCCCAAAAATGCTATTCATCATTTTTTATTATTTTCTTCAATATTTAAAGTTTATTTTAAATTAAATAAATATAAAACATGCAACAACAATAATTAAACATAAAATAAGATTAATTAAATAAAGTACATTATAAACATAGGATGAAATACGTTACAAACATAACGTAGAATATTTCACAATAAAGAAACTAAATTAACAACAAGCTTCTAAAATAACTAATACAACATAAATATAAATTAAAGCAACTACAATTGACCAATTCAAGAGATTATCTCCATCTCCATCAAGATTTTTCAATAATCCTGGAGATTATCTCCATCTCCACCAAGATTGTTGAAATAGTTGGCATACTGATTTGAGGCAAGAGGTCGTGGTTGTGGAAATAGACCTTTTTTTGCATTATTCGTGCTTGTTCAGATTGAATATAAGCACGAATATGAGGATCACTAATCTTGCTCAAATCTGTAGTCAAAATCTTGTTTTCTTATTCATTTCTTTCATTTCCATTGATTTTTTGAAAATCTCCATAAGTTATTGATTATCTTGTTGCACTTTTTCCAGTGCTGCTGCAATGGTCACATAATTTTTTCTCTTGGATTTTGTTTTTTTTAAAACCAGCAGGACGTGGTGAAGAAGTTCCACCAACATCATCGTCTATGTTAATTGAAAATTGAGACAACCCAGGAGTCTCAGATTCAGGTGTAGCATGTAAGACCTGTAAGGCACCACTAGAAGGGGGAATTGAATAGTGGGTGCGGAAAATTTGGTTTTCAAAATGTTTTGATCCAAAAACCCAACTTCTAAAAACAATTTCTGTTTTCAGGTCCTGTTTTGCAACGTTTGAAAAACTAGGTTACTGGCCTTCAAAAATTCTAAAATTTAGAGAGATTGTAGTTTCAGATGTTCTGAGTATCTCCTAAAAATTTCAGATCAAAATTCAACCTTTAACCCTTTGAAAAATTGTTTGTGGCCAGATTGCACAAATCTGCCAGAAACAGTAGTCTGATTTGAAAATTTTATTCCGATTAATCCGTAACTCCAAATGGTCTGAAAATTTAATGACAACACCCTTACTATATGTATTTAAATGTGTTGAAACATTTTTGAAAAATTCCTTTGGAAAGTATGTCAAATACGTTCAAGTTCTCAACCTTTGCAAGTCTGAAAATCAGATTGCACTAGTCTCAGAACTATTAACGTTTGAATGACTTATACTTGTCCAAAAGGGTTGAAACTTGCACCAAATCAAACTTAAGACATGTGGATATGTTTCTGCAAAACTTTACAATTTTTGAAATTCGTTTACTATTTTTAAGATTGCGACGAAATAGATGTAAAGTGCTAGAAACTGAAAGTACTGTGCAGAAAAGTAAAGAACACAAGGAATTTCATACTGGTTCGGTTAAATCAAACTACTCTAGTCTTCGAGGACACCTTTCTTGGTTATCACTAAACAAAATAACACCTTACCACAAAGGGTTGCTGGAGTTGCACACCAACTCCAACCCTTTACAAACGATGCAAGCAATCACAACTATCACGAACACCACCAGCGAGCGGATGAAGGTTTGATCACACCTTGATCAATCTTTTACAACAATAAGGCGTGTATAGTGGTATGAAAAAATCATATTCAATATGTTTGAATGTGAGTACAATAGGCTTGAGAGAGAAGGAGAAGAAAGAAATGTAGAAGAAGAGAGTAGAGAGTCTTTTTGCACTTTGAAAATTTTAAGACTTGTCTTGCATTTGTTTGGCTCTACTTCTCTTCTTTTTATCTTGCCTTGGCCGCCCCCTAGGGCTTCATCCCATATTGAGAATTCTCTTTTAAGTCCTTGGAAAAATGCCTTGTATAGATGTGACATCAATTTGCTTGCTTGGCACAACTTGATTGGATGATTGTCTTGGCCTTGCTTACTTGGCACTCCTTGATTGGATGAGAGTTGTCATCACTTGATGGCTGTACAAATATGAGAATATCACTCAAAACATGTGCCAAAATAGTGGTAAACATCTTACCAAATATCATACAATTAATCCCAACTAATTTGGGAAGAAAATTGATCTCAATTAAACCATAAAAATCAGCCACGACCATATGTGACACATGCTCAATTTTCAGCATGTGCAATAATTTCAAGACTTCAAAATGTTGTCGTATTACTACAAGTCAATCCCTTGAAAATGGAGAAGCAAATTGATCGCAATTTAGAGACATAAATTTCGACCACCTTGATGTCTCACATGTTGAATTTTCAGCATGTTTTACATTTGTAACATAGTTTGAAATATTACCTTGTGTAGCTCCCTCCATTAAGTCACTAACCTTGTGTAGCCCATTCTTCACCAATCAAAATGCCAACTAAGCTCCACATAAGCTTCACCAAGCTACATTAGGCGTGTGTAATGGCTATACCGTGTGCTGAATTTCATTTTTGTAAACTTTTGTAAAATAGTGCACAATAATTATACACATATGGTATATTCCAATCAGCCCTAATTTGAATATTCTAGAACACTTTAATATGTATTGAATATGTAAAAAGTGTCTAGATACATGTTACATGTCATGCCAAAAATGTTCCATGCGTTTTGTTCGTAGAAAACCGAATTTTTAACTTTTGTTGATTATGCGATTTTTCTCCGATTAAATTCTAACATTTTGCACATGTTATATATATTATGTCACACATAATATACGTAAAATGACTTGAATATTCAGCTCTAATGGCTGATTAAAAGTGGCATCCCATGTGCTTAAAAAGATGAATTCGGAATCTCCACAATTTGACCTTAATTGAGGGTGATTTGTATGTGCTAACATGAAATGATTTTATGGCTGAGTGTATCATGTAAGCCAAAAAATTTGTGGCCATTTTTGAAGTGTAAGGGCTGGCCATCTATATATGGCAATTACGTGACACGTTAGCGAAGTGTCGGTAGTCACCCGATACGACAATTTTTGGTTTAGAACCTTGTAACGTGTCGTAATAATTTTGTCATCACCATGACTTATATCATATGATATAATACCTGAATATACTCATAAATATGAGGTAAGCATAGTGGTGTGACGTTGACGTATGTTCGTAATATATATAACGTGTCGATAGTACGTTGGAATATATGTGTATAGTGCCTTTTGAAAAAAGCAGAACATATATATATATATATATATATATATATATATATATATATGAAAAAATGTGATTAGAGGGTAGAAGGAGACTTCCCATTTCCATGTTTGTTGCCTTTATGCCTTCTCCAAATATTTCTCCATTTAATGAACTACTTAGTTCATTTAACTAAGTACTTCACTTAATGAACTAGTTAGTTCATTAATGATGGTACCTGAAAATAGTTCAAACATAACAAATGTTTTCCATTTGATGTAAGCTTTAAAGCTTCAGGGGTTGTTAGTACGACAACATTATATATAAAGTATATAAGGCAAGTTTGTTACAAAAACGTGTCAAATCATAAAATGTATTATGCATTTCTTTAGCACACGTCATTTAAATCATGTATTTTTGAGAATCACTCAAACTCTTTTTCTCAACAATCTCCCCCTTTTGATGATTTACAAAATAATCTTAGTACATGATTTAAATTTAATTGCTTCCCCTCTAATTTTGCACAAATTCAAATTTCGAATTTCAAATTTCGAATTTTGAATTTTCCTCCCCTTGATTTTTGCAATCAATCACTCTCGCTCCCCTTTAAATCATGCACTCTCTCTCCCCCTTTATTTTGAAAATCAAAAGTGCATGTAAATATAGAAAGGAATATCAAACAAATCAGCCGAAATCATGCCTAATTTAAAGCGGAGATTTTCGTACGTGACTTGATTTAGTGTCTTAGTGAATACGTCAGCTACTTGTGCCTCAGTGCGTATATGATCTATAACAATATCACCATTGTTCACGTGATCACAAAGAAAGTGATATCGTACTTCTATGTGCTTTGTCTTAGAGTGTAGCACGGGGTTCTTAGACAAGTTTATAGCACTCATACTATCACAATAGATTGGAATACGATTTACGGTGATACCAAAATCAGAAAGTTGTTGTTTTAACCATAAGAGTTGTGTGCAGCAGAGACTAAGTGTCATGTATTCAGCTTCGGTAGTAGATAAGGCCACACTTGCTTGCTTTTTCGAAAACCATAAAATTAGTGAATTTTCTATAAATTGACAAGTGCCACTTGTGCTCTTTCTGTCGATTTTACATCCACCATAATCCGCATCGGTATAAGCATGCAAATTCACAATCTTTATCATACCAAATTCCTAAAGTGGGGGTGTGTTTAATGTATCGAAATATTCTTTTCACAGCATTATAATGATACACTTTAGGTTGGCTTTGAAAACGTGCACACATATAAACACTAAACATGATATCAGGTCTACTTGCAGTAAGATAAAACAAAGAACCAATAATAGACTTATATAAAGCATTATCAAAGTCTTTTCCATTTTCGTCTTTATCCAGTTTAGTGGTGACACTCATAGGGGTGGGGGAAGGTTTCAAGTTCTCAAAATTAAACTTTTTAATCATGTCATTCACATATTTAACTTGACTTATGTGTATACCTTTACTCGTTTGTTTAATTTGCAAGCCAAGAAAATAATTCAATTCACCAACTATAGACATTTCAAACTCGGATTTCATGCAAGTTTCAAATTCTTCAACAAGTTTATGAGATGTAGATCCAAAAATGATGTCATCAACATAAATTTGAATGATTAGTAGATCCGAATTATCTTGTTTCAAGAATAAGGTGCTATCTATGGTGCCTCTTTTAAATCCATTTTCTAAAAGAAAAGTGGCAAAACGATCATACCAAGCCCTAGGTGCTTGCTTTAAACCATAAAGTGCCTTCTTTAATTTGTATACGTGATCGGGGTATTTCAAGTCTTCAAAACTGGGTGGTTGCTTCACGTATACTTCTTCTTGTATAAAACCATTTAAAAATGCACTTTTTACGTCCATTTGTTAGAGTTTAAAACCTTTCATGCAAGCAATAGCAAGTAAAAGTCGTATGGCTTCTAAACGTGCGACGGGTGCAAATGTTTCGTCGTATTCTATTCCTTCTTCTTGATTATATCCTTGTGCTACGAGTCTCGCCTTGTTTCCAACAACTTTACCTTCTTCATTCATTTTATTTCTAAACACCCACTTTGTGCCTATTATTGTCTTATCTTGTGGTCGTGGCACTAAATCCCATACATCATTTCTTACGAATTGATTTAATTCATCATACATAGCATCAATCCAAGGAGAATCACTCAAAGCATCAAAAACATCTTTAGGTTCAATTTCGGATATCATAGCATGAAATTGGTTTATTTCATCTGAATTTATTCTTCTACGTGGTCGAACACCATGAGTAATATCACCTATAATGAGATCGTGTGGGTGATCCCTATACCATCTTGGTTGATTATTCTCTAAGTTCTCATGCATTTCTAAGTGATCATGCATTTCTAGTGTGTTCAATTTATCATGCATGCCATCATTCTCTACATCATCTAGCACGGGCTTTAGTTCAAAATCATCGTCATATTCTTTATCTTTTTCAACCTCACCAAATTCATTAAAATTCACATGAATGGATTCTAAAATTTGTCTAGTGATGGGATCATAACACCTATATGCTTTAGAATTAACAGAATATACAACACAAATGCATTCAATTGATTTAGATTCAAATTTATCTAGATTATCTTTTGTATTCAAAACAAAGCATTTGCAACCAAACACACGAAAGTAATCAATTTTAGGCATGCGATCATTTACTATCTCATCAGGAGTTTTTTTGTTTTCTTTCTAATGGTCAAACGATTAACTATATAGCATGCACAATTTACGGCTTCTGCCCACAAAGTCTAAGCAATTTATTTTCATACAACATGGTTCTAGCTATTTCTTGTATTGTCCTATTCTTTCTTTCTACTACTCCATTTAATTGTGTAGTTCTAGGTGGCGAAAACTCGTGTTTGATTCCTTTTTCTTCGCAAAATGCAACCATGTCCTTGTTTTTAAATTCACCGCCTCTATCGCTTCTAATCTTTTTCACATTTAAACCATATTCATTTTCAAGTTGTTTTATTAGTTTCGCAACCTCAACGGCACTATCATCTTTATTTGCAAGAAATAAAGTCCATGTATAGCGAGAAAAACATCAACGATAACACATGAATAATGGCGTCCACCGAGACTCTTAGTAAGACTAGGACCAAACGAATCAATGTGTAGTAATTCTAAAACTCTAGACGTGCTAATTTCATTTTTAGGTTTAAGTGACTCGTGTGTTTGTTTCCCTTTAATACAAGATTCACACAACTGAAAGTTGTCTAAATCAAGTTTAGGCAATCTTTGTATTAGGTTCTTTCGTTGAAGTTTTTCAAGTGTAGAAATGTCAACGTGTCCTAATCTTCTATGCCATTAATTAATGTTAGGTTCATTTGATATAAAACACTTAACCTTAGCGTCTAACATGTCATCCATAGAAAGCGTAAAAGTATTTCCTTCCCTTTTTCCTTTTAATACTGTTTCTCTATTTTTATTTATTATGTTGCAATATGGATGAGTGAAACACACATCAAAACCGTTGTCAATAAACTGTGAGATGCTAAGTAGATTATAGGATAAATTACTTACCAGGAAGACGTTGCAGATTTGTAGAGTACTTGGGCTTCCGATTGTACCTTTTCCAATGATTCTTCCTTCATTGTTGTCTCCGAAGGTCACCGATCCACCTTTTGTAACCTTCTTCAACTTTGAGAACAAGTTCGGGTCACCCGTCATATGCCTCGAGCAACCACTGTCAAGGAACCACTTGATAGATGTGCCTTTAGATGTATGGATTCCCTGCAATGTACAACACCGACTTAGGTACCCTTTTATTTTGGGTTCTTACAAGTTAGTTATTCACCTTTTTTGTAGAAGTACCTTTTGGTACCCATACTTGGGTGATCTTTCTCGGTCTAGCAAATGGTAAGAATGTAGATGAAAGAGCAACATAGTAGACATGGGGTGAGAATACATTTGGCCTTTGGCCGAGTATTCCTTTATGCGTGTTGTATGGTTGTCATTGATATGCTCTTGTATTTGTGTGCATAGTGCGTGATCTAGATGTATGGAATGAATGTCGTGTATGTATTAATGGTTTCTTCTCATATATATACGGCACATAATTATATTTTGTATGATAAGGAGAAGAAGCATGACGAGATGAGGGGAGAGGGGGTCTAGGCGTCTTCTTAGGCGCCACATATGTCTTGGGTGTTTCTATTTTCTTAGACAAAATGAATTTGGTTGGCTTATTTAATATCTCATTTTTCTCAATATATCCTAATCTGATTTTATCACTATCATGCTTTTGTGATGAAATGATGCGATCTAGCATGTTAGTTCCCGTGTTAAATTGCTTCATCATTTTCTCTAAATCCGTATTCATTGATTTCAAGTTTGAAATCTCGGATTTCATTTCATTGTTATGTGTAGTCAATGATGAGATCTCTGATTTTAATGCGTTGATGATGCATGACGACTCTTCTTTTGAATTGTTTAATTCAAAAACAAGATTCGTGTTAGAAGATTCTAACAACTTCTTGTCTTCAATTAATCGTTTCTTTTCTTTTGCGAGAGTCTTGGTGAATTTATGCAATTCTAAATATTGACTAAAAAGATCATCATATGAAGGTTCAGAATCAGAGTCAGAATCAGAAGATACATCGTTTGATGCTTTGGGTACAAAGCATACTTGTGCTGTCTCTTCTTCTGTATCAGTCTCAGAGTCAAATGTGTCACTCCAAGTGGAGGCCTTAAGAGCTCTTCTCCTTTGTTTGGGTTCTGAGACGAGTCTAGTTTTGGTCCGATCCTTGTCCAGGTGTTTGTTTGTTTGTTTGTTTGTCCTTGTTAGGGTAGTCATAAGATAAATGTCTAAGTTTCCCGCATTCATAGCACTTTACGTCCTTGTCATTTGTTTTATTTTTATTTCTTTTAGTGGACGTAGCCTTAGGTTTGTTTCTAAATGACTTTCTCATGAATTTTCTCAAACCTTTAGCCAATAGTATTAAATCAACATTTTCTGATTCGGAATCACTATCATCTACGTGATCGGAAGAAGTAGTGACGTATTCATTTGAAATAAAAGCAATAGTCTTACCTTGTTTTGACGTTGATTCCGATTTCCTTAATGAAAGTTTGTTTTCGTATACCTTTAGCGATCCGATTAGTTTCTCCATTTGTATTGATTTTGTTGCTTTACTCTCCTCTATTGCTGCGATTTTAGGGTCCCATTCGAATGGAAGACTTCGTAGTACCTTTTGGATCTTTTCCTGTGTAGAGAAAGCTTTGCCAAGAAACTCAAGAGAATTATAGATATTAGTCAATCGTAGATCCATATCAACAATAGACTCATTTGTCAATAATTTGAAAGGCTCAAGTGTGGACATAAGCATATTAATCTTGGACTCCTTTACTTGGCTAGTCCCTTCATGTTTCATCTCAAGAATTCTCTATATTTCTTGAGCACTAGAGCAATTAGATACGTAACTAGATTCACTTTTACTTAGCCCGTTTAAGAGTAATTGCATGGCTCTAGCATCCATACTTAGTCTTTTTTTGTCATCACTAGTGTATTCTTGTTTTGGTTTTACAACCTCTAGTGTGACACCATCTATAGTAAATAATTTAGAAAGAACGAATGGACCGTCTTCTATAATAGACCATAGATCAATATCAATAGCCATAAGAAAAAGTTTCATTCTAAGTTTCCATTGAATAAAAGACTCATCATCAAAAAGAGGAGGCCTTTGACTCGACATACCTTCTTGTTCGGTTTTGAAGCTAGTGGTTGCCATCTCACTTAGATCGTTGGATCTTCTTTTTGTGAGTGTGCCTGCACTCTGACACCACTTGTAGGACCTGTAAGGTACCACTAGAAGGGGGGGTTGAATAGTGGGTGCGGAAAATTTGGTTTTTAAAATGTTTTGTCCAAAAACCCAACTTCTGAAAACAATTTCTGTTTTTAGGTCCTGTATTGCAACGTTTGAAAAACTAGGTTGCAGGCATTCAAAAATTGTGAAATTTGGAAAGATTGTAGTCTCAGATGTTCTGAGTATCTCCTAAAAATTTCAGATCAAAATTCAACCTTTAACCCTTTGAAAAATTGTTTGTGGCCAGATTGCGCAAATCTACCAAAAACAGTAGTCTGATTTGAAAAATTTATTCCGATTAATCCGTAACTCCAAATGGTCTGAAAATTTAATAACAGCACCCTTACTATATGTATTTAAATGGGTTGAAACAGTTTTTAAACATTCCTTTGGAAAATATGTCAAATACGTTCAAGTTCTCAACCTTTGCAAGTCTGAAAATCAGATTGCACTAGTCTCAGAACTATTAATGTTTGAATGACTTAAACTTGTCCAAAAGGGTTGAAACTTACGCCAAATGAAACTTAAGAGATGTGGCTATGTTTCTGCTAAATTTTACAATTTTTGAAATTCGTTTACTATTTTGAAGATTACAACGAAATAGATGCAAAGTGCTGGAAACTGAAAGTACTGTGCAGAAAAGTAAAGAACACAAGAAAGTTTATACTGGTTAAATCAACCTACTTCAGTCTTCGAGGACACCTTCCTCGGTTATCACTAAACAAAATAACACCTTACCAAAAAGGGTTACCGGAGTTACACACCAACTCCAACTCTTTACAAACGATGCACGCAATCACAACTATCACGAACACCACCAACGAGCGGATGAAGGTTTGATCATACCTTGATCAACCTTTTACAACAATGAGGCATGTATGGTGATATGAACAAAGCCTATTCAATATGTTTGAATATGAGTAGAATAGGCTTGAGAGAGAAGGAGAAGAAAGAAATGTAGAAGAAGAGAGTATAGAGTCTTTTTGCACTTTGAAAATTGTAAGACTTGTCTTGCATTTGTTTGGCTCTTCTTCTCTTCTTTTTATCTTGCCTTGGCCGCCCCCTAGGGCTTCATCCCATCTTGAGAATTCTCTTTTAAGTCCTTGGAAGAATGTCTTGTATAGATGTGACATCAACTTGCTTTCTTGGCAAAACTTAATTGGATGATTGTCTTGGCCTTTCTTACTTGGTAGTCTTTGATTGGATGAGAGTTGTCATCACTTGATGACTGTACAAATCTGAGAATATCACTCAAAACATGTGCCAAAATAGTAGTAAACATCTTACCAAATATCATACAATTAATCCCAACTAATTTGGGAAGAAAATTGATCTCCATTAAACCATAAAATTCGGCCAGGACCATATGTGACACATGTTGAATTTTCAGCATGTGCAATAATCTCAAGACTTCAAAATGTTGACATATTACTACACATCAATCCCTTGAAAATGGAGAAGCAAATTGATCACAATTTAGAGACATAAATTTCGACCAACTTGATGTCTCACATGCTGAATTTTCAGCATGTGTTACATTTGTAACATAGTTTGAAATATTACCTTGTGTAGCTCCCTCCATTAAGTCACTAACCTTGTGTAGCCCATTCTTCACCAATCAAGATGCCAACGAAGCTCCACATAAGCTTCACCAAACTACATTAGGCGTGTGTAATGGCTATACCATGTGCTGAATTTCATTTTTGTAAACTTTTGTAAAATAGTGCACAATAATTATACACATATGGTATATTCTAATCAGCCCTAATTTGAATATTCTAGAACACTTTAATATGTATTGAATATATAAAAGTGTCAAGATACATGTTACATGTCATGCCAAAAACGTTCCATGTGTTGTGTTCGTAGAAAACCGAATTTTCAACTTTTGTCGATTACGCGATTTTTCTCCGATTAAATTCCAACTTTTTGCACATATTATATATATTATGTCACATATAATATACATAAAATGACTTGAATATTCAGCTCTAATGGCTGATTAAAAGTGGTGCCCCATGTGCTTAAAAAGATGAATTTGGAATCTCCACAATTTGACCTTAATTGAGGGTGATTTGTATGTGCCAACATGGAATGATTTTATGGCTGAGTGTATCATGTAAGCCACAAAATTTGTGGCCATTTTTGAAGTGTAGGGGCTGGCCATATATATATGGCAATTACGTGACACGTTAGCGAAGTTTCGGTAGTCACCCGATACGACAATTTTTGGTTTAGAACCTTGTAACGTGTCGTAATAATTTTGTCATCACCATGACTTATATCATATGATATATGACCTGAATATACTCATAAATATGAGGTAAGTATAGTGGTGTGACGTTGACGTACGTTCGTAATATATATAACGTGTCGATAGTACGTTGGAATATATGTGTATAGTGCCTTTTAAAAAATCTGAATATATATATATATATATAGATATATATATATATATATATATATGAAAAACGTGTGATTAGAGGGCAGAAGGAGACTTTCCATTTCCATGTTTGTTGCCTTTATGCCTTCTCCAAATATTTCTCCATTTAATGAACTACTTAGTTCATTTAACTAAGTACTTCACTTAATGAACTAGTTTAGTTCTTTAATGATGGCACCTGAAAATAGTTCAAACACAACAAATGTTTGTCATTTAATGTAAGCTTTAAAGCTTCATGGCTTGTTAGTATGGCAAAATTATATATATAGTATATAAGACAAGTTTGTCACAAAAATGTGTCATGCATTTCTTTAGCACACGTCATTTAGATCATGTATTTTTGTGAATCACTCAAACTCTTTTTCTCAACATAGCATTATCTGATTCTGAGGATAGAAATCCCACACCGTGCTTTCGAGGCATCTGTCTTGGTGTAACCACATCATCTTTAAACTTTTCGAAATTTTTAAACATCCTCGATTCAAAAGTTTTTTAGATCGTTTTAATCAAATCAAGAATAAAGAAGCTCATTTTGCTCTAGACAATGCATTGATAGAGCATTTATAGGAGGAATATACTAATTACGAGGGGTGTTGAACTTTAGTATTTCATATGTTATTTGGTAATTTCATGCTTTTCATTTTTGTTTGCGCAATAAAAGCTAAATAAAATGCACTTATGTTTTTATTGTTACATGCTTTGGTTTGTAGTTTTTATATTAAACTTTATTTTAAACGTAAAGATATTACATAATATAAAAATAACATAAACTATTTAAATAAAATTAATAATTATTAAATTATTGAGAATAAATAATTTAATAAATTATTCAACAAATTAATGAAAGTCTTTGTATAAATGTCTTAATAATGAATTAAATACAGAATGCTGGAGGAATCTTTAAGGAATATTCTTATTTGTACATAATTTGATGTTTTGGGCTGGAACAGAATTCACTGTAGCAAACCCAAAAATATAGTTTTTGGGTAAAATATGGTGTTTTGTTGTGGAGATGCCCTAAGTAGCCATATGTTCTTACTGTTTAGATGAGAGTGATGTAAATATATATGTGCTAATTAGGTAGCATATTGATAATAAGCAAAGGTGAAAAATCTGCTAAGAGAGAATGCTTGAATGGAAGAAGAGACTGCAGGTATACACGAAAGGATTGGCTTGTATAAGGTGCCGGAAACGCTTAAAGAAATGGAAGAAGAAAAAGCAAAAAGAAAGCTCGTGCAAATAAAAATCAGTGGTTGATCATGAGGTGTGAGGATCAGTTGTTCATCAACATAATTAGGTTTTCTTTTTTTTTTTCATCTTCAGGATCTAATTTAATAGTACCATGTATCAAGAACTACTTAAATAGCTAATTTTTATCCGTTTAATAGTACTACATAAAATTAAATATCAGGAACTTAAGTACCACTGCACTCATATGTTGTATTTCGGAACATTAGAAGTAAATCATCCTAATATTCAACTACATAAGAAGAGATGTATTGATATATTTGGCTTCCATTTTAGGTTTAATATGATATTGTTAAATACTTTGTCCGATGTCTTGGATGGATGCGGCACTGTGGATGTGAAAGTATTGGAAGCTGTAGAATCTGCAAGGCACCACTAGAAGGGGGATTGAATAGTTGGCGCGGAAAGTGCGGTTTTTAAAATTGTTTTTACTCAAGAACACAACTTCTGAAAACAGTTTCTGTTTTCAGGACCAGTTTTAGAACGTTTTTAAAACCAGGTTGTAGGTCTTCAAAAATTCTGAAATTTTGAGATAACTTAGCCTCAGAAGTTATGAGTGTCTCCTAAAAATTTCAGATTTAAATTCAACCTTTAACCCCTTCAAAAATCATTGGTGGTCAGATTGCGCGAATCTGCCAGAAATGGTAGACTGTTTTGAAAAATTTATTCCTATTTGTACGTAACTCCAAAAGCTCTGAAATTTTAACCACTAACCCCTTTTATGTTATAGTTAAATGGGTTGAAACAGTTTTGAAAAATTCTTTCGGGAAGTTAGTCAAATACACTCAAAGTCTCAACCTTTGCAAGCCTGAAAATCAGACTGCACTAGTCTCAGAACTTTGGATGTTTGATTGACTTATACTTATCCAAAAGGGTTGAAACTTGTGCCAAATTAACCTTAAGACGTGTGGCTATTATTCTGGCAAGTTTCATAATTTTTGAAAAACGTTTACTATTTTTACGAACGTAATCAAAAAAGAGTAAACATTGCTGAAACAGAATATAAGTGCTGAAAGCAAATGACACCAAGAATTTTATACTGGTTCAGTTATAAACAACCTACTCCAGTCTTCGAGGAACACCTTCCTCGGTTCACAATAATCACACAACACAAATACACCTTAGCACAGGGTTGATGGAGTTACACACCAACTCCAACCCTTTACAAATCTTGTATGATGAATACAATACGCACGAACACCACCACCTTGCAAGATTGAAGATTGATCACACCTTGATCAATCTTTTACAAATATAAAGAATGTGTAGTGGTCTAAGATAAGCCTATTCAAGAATATGAATATAAATACAATAGGCTTTTAGAAAGAAGAAAGAAAGGGAGTGTAGAAGAAGAAAGGCTATAGGCTTTTTTATCACTTAAGTTGCAAGACTTGTTCTTGTTCTTGTTTTGCTCTTCTCCTTTTCTTTTTAACATCATGGCCGTCCTCCTTTGATGCTCTCCCCTCTTGAAAATTGTCTTCTAAGTCATTGGGAGAATGTGTGGCATCATTGTGACATGATCTTGCTTACTTGGCACCTCCTCATTGGATGATCATTTAACTTTTGCTTACTTGGCACTCATTGATTGGTTGAATGTTGTCATCATTTGATGACTTGGAAAATCTGAGAATTCCACTAAAAACATGTGCCAAAATCATCATAAAAACAATTACCATAACTTCCAAGATCATCACATAAATTAAGCAAGATAATTTCTTCACAAAAATGGATGAAAATTTCGGCCATTACTAGACTTTACATGCTGAAATTTCAGCATGTGATACATGTATGTTTATTTCAAATTGTTGCCAAATTTTCTTTGATTTTTCTCTTAAAAATAAATCACCAATTAGTAGACAATATTCTCATCATTTATGGAATAGAAATTAGACACCAACAAGGCCAATATTTCGGCCAAGATACATTCATACACATGCTGAAATTTTTAGCATGTGTGATATTCAAATATATCATAATTTTAATACCATAACTTATTCAAATTACTTCCAATTAGTCTTCCATTTTATTCCATGTTTCAAGACACAAAATATAGGCTCATCAATGGTGAAAATCGGCCAGCTCTTAATACACATGCTGAAATTTTCAGCATGTGTTTCAAATGAGATAAAATTTGAAACATTACCTTTTGTAACTTCTTTCTTTAAATCACCAACATTGTATGATTGATTCTTGACCAATCAATATGCCAACAAGGCTCCACTATGCTCCATTTCAGCTGGAATAGGCGTGTATGATATGTATGCATGTGCTGAATTTTATTTTTGCAAACTTTGTAAAATAGTGCACATTTAATAATACACACATGGTATATTCCAATCAGCCCTTAATTTAATTTTCTAGAACACTTTGAGATGTATGACATATGTAAAAAGTGTCTAGATACATGTCGTATGATGTGCCAAAAACGTTCCATGTGTTAGGTACGTAGAAAACCGAATTTTCGATGTTTATCGATTACCCGATTTTTCTCTAATTAAATTCCAACTTTTTGCACATGTTATATATATTATGTTACACATAATATACATAATATAAACTTTAATATTCAGCACTTGGCTGGTCTTAAAGTGACGCCATTTACATGTGACAAAATTGAAATTGGAATCTCCATAATTTGGCCTTAATGTGGGGTGATTTGTGTGTGCCAACATGGAATGATTTTATGGCTGGAATTATCATCATACCCACGAAAATTATAAAGATTTTTGAGGTGTAGGGGCTGGTCATCTATTTATGGCAAGTACGTGACACGTTGGCGAAGTTTCGGTATTCGCCCGATACGACAATTTTTGGTTTAGAACCTTTTAACGTGTCGTATTTAATTTGTCATCACCATGACTTATATCATATGATATAAGACCTGAATATACTCATAAATATGAGTTAAGTATGATGGTGTGACGCGTACGTACGTAAAATATATAACGTGTCGGTAGTACGTTGGAATACATGTGTATGTGCCTTTTAAAAAAAATCTGAAAATATATATATTTATGTATATATATGCGTGTATATGTGTTGAAGAGAGGAGGAGGAGACTTTCCTTTCTTAGTCTTGTTGCCTTTGTGCCTTGTCCAAATGTTGCTTCTTTTAATGAACTACTTAGTTTAATTAACTAAGTACTTCACTTAATGAACTAATTTAGTTCATTAATGGTGGCACCTGAAAATAGTATAAACACAACAAATGTTTGCCATTTGATGTAAGCTTTACCGCTTTATGGCTCGTTAGTACGGCAACATTATATATGAACTATATAAGGCAAGTTATATGTAATATATCATGCACATTTATGTCATGCACGTTTTTATGCACATTTAAATCATATATTTTGAAATCACTCAAACCTTTTTTCTCTGCAGAAGTATCTTCGAAAGTCTTGGTTGCCTTCTGAAAGTATTGGGTGCCTTTCCAAAGCCTCGGTGGCTTTTCAGTTTATGTCTAAATAACTTTGATCACCAAAATCCATCTACTATAATATTAGAATTCCCATAAAACAATGAATCTAAGTAAGTTAGTATGTGTGTCTTCAGTTGTATAAAGTAAGGAAGCAATAAGAGATTTTTGAAGGGAAAAAAGCTAAAAATGTGTGGTGCAAATGATCATTAATTTAAAAATATGGAGCAATTTCGTTTCAATAATCTATAGTTGCATTTCAGGGCATGCCTTGAAGCAACTGGTAAGGTTGCCGCTTTGTAACTTTGAGGTCATGGGTTTAAGCCGCGGAAACAGCTTCTTACACAAAAAAGTGCAGAGTAAAGCTTCGTACATCAGATCGCAAAACGATCCAATCCCTCCTCGAACCTTGCACAAATGCAGAAGCCTTGTACACCGAGAACGTCTTTTTAATCTATAGTTGCGTCTAATTGATTCGAGTAAGAAGTTGCCTTCTGGAGTCTGCTCAAAATTCAAAATATCGTGTTTATTATTTTGTCGTTTATGGCAAAAAAGAAAAAAATTATTGTGCTTGACTTGTGGAGTTTCTATGTTACATGTTGCCTATACTTATTTTGACTGATAAACTTTTTTTTTGAGTGGACTACTCTTTTTTGGTTAAAATGTAAAATTTTCATTTAACCAATGATCAAAATAGGATCATTACATTTACATGTCCACTGGGCATACCCAAGATGCGATACATACAATTACCAAAATCTACTCTACGTATCATTTACCTGCATTATCCTATACACATGAGTAGTAATTCTGTGGGCCACATTCGGGGAAATAGATACTTGATCCTCAAAAATTTTAAGATTCATAGCAATCTATAAGTGGTAAACGGTAGCTGCAAAAGATGCCTTGATGAATTTGCTCCTATGACTCTTCTTCCTTGCATTCTTCAAAGTCCAGACCATCAAATCTTTGAGTGAGGTAAATTCAAGCTGGACATAAAGCCAATCCCGGATGCATTTCCAAACGTGCCTTGCCAAGGGACAAACGAACAACACATGATCCTGAGTTTCCACAGAAGCCCAACAATTCGGGTACGTCAAATCATTAATCACAAAGTGTAGCTATTTCTAACTGCCAACTAGAAGATAAAGCTATGCTTGTGAGTATTATTAGCTGCCCAAACCGTGGTGGTCCAATTGTCCCTTTGCCCTTTACTTCGAAAAATTTCATACGCCTTGGTAGTAAATGAAACTCTTCCATTAGCCCACCTATGAATATCATTCTCACAGGTTTGATTGTCTGCAAAATTTTCAAGAAGAAGGTCCTTGATGCACAAGATCCGCTTTATGAAGACCAAAGAGGCAGGTTTAACCGGATGCTGCCATATACTCGATTGGAACCTGTAGTAATGATGAATCCAACTAACCCAAAGCGAGTCTTTTTTATTATGCATATTCACCAATAGGGCATTGTTCCACGCCGATAAATCAAATAACCCCAATCCACCTTTGTTTTTGGGCCGACAGATTTCTTTCCATGAAACCCGAGCCCTTGATCCCAAAAAGAAGTTTCTTGCAATACAACCCAACTGTTTCTGGACAGTAGAAGGAATGGCAGAATTCCCATCCAAAAGTCGTGTATACCTTGAAGCACCCCTCTGATCAATTCAATTTTACCTGCTTAGGATAAAGATTTGACATTTCACATTGTTGTGCATTGATCATCTGAGGTACCCACCAAAATGTGCAAGTTTAAGGCCGAAACATACTATGGGTAAACCAAGATATCAAAACGGAAACATTGAGCAAACCCTGTTAAAGTACCCAGTTCCTCTTTCTCATCATTGTTTAACCCTGCTAAATATATTTCAGATTTAGCCACATTACATCTCAGTCCAGAAATGCTGCCAAACTCCTCCAAAGTATCAGTCAATGTTTTTACCGAATCTTTATCCCCATGAGAGAATAAAAGTAGGTCGTTCGCAAAAGCTAGATGTGAAATTTTGAACTTCCCACATTTAGGGTGAACTTAAAACCCGGATGGTTATTCAACTTCTTAAGCATTCGTGATAAATATTCCATTCCCAAGCAAAAGAAAAGGCGACATAGGATCACCTTGTCTTAATCCTCTTTCTCCATTAAAGTAGCCTTCCAAGGACCCGTTGATGGCAATAGAAAATGAAGTAGTTGTTACACACTCCATAACCCAAGAAATAAACCTGAAAGGAAATTTAAGTCCTTTGAGCACCTCTTCCAAAAAGTTACAAGAAACCGAGTCAAACAGTTTCTTGATATCTACCTTTATCAAACATTTGGGTGCAGTTTTTTTGCGTCCGTATTGTCTCAGCAATTCTTGGACCAGTAGGATGTTCTCTGTCATTATCCGTCCCTGTACAAATCCAGATTGAGCCTCATCAACCAATTTCATCATAACGCTAGAGAGCCTAGATGCTAGGATTTTTGAGATTGCCTAGTAAACCACAGTACACAAGGAAATGGGCTTATATTCTCCAACTTTTCTAGCACAGTCAATCTTAGGAATCAGCATAATAATAGAGTGATTAATTTGCCTGAGGAGTCTTCCGTTTTCAAAGAATTCTTTTACAGCTCTCGTAACTTTATCTCCTACAATTGTCCAAGCCTTGATAAAGAACTGCGATGTAAATCCATCCAGGTCCGGCGATTTATCTTTTCCAATTGAGAATATTGCGTTTTTGATTTCCTCATCATTCACGCCTTGCATTAGGTAAAGGCAATCCAGTTGGTCCAGCATAGGTCCAGCATTAAAAACCTCGGACTGAACTGGACTTGTTGACTCCTTAGTGCCCAGTAGAGCAGACTAATAATAGAGAAATTCTCCTTCAATTTCTGTGAGCTTGATGGCAAAGGTTCCGTCCTCCCTTTCAATTGACATAATTCTTCCCCTCAGTTTATTTTTTTTACCCAAGAATGGAAAAATTTTGAGCACCTATCACTGAGCCTAATAAACATCCCTTCTGCTTGTTGAGAATAAAAGCTTTTTTCCCACTTTAACAATCTTTGTGTCAGCACTCTCTGATTTTTTAAGCAACCTCAAGCTGTTCATTGTCGTGTTCCACTTGGAATTGAGCTTGCAGTGTCTCTAAATGAGACTTGGCTCTTGCCATCCTCTTTGAAATATGGCCAAAGTCTCTATCATTCAATTCCTTAAGGTCACCTTTTAGCATTTTCAACTTTTTGCAAACAGTAAACATTTTCCTCCCATAGCAGTTACGATCCCATGCTTCTTTGACCAACTTCAATAAATCCGGATATTCAGTCCACATGTTAAGAAACTTAAAGTTAACCTTCGGCCGAGTATCGTCTTTATCTAAATAAACTATACATGGTGAATGGTCTGACACACATCCGGAAACTGGAAAGTGTGCAGAGGAGAATGAAAGGCTGTCAATCGAAACATTATTTACAAGGACTCTATCCAGTCTACTTTTTATTCTGCCATTTGTCCAAGTGTATTTACACCCTGGGTATACCATCTCAACCATACCACAATTCAAACTGAACTCCAAAGGGTCTCTGAGCTCGTATGAGGTAGTCTCCCTACCACTGATTTTTTCATCCTCCAAAAAAATTGTATTGAAATCTCCTAGGACATCCCAGGGGAGTGATTGTCTTAGCCTGAAATAGTCCAAGCAGCTCCACATACTTCTTCTTTCAGCTACTCTATTAAACCTGTAAACAAAAGAGAGTAACAATTGTCTGCCATCTGACCTTGAAGTAACTTCACAGTTGACCACTTGATCATGCACCCCTAACCCAACTAACTATACAATTGAGGGGTTCTAAAGAACCAATATTCTACTACCCATTTGAACAGTAAAATTTACTGGCAAAGCTCCAGCCGCCAAAAATTCTTATTAAGGATTGGAGGTTCTTATGAGAGAGTTTAGTTTCTATCAATCCTATCACGTCTAATTTGTTTTTCTTGGTGAAGTCATACACTTCACCTTGTTTTTGGGGAGTTGCCAACCTCCTTACATTCCAAAAAGCAAAAATCATTTGAGTCAAGTCAAGGATGCTACCTTATCCTTAAACTTTGAAGGATGATCCTTCAAAGCCTTTATCATTTTGCGTTTTTCCTTTTTTGACAAGACTTTGATGTAGCTGTCGCATTGGACTGAGTCTTTATCATTTTTCTTTTTTGTGTGAGTTCTTGATTCAGCAGGCGTTTGCACTAAATCTTTGCTGGGTTCCCCTTCTATATCCTGCTTACTAATTCCTTTATATGCCTCAGTTAGAAAGGTTCGATGTTCTCTTGTCTATAGCTTGAAGATAAATCTTTGCTTGCTGCTAGCCATCCGAGGGAGGTTGTTCTGTTTGCTTAAGAACTTGATTGCCCAGATTCGTTTTTGTAGGCTTAGGGGCAGGAGGTACCTTCCTTCTCCCCCCATTCCTATTAGGGTCTCCACTACTTTTCTCATCCTTCATAAACAGATCGTGCCCCCTTAGCAAAGTGACCAATTCTCCCGCAAGTGTTACAATGTAATGAGACCTTTTCATACTGCACCTCCTGCTTATGTACTCTGTCCGGTAGAGTAATATCTATTGTTTTTGGTAGATCTTTTGAAATATCTACCTCAATGAAAACTCTTGCATAATTGAATGTTCCCTTCTTTGATGTGATTTGGTCAGTACTAATAAGATTTCCCAGATAAGAAGCAATTAAACTGAGAAATTTCTCTTTCCATAGGATCAACGGCAGATTATTCAATCTAACACAAATTGGAACCATATGCATATCTTCATGGCCACAATTAAAGAATTTCGGCATTCTCTTCAACATAAGGGGTTTACCATTTATAAAGTACAGCCCTTCTAACAGCACTTCTAGCAAATCCTCCTCTTTTTCAAATTGAAAAACAACCTGAGTCATGAATTTGTAGTTTGTGCTTACCTTTCCAGCTACTTGTGACTTGCTTTAGAGGGCCAAGTCCCGGGAAAGTCCCTCCTTCCTTATCCACAAATACAGGTCCTTCTGGTCCTGTTTCCATCTTGGTGAGCTTAAGCCCATCCTTCCTGTTGTCCTTGAAGAAAGAGGTCCATGGAGGCTTTGCAATCGGCTCTCTCAGACCTCTGTTTGTGGTTTCTTTTCCTGCATCTCATTTGGCTCCAGCTTTGAACCGTCACAAATGGATTCAACTTCCTTTAGCTTTATGCTATTTCCTTCCATTTGCATGCAAGAACACAGCGGATCTGCTACATGCATCCCACCCGGGCCATTATTTTTTTTCATCGGAGGAGAGACGAGGTCTTCTTCCGGAATACAAAAGGGGGAAGTGTTGTAGCCCAACACTTCCCTACCAACATCCCTATTATTCATTGTATTTGCTGTTGAGGATCGATTTCAGGTAGCGGCAGCACGGAGGTAGAAGAAATTTTAGGGTTGCAGCCCCAGAGAGTTTCTCTCTCTTGTTTCTCTCACATCGCGCTTATATCCTCTTCCTTTTTGGACTACTTGTATATTCATTTGAATGTTTTGACTACATGCTTTTCATTCTATAATGCCATATATTTTATAGCAAAATATTAAGAAAAGTACCTATTGATTACTACAGAATATATCTAAAACCATCATAAAGATGCAATCTATACAATTGGAAAGATACCATAAGTTTATATTTTCCTTTTATTTTTTTGACTAATATTGATTTATATTTAAGCAATTTCTCTCTTTTCTGAAAATTCATAAAGCATACCCTTTTTCCCCCTCTTTCACGGTTCCCTAACACAGCGGCAAGGGATGGGATCTCCCCACCTTAAATCCCCTTACCCCACTCATGACCACGCGATACGTGGCAGCAGGATGGAGTGGTGAGGCTAGATGCAGGTGACCCTCATCTAGCCTCAGTACTCTTCCTTGCTGTCACGTGTCATGCAGTGACGCGTGAATGAAGAAAATGGGTGAGAGGATCTTATCCCAACAGCAAGGTCCAGGCAAACTTTGGCTCATTGGAAATTCCGGTTGTGAAAATCTCAAACCAATTTTAATTAGTAATTTCGTTCCAGGGAAAAAAAATTTAATTATTAATTCAAATAATTTATTTTTGGTCGCAATTCTTTAATGTAAATTTGGAAAGAAGAATCTAACTTCTTGAAATATGCAGTCTATCTCAGCGACTCCATGGCAAACTTGCTACTATCCGATTCCCAACCATGTTATTGCTCGCTATAATCTTCAATTCCCTTGTTCTTCTCATCAGCATTTCCCCAAAACTCACTTAATTTTCAAGTCCCTTTCCACTCTTTCTGCAACAAGGAGTTGTAGCAATGAGCAAGACCAGGAAAAACGCTATCTAAAGCACCTCGAAAACCCACCTGAGAAAGATCCCACATTGTTGCAAGATTTTTATTCCTCAGTTCAAACCCGTGAATCCCAGTTGGAAGAGTACATCGAAACGCCCCAGAACAATTTGATTACTCGTTTGGACAATTCTACGAACATGTGGTGGACAGATTTGAAAGCGGCGTTAGGGCAGAGAATTAATCTTGAAGGCATTACATGTTCAATTGGGATTTTGGTTAAGGATAGACAATTGGTTCTTCCTCATGTTTCTGTCCGTGATATAAGATCTATTGATTGGGCTGAGCTGAAGAGTATGGGGTTTGAAGGTGTAGTCTTTGATAAGGATAACACTATTACCGTTCCTTATTCTCTGAGCTTGTGGCCGCCTCTTGAATCATCAATTGAAGAGTGTAAATTTTTATTTGGCAGTAATATCGCGGTATTCAGCAATTCTGCTGGTAATTGTCGTTTTGTTAATTTATAGTTTCATTTCAACCTTTTTCTTTTCTTTTAATTTTACTGCTATTATTATTAATTTTCATGCTAGGTTAATTTTTTTTTTTACTTTTAAATTTCAGGATTATATGAGTATGATCCCACTGGTAAAGAAGCTAGAGCTCTGGAGAAAGCAACTGGAATCAAAGTACTCAGGCACAGTAAGTTCTTTTTTCCCATAGACTGCCTTTAGCTGCATCAAGTCTCTTTGAGCTTAACCCCTTACGTATTTTTTACCCCATGCTCAAATCAAGTAACTGAATCTGTGGTTTGCTTATGTCATCTGTATTTGCTGTTCTGTCTGTTGAGATCCAGGGGCAAAGAAGCCTGCTGGAACGGCTGAGGAAGTGGAAAGGGACTTTGGTTGTGAATCTTCAAGATTAGTAATGGTATTAAGAATTTATTAATGATCAGTTTTTGTGTTTTCTGTTTCTTTTTATCTTTTGTCAACCATGTGGTGTGACTGGCAGGTTGGCGATCGGCCCTTCACCGATATTGTCTATGGTAACAGGAATGGTTTTCTTACCATTTTGACTAAACCATTGAGTGAAGCAGAAGAGCCATTCATTGTGCGGCAGGTAAGAGTATCATGGCTTTTATTGCATTCCTCTGATTATAAAATGATATCCTGTGCCACAATTCCTTAATATTGGAGTTCACAGGAACTCTGGTGTCATACTCAATTTAGTAGCCAAGTTAAACTTTCTGAAAGACTTGTGTACAGTGCTTAATACTCACCCATAGTCTGATCTATAAACTCATAAGTTGCTGAGCGAAGATGCTTAGTTCAGAGTTCACCTGCCTTTTATCATGGTGCAATGACGTTTCATAGTATGAACCATTCTGTGGGTGTGTACTCAACCTGCATACATGGCTGCAATAAGATTTAAAGTGCTATAAGGGTGTGGAGAGTATATTGTATGTGCCAAATCAAGCCTGAAAGTGCTGTTTTAGATCATCTTGTGGCTCCATTTGCTTCTTGTACTCTTCCGAATGATGTAGTCATGTCATGAACATGTTCTGAGTTAGTGCCTCATGTTGAAATGATTTCAATAGTAATTACGTTTCTCATCTTGTAGGATTTTCTTCAAAATACATGTCATCGTAACAAGAACCATTTTAGAGGTCGAATGGCCTAAAGCACTTTGATAACTTCTAGAAATGTTAATACGTAGCTTTTATCATTGGACTTAAGTGGTTTGGGATCCTTTTTCTACCGTCTCTCATAATAACCTAGGTTTGAGAACCATGTCTTGAATTGTTTCCTATGATGATATAACAGCGTGCTTATGAATATTGCACATGAATAACCAAAGCCCTTTCTGGTGGCTCTTGATACTTTTTCTTTTCCCCTGACTTACATTTAAAAACAGAAGCTGTTTGTGTATACAGTGAAAGAAAAAAGGATCTTCTGATTCGATTGTTTGGGCCATAATTTTCTATCCTTTGGATTGAAACCTTTTGCAGGTGAGAAAATTCGAGCTAGCCATGGTTAGAAGATGGTTGAGGAAGGGGATCAAGCCTTGTAGCCATGGTCTTCTTCCGTGTCCCCAGCAGTGTGTGAAAGATCAGGATCAATGAAGCAATGTAGATGATGAAGGTTGACCAAAGTTGTCTTTTTGGTTGAGTTACATTCCTTTTCAGTATCGGTGTTTTCGGTCCTTCTAACAACAGGAAGGCGTTATCTTATGAATGAAGTCTTAGGATTTTCACTGTGAATATCACCAAGTTAGAAAAAATGATTAGAAAAAGGGTCATATGCAGTTCCTCTTATTTGGGAAGGTTGATTAATGTACTTCTCAGCATCTTTTTAGAACTTGGCTAAAAATTTTCGAGCAATGTTATGTTACAATGCTTTTCTTGTTTTATCTTGAACTTCATTGTATCTGAATCAAGACATTTCCTTAACCATATTTAGACTTTCAAATGCTTGGTGGAGAGTCCCTTATATGAAAATGAAAACTCTAGAACATTTTACATTGCCATGAACTAAGAACTTTTTAAGAGCCAGATGCGCCAATGTATCTGGCTGAACCTTAAAGGTGATCTTTTTAGTATTGTAAGTGTGGCATTTAAAAGGTGATAGATCTAGCAAAATTGCCAGCACATTTTCTTGGGAATGGTGTGAAGATGCAACACAGGAGACATCATATCTTCAAGCGACGCAAATGTCCTCGCTAGTTAAACAAGTGCCACAAGGCAACTATTAATCAACTCAATAGTCTATCATTGACTACTGACATCAGGATAAATTTGGGGGGGGGGGGGGGGGGGGATTGTCAGTCTTGAGTTTTTCTTTCCGATACTTGTCTACCTGATTTGGAATTTTCCTAAACTCAGCTTGATGCAGAACCATATTCTGGTTTGAGGATAGTTCTAGCAGGGCAGATGCTTGGGCATTTGGAACTAGTTGAATATTCATGTTTGTCTCCCCCCCCCCCCCCCCCAAAAAAAAAAAAAAAAAAAAACCTTTTTTCTTCCTCTCCAAGAAGTTTGATAATCATGCTGCAAAAGCTTCCATAATGGTGTTCTGCACCTTCTACAATACAATCAAATGTTTCTGCCCTTTTCTGATTCTTTCTTCTGGAGATCATATGGATAAACACAAAGGAGCAATGCTCACAAACTCATTAGAAGGTTCTTTATGGGAATTCTTGTGATTGTGGAACTATATTCATCCGATAACGTCAGAACATATTCATAACTTCATAACCTTTTGGGAGAAATTTTGATTGGCATCCCCTGAGAAGGAAATGGCAGAGGATTCACTCTTATAGGCTCGTCAGGATATATCAGAGACCACTCATATTGTGTTACAACATAATGTACAAGTATGAGAATGTTCAACTTGGCCAGTTGGTATCCTGCACACAGCCTTGGCCCTCCCCCGAAGGGGACATAAGCATATGGTAAAGCGGCCTCTTCAAATCTACTCGGATCAAACTTATGTGGTTCTTTAAAGTACTCTTGTTCAAAGTGTGTTCCATAGGTAGTCCACATCACCTGAAGAAGTGCAAGAACATATTTAAATAAGTAAACAACAACAATCATACCCAGTATATCCCAACATAATCTGTCTGTTCTACTTTCAAGGTAGTGGAGCATGTCTGGTCCAGTAGATATAAAAAGACTGTCAAGACTAAAATGAGATGATCTATCTTTCGGAGTTTAAGGGTTCTTTTGTGTTAACATTTAGGTGGTGTTTGGTTGGGGGTTGGGAATAAGGGAATGTGTTTGGAGGAATCCAAACCCATTGAAGTTGTTTGTTTGAGGAAATAGGGGGTATGTATATCACTTTGATATCCAAGTATTTGGTAATGAATATCGTTTTTTGATATACTAGCCCCCTTGTCTATCGATATGGGGGAATGAGGGGTATGGCCGGTAACGCCGATCAACCCGCCGTCGCCTGCCGCCTCCGGTCGGTCACTATTCCGGCCAGTCAAATATTTCCGGCCGCCCAAATTCGATACTAATTTCAATTCCGATACATTCCAAACACCATCAATGTCTATCATCCACATTCCCACTTCAATACCAAACAACTATCACTTTTAAGCCCAAACTCATATCCTCCAAACCTATTCCCTGTCATACCCATTCCGATTCTAATTACGATACCCAAGTGCAAACCAAATGCCACCTTAGTGTCAATCTGTAATTCAATAAGTATCATTAAAGGCCTATGATATGATTTCATTCTACACCAGACTCATCCTATTTATAAAGGAGTATGTTAGGTTAATACCATAATACCATTTTATCCCTTTTCTCACCGTATCTATGTGCCAAATTATGCCTTAAAATATCTTCTTCATTCTTATGTCAGACCCTGTTAATCACTTCACATAGCCATCATATATATCATGTGTACATAGTTAAATGTTCTCTTGTCCTTTGGTATGGAGGTATTGTTTGCCTGCTTTTCATCTTCTCTAGACTCTAGCGATAACTTTTGATATACTAGGTATGTGTTATATGTAATAGTTAAATGCTACTTGACTGGACACATAGCATGATCCTAAACCGCACTTAGTAGCTATGATAGAGATTGGTTAGGAGATCCATGAGAGATTAGGCAGGAAGTAAAAAATGACGCCTTTTATGCCACTTCATGGAGCTAAAAGTCTGTAAGTACAGAGGGTTTAGAAGAGATTACCTTCCATCCCTTAGGAATTGTGAATTCCTGATATTCAATGTCCACAATAGCTTTCCTGAATGAACCAAAAATTGGAGGGAACATCCTCATGCTTTCTTTAGCAACTTGCCATGCATATGTCATCTTTTTGATATCTTCTAATGTCAGATGTTCTCCTGCTCTTTTGCTGCTCTTAATGCCAAGGTGTTCTAAAACATGTAAACACATTCCAATCAACGCCAATGAGGAAACTTGAAAAAAAAGAAAAGAAGGCATTAGTAATTGCAAATGCTACATGAAAGATTTCCAAGATTGTTACCTTGAAGGAGCTGAGAATAGCAGTTTGGATGTTGAGCCAGCATCCTAAATGTCATTGCAATGGCAAAGGAAGTAGTATCATGTGCTGCAAAGACTATCAAAACAACATTATCAACAACTTCCTTCTCACTGATCTCTCCCCGAATCATCGCCTTCACGAGTCGAAAGAGCAGCATCCCACCTCCTCCTTTCCCACTCTGCCTCTCTTCTATTCCTTGCCTTTTGCTTCTCACTACATTAACCAACATCCTCTCCACCTCCATCCTAGCCTTCTTTGCCTTGGAAAACTTCGAACCCGGAAAGTTAAAAGGCGGAGAGAACACCCCTTCCAGGACTCTCTCAAATTTATCCAGCATTCCTGGCTTTACATCAACTCCAAAAAAGCACTCAAGCACAATGGTGAAGGCCAAAGTTCTTGCGGATTCATAAAGGCTAATTATTTCCTGACATTTCCAATTCCTCTCCAGATGCATTTTGACTGTGTTGCAAATCTTTGGCACTAGACCTTCTAGTCCATGGCAGCTAAGTGTGGTGGCAATGATCCCGCGTATAAAGCGGTGTTCCTCCCCTTGTTTCCCCATGATACTATCCTTCCCCATTAGTTCTACAGAAGAAGATGGCCATGAGCTAACCACCAGTTTAAACTCATTGGACAAGAAAAACTGGTTCGCTTCCGCTCCATTGACCACAACTGTGGGTGATCCCATGATTCTAGTCTTGAAGGTTTTGCCATACTGTTGAATTCTTGGTTGAACAAACTCTTCATACAGTTTGTTTTTCTTTTGGGCTTTCAAGAATTCTATTGTTTCACCAATCAAAGGAAGTCCTAGATGTCCTGGTGGTAATTTTTGCTTGCATTTTGGCTTATAGTTTTTGTAGTATGAAAGGATTATGGCAAAGAACATTGCAAGAAAGGCAGAGGAAACTGTAAGAGCAAAGCTCATATCAAAGGCCATTGTTGAGAAATGAAGAAGGTAACTGGAAAAATGTCCTGTGATCTAGGCTCAGTATTTCTTTGAACTTTGAGAAATTCTGTCTGGTGCTATAGTGTGTTCTGTAGTTAAGGCAACATGTTACATGAATATAAAAATTGTCAGGTCAACTTTTTTGTCAACTTGTGTTTCTTATTGTTTCCAGGTTTCTTATAAAGTCACAGACAACCAAACTTTGAAAAAAACACAATGGCATGTAGGCTGTATTTCATATTAGATATGCGAATAACTTGTAGTAGTTACTGAAAAACCTAATTTGTTTGTCTCAGTCGACTAAAGGGGGAAAAATAATAATGAGTCAGTTGTTTGAACCGACTGCACATAGTGATTTGCATGTGGAAGCCGCCGCCCACTAATGTGTTTGTCAGATGGAGAAGGATAAAAGATGCTGAAATTATAAATAGCTAATTTTTAATTAAAGAAATGGGGTTGACCGCGATGTTATTTCTCACAAATGCAACCATAGTGTTCGTGATTACTAAGTATGATTCTTGACATGAAAATGCGAGGAAAGAATCCAGATAGTTGGAAAAAATCACCCTGGAAGCTGTCGCTTGGAGGCAAATTTTATTAGTACAACTTTAAACTAGGTTCCAACTAGTGGTTTTTGTGACTTTACGGTAACAGGTTCGAGCAGCGAAAATAACCTCTTGTACAAAGTGTAAGGTGAGAATGTGTGCGTCAGATCGCGAAGCGATTTGGCTCATTCTCGAATCCTACACAAAAGCGAGAGCCTAGTACAGTGGAAACGCCAACATGTGGTTTTTATTACTGTAATCCCAATAAAGAAAATTCATAGTAATTTTCTTTTACTCTACTTCAGTTGTAGTACTTTTTCTTAATAGAAAATACAGTTGGTTAATGCGGAAACAGAGAACGTCTTGATAGAAAAATAAGCCAACACAATAAAAGATTAAAAAAAAAACATAGATTTAAATTGTATATTGCAAAAGAATGGAAAGTTAACCTCAACCAGTAAGGTCTCTGCCACCTCCGGTTCCACAAGGTGTGTAGGAATGTAAATCAGGTTTCCAGGGCCTATTATTATAAGTTTGTCATAGCACAGAGACAGCACAAGGATCCCATTGGCACCGAAGGAACAACCGACGGACTAACATGTCAGTCTATCAGGTCATTCTACGGGCCAATAACACTCCCACGCTATGCAGCTAACGTGGAGAGAAGTTTCGAACCCCTGATATTAGTACGCGGGCCGTCTGTTTTGTGGATGCGTATCACGTGTTGTGGTTTCGTATACGAAAGAATTGATTTACTTGGCATCAAATTTATTTACTAGACTTTTATAGCATTTTACTCCAACGTTAAAGCCGTTATCAAGACTTTGTAAGATGTATAATTGTGTAAGTGTCGTATATGTTTGTGATCCATAGGGGTTTAGCTCACATAGATTCACCAAGTAAATAACCAAAAATTCAACAACATGCAGTCATAAAAATGTTACGAAAAAATTGGGACTTCGGTTTCTGAGAAAGCTTTGATGCAAAGGTAGATGATGACACCAAACTAAAAAGATTGAGTATTGTAAATAAAATTGTAAGTATTTTTCCCATAGTTCGACGATAGACGTTTGGCCCTCAAGGGGGTGTCTCTGGTGACTTAAATCATTCATGGAGAGATAAATAGTTGCTACAATTTCTTATATTCGGGGGATTTCGCATATCGTTATCCACTATTTATGATACATATTTTATTTTTTTTTTATCGAGTGTGAAGAACTTTTCTTAGTCGCTCCGAAACCCTAGAAACTCAGACCTACTCTCTATCGTGGCCTTTACAACCATCTCCCTCATTATCTTCAACATGGTTAACCCTTTCAGTTGGACCAACTCCTTTACTTAGAGGGTCTTGTGTACTGGAAGTTTTTCGGCTGGAATTACCACCAACATCATTCATTGTAATTAAGTCAAGCCTATCCTTTACAGGATCTTGTGCACCACAGTTTTTTCAGTTGGAAGAACCTGATAAGCAGCTTAAACATTGGTTACTTCAATAATTAAGATTTGAAAACTTGATCAGACACTTAAAAGGTAATAAAGAAAGCCAGCCCCGCTCAAACATTCATTCAGCTGCATCTAGCAGTCACTGCTCTAAGTTCTTGATGACCTACAGCTCCCTCATAGGTACATACAAATAAAGAAGAGCATTAAGAGAGCTACTATCTTCTGCTGCAGCGTGTAGCCAAAATAACTACATGATCTAAAAACAAATGATACCTGATGCCACTGTTTAGGAATTATAGCATCTAATAGGACCGAGGGAATGGATATTTTCATCCATCAAAAACTTCCACGCCTTTGCCAGGGCGAATATGTATGCTTGTAATTGGTTATCATCAGTCCCTATATATGGTCAAAAAGATAAATCCCATGAGACCTCTCCCTCCTAGACAGCGTCAGACGTTTCAGTTTTCACACTTCTGCATCATACCCTTCTTGCCAATTTTTTCTTTCTGTGTGACTATGTCCTTTCCCCAGCCAGTACCCATTCCCTCAGTCCCTCTTTTCTCCTTTACTGTGTCACTTTGTCTCCTTTATCCCATCAGGTTCTGCAATGATTCTGCTTGTTTCTCTCATTTTCCCCAGCTTTAACCTTCTATGCTTTCCATACTGTCTCCCTGACCTACCTTTTATAAAAGGTTGAAACCCAACCAGTAAGAGTTTTTGCCACCCACCCAGTCCCAAAGGTAGGGTTCTTGCCACCCACCCAGTCCCAAAGGTAGTGTAGGGATATAAATCAGGTATCCAACGGCCCGCTAGCATGAGATTGGCCATATACACAGTAGTCTGCATAAGGAACCCTCCAACAATGCAGGCAAGCCTACAGACCAAGGAGCTCCCACATTATGCACTTGCTGGAAAGGGGCAGCCTTTGGCAAGAATTGAACCCCTGACCTCCCTTTCGAGAACTCCTGCCCAGAACCAGTTGAGTGTAGAAAAACTCAATATAGTAGAGATGAATCCAGTAATCTTATTCACAGAATCAATGGTTTAAGTCTTATAGACTTATTACAATCTATTGAATGTGCTGCTATATATATACAGAGGAGAAAGAATGCTAACGGCTAGAAAATCAGACCATCCAGTGGATGATGTAAGCAATGTACAACGGCTATACTACCAGTACTACAGTACGAACTACTCTTATTTTCTACATCCCCCCTCAAGCTTGGTGTACACATTTGAACAACCAAGCTTGGATAATAATCTATGAAATAAGCTAGGAGAAACTGATTTTGTATAGATGTCAGCAACCTGGTCGGAGGAGGGAATATATTTTATACACAGTGTCTTATTTTCGAGTTTCTCTCTAATAAAATGTCGATCAATTTCAACATGCTTGGTCTTGTCATGGTGTACTGGGTTTTTGTATAGCAGAAATATTATCACAAAATACCGTAATCTGTTGACACTTAGCATCTTGATGTATATCCTTTAACACTCTTTTTATCCATAAGCTTTCACAAATGCCCAATACCAACGCCCTCAATTCTGCTTCAGCACTACTGCGGGACACCACGAACTGCTTTTTACTTCTCCAGGTCACTAGATTTCCCCAAAGAAAAGTGCCATACCCAGAGGTTGATTTCATGTCTTGTTTTGAGCCGCCCCAGTCTGCATCCGTATAGACTTGAATGTCTCTACATGAATGTTTGCCAAAATATAACCCTTGACCCGGAGAGCCCTTTAGATATCTTAGGATCCGCATAACTGCTTGCAAATGTAAATGAGTGGGTGAGTGCATGAATTGGCTAACATAACTTACTGCATAACAAATATCCAGTCTTGTGTGAGAAAGATAAATTAACTTACCAACCAATTTTTGATATGATATGATGTCAGTTAGAGTGTTACCTGTTGAGACCTTCGTTGAATTCAGTTGTTCCATAGGAGTAGAAGCAGGCTTGCTGCCCAGCATACCTGTTTCTAGAAGTAAGTCTAAAACGTATTTCCTTTGAGAAATTATCATGCCATTTTTATTCCTGCCAACTTCCATTCCAAGGAAGTATCGCAGAGGTCCCAAATCCTTTACCTCAAACTCAGTTGCTAAGTGTCTTTTGATAGAAGAAATACTTACACAACTATTTCCAGTTAAAATTATATCATCAACATAGACAATGAGAATGGTAATTATGTTACCCGTAGCATATACAAACAAAGTGTGATCACTTTGTGCTTGTGTAAATCCAAAGGCAAGAAGGACTTCGGTAAATTTGCTAAACCAAGCCCTTGGTGATTGTTTTAGTCCATATATTGATCTCTTAAGTTTACACACTTTTCCCTGGGTTTTAACAGTCTCAAAACCCGGAGGTATTTTCATATAAACTTCTTCCTTCAATTCACCATTTAAGAATGCATTTTTGATGTCAAGTTGGGCTAATTCCCAGTCAAGGTTTCCAGCCACTGAGAATATAATTCTAACTGTGTTAAGCTTTGCCACCGGAGCAAAGGTTTCCATATAGTCAATGCCATAAGATTGAGAAAAACCCTTAGCAACCAACCTAGCCTTATGCCTATTAATGGTCCCATCCGAATTATATTTGAGGGAAAAAACCCACTTACAACCAACAAGATGAGCATTCTTAGGAGTTGGGACTAGCTCCCAAGTATTGTTCTTAATTAGGGCAGACATCTCATCATTCACTGCCTTTTTCCATTCACTGTGTCATAAGGCATCTTCAACAGTCAAGGGAACAGATTGATTATCTAAGTGAACAGTAAAAGACTTAAATTTTGGATTTAACCTGTCATATGAGACAAAATTAGCCAGAGGATATACAGAAAGACTTTGTTGATTACTTAAAAATTTATGATACTTAAGACATTCCCTAGTTCCTTTCCTAATAGCAATAGGTAAATCTATGTTTCCTTGGTGACTTCCTGAGATGAGATCATGATCACTTGCACTAACATAATCATCAGAGTTGAACTCACCTGAGAGTGGAGTGGTGTCTGGTAATTGATCTAGTGATTTGAACCTCCTTCTAGAGTAAAACTGAGTGATAGGTAAGCGACCTCTTTCTTGTTCTGTGTTTTGATTACCTTCAGTAGGGGCAATCCCACTCTCTCCGTGTGCTTCCTGTTCATCCTGGTTCCTGTCCAAACAATTCTGTGTGCCTCCAGCTGGAGAGCATTCAACAGTGGAGATATCTATAATACTCCAGAAATCCCTCTGTTCAGAATTACTAGATGTAGCATCAGGAGTGTAATATGCAGACTGCTCATCAAAGCTTATATCCAAAGTAGTATAAAATTTTCTGGTTTTAGGACAGAAACATTTGTATCCCTTTTGTGAATTTGAGTAGCCTAAGAAAATACATTTGATTGATCTTCTGTCTAGTTTACTTCTAGACAGTGACTGGAGGTATACGTATGCTACACATCCAAATGTTTTAAGTGGAATCTCTGGTAATAACAAACAGTGGGGAAAGTATGCAAGAAGTTTTTCTTGTGGACTAATGAAATTGAGTATTCTAGAGGGCATCCTATTAATCAAATAGGTAGCTATAAGGACTGCCTCCCCCCAGAGAAACTTAGGCACATGCATAGCAAACATAAGTGACCTAGCAACACTTAAAATATGCCTATGTTTCCTTTCTGCAACTCCTAGATTACAATCTAGTTTTGGAACATACAGCACATGTTTTAACAAAAGTTTATCAGATAGTTTTATGTTCCCATGGCCAAGAATGTCAATATTTTCTCCATTAGCAACCTTCACTTTTCTAAGAACACCAAAACGTTCAAAATTACTAAGTTGAGTTTTATCAAATGTCATATGGTTGGTAGCACCCGAATCAATTATCCATGTTTGTGCTGACTTACCTCCCCTACCTGTGCATGCCATAGTAGCCCTGATCTGATCATTGTGAACTTGAGACCTTTGACTATCAATGACCCTCAGCACAACATCAAGATGTGCTTGAGTGACAACTGGCTCAGTGGATGGTCCAGCATCAGCAACTGCAGCCCTAGAGGACCTCCATGAGTCTGCATCTGACCTTCGTGTGTCATTATAGTTAGTTTTTCCAGAATGTCCTTGTTTAAAGTGGTTTTGTCTGAAATATGGAGGAGGCTTGACTTGAGAGCCTGGCCTTCTGTAACATTCTTCAATTACATGGCCATCTCTCTGACAGTACCTGCAATACTTCTTGTTAGAACTACGATATTCATTTTGATTTACCTTTCTGGTGTTAGACCAACTGCATGTGTTTTGTTCTCCTCTTGAGAAACAAGTGCTGAAGATTCAGAGGAAGCTCCTGAAGATGGCCCCAACATAACTTTGATTCTGCTCTCTTCTTAACGGACCTCAGAAAAAGCTTCATTGATAGTCGGTAATGGCTTAGTACTCAAGATCCTGCCTCTAACAGCATCCAGATCTTTATGTAACCCAGCCAGAAACCCAAACACACGTTTAGTTTCCTTGATCTTTAAATACAGTTGAGTATCCTTTGAACATTCCCACTGGTGTACTTCTAAAGAATCGATCTGTTGCCAGATCTGGGACAGATTGCTAAAAAATTTACTAATCGTATGGTCTCCTTGTTTCGTGTCCCTTAGTTGAGTCTCTAGTTCATATAACTCAGCGATATTGTCCCTTTTTGAATACATGTCTTTTACAGCTCTCCAGATTGCTGCAGCTGTGGGATGTAACATGAAGGTGTTGCTCACTTCTGGAGTCATGGAGCTTAGTATCCATGACATAATCATCGAATTCTCAGCTTCCCAAGTTGGGAATTTTTCATCAGTTTCCTTAGGAATTGCCCTTTTTTCCGAAAGATATTCTTTTTTCCCCTTCCTGTTATGAACAACTCTACTGCTCTACTCCATGGCAAGTAATTGTTCCCATGGAGTTTTTGGTTAGTAATCGATACAGGTGTAGAATCTAAAATAGTACCAGAGAGATTGGGTGTTTTTCCTCCTGCGGATGTAATCTGACTGCTTTGGTCAGTCATTTTTGAGTGCAGATTTGAGAAATGAAGGAGAAGAAACTTTTAATGGATGGTGTTGAAGAAATGATGTAGACGATGTCTTTGAAGGGAGAGGTTTGACGGGTTAAAAAGCAGTTAAAGTTAAGAGGAAAAATCTGATGAAGATTTGAATGAGAGAGACAAGATGTATAATGCATTAAATGCTGTACTTAAGACAAGAAAGAGGAGCAGACGGAAACGTCTTGAAATTTACAATTTGCAAAATTTCAAAGAAAGATTAGAAATTTCTGGCATTGATAAGAGTGACCAACTTCCAAAGTTTGCATGTGGAGGGAGTGCAAGCACGTGGCCACTCAGCATGTATGATAATGGACACGTTGATATACGTGTTGGATTTTTCCCCCTTTTTTTTCAGAAAATAATAAAAATTTTCCAGCTGTAAGCAATTACGCAAATTGTCAATATTGACCCTGAAATTCTAGGTTTTTCCAATAAAACCCCTAGAATTAATAATGCAGTTTCGTTGTCCACTTCCTTCTTCTTCAGTTGCTACCCTTGTTTTTTCAGCGAAGAACACGTGAAGCGATAATCAGCCGATTGAATCTGTTTTTTTCCCACAAGATTTAATGAGAATACTGGAGAATTAATTGTCGTGATGTCAAAATCAATGCTCTTGAGAGATATATGAAGCGGTTGGAAAAATTCTAAGCAACACGAGCTGTTGTACTCAGGATCCAAATTTAGAATGCTAAATCTTTATCAGATGTGAAGATGGCTCTGATACCATGTAGAAAAACTCAATATAGTAGAGATGAATCCAGTAATCTTATTCACAGAATCAATGGTTTAAATCTTATAGACTTATTACAATCTATTGAATGTGCTGCTATATATATACAGAGGAGAAAGAATGCTAACGGCTAGAAAATTAGACCATCCAGTGGATGATGTAAGCAATGTACAACGGCTATACTACCAGTACTACAGTACGAACTATTCTTATTTTCTACATTGAGTTATGTCGTTGATACTACCTTTTATAATTTTTCACCGGTGTGGCCAACTTTTACTTTGTGCATCACACCTACCCTAAACTTGCTTCTGTTTTCTACCCAATAATACGATCAGGATACCTAAAAAAATTGACTATTAACTATTTAGCCAAGAACTCTGACAAGTATTAACCATTATACCCAACCTTCAAGTACAAATGAAAATGATAAACAAGGAAGTGTCTGAAGTACTAAAATCCATAAATCTAGTTAAAGATAGTGAATCTTTTACAGATGAAGATATTAACTTTTTTGCCAAAAAATTAGCAACAGGTATTCCACTCTGCTAACAGTTTACCCTGCTTTCGAGAACCAACAAATGGCGAAAAGTAAGAACATGTACGAAGACTGACATCCCATTAACAATCACATTAATCAAACTGGATTCTAATGGGTATGCACGTACTTTATGGAGGTACAAATAATGTTAACACAATTATAGACGAATGTAATATTGAAAGATGAAGTTCTTGACAGAGTCATTCGAATATGAGTTTGTTTCTTTTTTTTTAAACTGATGAGGTTTAGGAAAAGACTCTGATTATTATTCTAGTCAAAATAATTATCCATTGTGGCTGATGTAGAGCCAATTCAAGTTTCGGAGACGTACCACGATAAAACGAGTTTCCTTGGTCAACATTGAAGGAGTTTGCGATATGCCCATAGGATGCTGGGAAGCTCGTCTACCCAGCCTGCTCTGGCTTTTTCTATTCGCTTCTTTAACCTTCCTTCAAAGTACATTCAGCAAGCTCTGCCAAGACGTTAGCTTGAGGCCAAACCACCGAGGTAAAGTGTTATTCCATTTGCAACTCGGTACACCAGCTTTTTACTGGATCCTCAGCGGGTTGTTTTCTATTGTAGGAGGCCAAGACTCTTGGCGATCCTAAATGGAAAATAATGTGCTTACAGAGAAATTTCTTGATGTAATTTCCTGTCATCGCTGCCAAACTGCTTCGATCTACTTTGTAAAGTAGTCAATGGCAACTAGGTTAATAATAGAGCATGTGGTAGAGGTCCGACGAGATCGGTCTCTAATTGAATAAATGGCCAGGGGCTAACAATGGAATTCATTTTCTTATTGGGAATAAATATGAGATAATGGGGCATGCACCTGTCACGTTTGACCTTTTTTTTTTAATAATTCTAGGGCATAATGGTGTAGGGTCGGCCAATAGTATTCGGCCAGATAACACTTACATGCAAGAGACTTTGAACCAGAATAATTATGAATCTCATGATGCGTGTAATCTCTTTCGCTTTCAGAGCCACACTTTAGTCATAGTTGATAAAAAGACCTATTGTACAGGACCCTTGTGAAAGAGAGTGTTCCTAGCTGCCTTGATGCGCAACTTTTTTACCGCTTGCTTGCTTTTCAGCTGAACACCATCCAATTTTTGCGATAATCAGCTTGAAGCACTTCGGTTGATCATAAGCTCGTTGCTTAATAAGAAAGTGTGTCAGCCTTTTTGTTGGCCGACCTTGTGATATGTTCGATCTTGAAAGACTCAAAACATTCCCTTGAATTGCTCAAGTAATATAAATCGCTTCATCTGATCCTCTTTGGCCTCATAATCATTTTTGGCCTAGGACACAAAATGTTGCGAATCACTATGCGATTTAACCGATTGAGCCCCCAAGTTTTTGGCGAGGCTTAGGCTGGTAATCAAGGCTTCGTATACATCCTCGATGTTTGTGGTGTCAAATTCGATCTGAAGTGCATACTTATAAGTTCTTCTCATTTTGGAATTATGATCATGAGACTTGCTCCATTGCCATCACAAGAAGAGGATCTGTTGATGTACATGGTCTACTGCTCCTCGTGCTATTCATCCTCTGCAGGAATTCATTCAGCAATAAAATCAGCCAACACTTGAACCTTAAAATGAAGTTTGAGGTCGCTATTCGATGTTGTACTTAGCGAATTCTATGACCCATTTGGTAGCGTGACCAGACATCTTGGGTTTGGATAAAATTTTCTTTAAGGGTTGATTAGTGATGACACAATAGGATGAGCTTAAAGGTAGGGCATGAGTTTCCATACGTCTATGACCAGCGGTATGAATACCTTCTCAGCGTTAGTATATCTCATCTCAGGTCCATGCAAGGTGTTTTTACAAAGTATATTGCCTTCTGCACGTTTTCTTCCTTCCTGGTGAGAACAAACATGACGGATTCGTGACAGGCAGTCAAATGTATGTACAGTACCTCGCTAAGAATGGGCAAGGTTGATGTTGGAACCTCGACCAAGTATGATTTCATATCATCAAAACCATATTGACACTAGTCATTCCACTAAAACAAGTTCCTTTCTTCAAAATCTAAAAGAATGAGAGCGATCTTTCTGCTGACTTGGACGTGATCCTTTCAGTTAGTCTTTGCACCTCTCTGACGTTCCGAGGTGGGTGCATAGGCCTCAAAGCCTCAACTTTATTGGGATTAGACTAAGACGCTTCCTTGGAGACTATGTACCCTAAGAATTTTCTGTTTCAATTGCTAAATGTGCTTTTTTAGGTTTCAATTTCATCCTGAAGTCTCTGAGGATAACGAACATCTTTGCCAAGTTTTGGATACGCACATCAACAATTCTGATCATCAGAAGCATATTATCAATTTATACTTCCATAGTGTGACCAATCTGGTTTTGGAACAAAGAATTACCTAGCCTTTAATAGGTGGCTCCCTAGTTTTTTAGGTCAAAAGGCATGCTGAAGAAGCAATGGGGGTCTTATGCAGTAATAAAAGAGGTTTTGTCTTAGTCTTCTTCAACCATGTCTATTTGATGATAACCTTTAAAAGCATCAAGCAAGTCAAAGACCCCGTACTCGATTATTGAATCCACCATCTGTAGGATCTACAAGGCACCACTAGAAGGGGGGTTGGATAGTTGGTGCGGAAAATGTGATTTTTAAAATAGTTTTAAACCAAGAACTCAACTTCTGAAAACAGTTTCTGTTTTCAGGACCAGTTTTAAAACGTTTTGAAAACTGGGTTGCAGGTCTTCAAAAATTCTGAAATTAAACCTCAAAAAGCATGTGCCAATTAGCCATAAACTTATTACCATAAGACACAAGATCATCCCACAAAATTAGCTAGGCAATTAACTCCAATTTGCCATGCAAAAAATTGGCCACTATGTCTCTTGCACATGCTGAAATTTCAGCATGTGTAACATTTGCATTTCATTCAAAATATTGCCAAGTTTACTTTGATTAAATCCAAGAAATCAATCACCATTTAGTACAAGACATTCTTATCATTTTTGGAATAAAAATTGATCACCAATAGTGCCTCAAAATCGGCCAACATACATTACACACATGCTGAAATTTTCAGCATGTGTGATATTTGAATATATCACTATATTTATTTCCATAGAATATTCAAAACATTGCCATACAACTCTCAATTAATCCATATGATTCAAGACAACAAAATATGGCTCATTAAGGGGTGAAATTCGGCCAGCCATATGCACACATGCTGAATTTTCAGCATGTGTCACAATTGTGACAAGATTTGAAATGTTACCTTTTGTAGTTCCTTTCTTTAAGTCACCAACATTGCATGCTTCATTCTTGATCAATCAAGATGCCAAAAAAGCTCCAACATAGCTGATTTAGGCGCGTGAAATGATTGTGCATGTGCTGAAATTTTGTTTTTGCAAACTTTGGAAAATAGTGCACATTTAATTATACACACATGGTATATTCCAATCAGCCCTTAATTGATTTTTCTAGAACACTTTAGAATGTATGAAGTATGTAAAAAGTGTCTAGATACATGTTATATGACATGCCAAAAATGTTCCATGTGTCGTGTACATAGAAAACCGAATTTTCGATGTTTGTCGATTACCCGATTTTTCTCTAATTAAATTCCAACTTTTTGCACATGTTATATATATATATTATGTTACACATAATATACATAAACTAAACTTTAATATTCAGCACTTAGCTGATCTTAAAGGGGCGCCCAAAACATGTGTCAAAATTGAAACTGGAATTTCCACAATTTGGCCTTAATTGAGGGTGATTTGTGTGTGCCAACATGGAATGATTTTATGGCTGCACATACCATGTAAGGCACGAAATTTGTGGCCATTTTTGAATTGTATGGGCTGGCCATCTATTTATGGCAAGTACGTGACACGTTGGCGAAGTTTCGGTATTCGCCCGATACGACAATTTTCGGTTTAGAACCTTTTAACGTGTCGTAATAAATTTGTCATCACCATGGCTTATATCATATGATATAAGACCTGAATATACTCATAAATATGAGTTAAGTATAATGGTGTGACGTTAACGTACGTACGTAAAATATATAACGTGTCGGTAGTACGTTAGAATATATGTGTATGTGCATTTTTCAAAAAAAAATCTGAATATATATATATGTATATATTGAAAAACGTGTGATATAAGGGGGGTGAAGAACTTTCCTTTCTTCAACTTGTTGCCTTTGTGCCTTTTCCAAATATGGCTTCCTTTAATGAACTACTTAGTTTAATTAACTAAGTACTTCACTTAATGAACTAGTTTAGTTCATTAATGATGGCACCTGAAAATAGTTCAAACACAACATATGTTCGCCATTTGATGTAATCTTTAAAGCTTCATGGCTCGTTAGTACGACAACATTATATATGAACTATATAAGGCAAGTTTTATGCAACAACGTGTCATGTCATAAAATATGTCATGCATTTCCTTGTAACACGTTATTTAAATCATGCATTTTGAAATCACTCAAACCCCTTGTTCTCTACACCATCTTGTCAATGTTTTGCAAGGGTAACAATCTTTCGGGCAAGCTTTATTCAAATCAATGTAATCTACACACATCCTCCAAGATTTATTAGCCTTTGGTACCACCACGAGATTGGCTAGCCAGATTGGATAGAGGACTTCTATTATAAACCTTACGGCAAGTAGCTTCTCAACCTCTTCGGTGATTACATTAGTCCTATCAGGAGCGAAGTTTCTTTCTTTTGCTTAATGGGCTTAACTCTTAGATCTATGTTAAAATTGTGCTCAATGAGAGTAATTAAGATCTTGGCATGTATTCAGCTGTCCAGGCAAAGGTAATTGCAAATTCGTTTGACAAATTCTCGAGTCGGCTCAGCAAATTAGTGGGCATTTAAGTCATAAACTTGATCACATTCTCTGACTGTTCAGGATCTAGAATGAAACTTAAACCGTATTGTCTAAATCCAATTTTCCTTCAGTTGAAGGGAGAACATCGTCAAGACTGACCTGCTGTATAGGTAATTTATCTTTTACCTCTATCATAGCAACCTTGACCGCCTACAAATTTTCGTGCATAGTCACTAACACGGCTCAGGATGGAATCTTTACATATTGACTCAAAACCTATTAAGGCTAGCCTATTGAAGAGTATATTGCAGGCTGATCTCTCTTTTATAACGACAAAATTCACCCACAAGTTATGGCAATTGGAGTGTTTGGTAAAGGTAATCGACAATGTAATCAGACCTACTGGCTACACTGCTACACCAGAAAAATCCAAATAACAGAGTCGATACAAAGCACAATTGCCTGTCCTACAGCTTCAGTTGTTAAAAGAGGATATAATACATCATATAGGCTATGCTGCATGTATCAACATAAACTCAATGTGCCTCCAGAGTTTTATTAGGTACAAGATTAACAAAGATGTCAATCACCTAGCCTTCATTGCCATAACCTAAGGGAATTGGGTCATTTGGATAATATGTCAGCTCGTGTGACAACTTTGCCTTTTTGTGAGATGAGTTGCTTGAAGTTCCTGCCATCCCTGACTCTGGTCTTGACCTCGGCAGGTAGAGTCCACCAAAAAACATATAAATTATCGAATTGACCTTTGCTAATCTGTAGCATCAGGCTCTTCATCGTACCCTGAGGCGGCTTGTCTTCCTGGAAATTTTCTTTGAAAGAGGTCGATGAAAATCTTGTCAATTATGTAATTGCGACGTTGGTCATAAAACTGATGTAGATGGCCCTGTTCAATCAATCATTCAATTGCACGAGCTAGCTGCATGCAATTTCTCATGTCATGATCAATATCTTTATGATATTTGCAGCAGAGCTAAGGATCCCACTTTGACCTCCCGCCCTAAAATTATGTTGGGTTCGTTCTTAATCCATCTTTTTTCATGTTAGAAAGAATCATTTTTTGAGGTAAGCAAAAGCAAACCTTCCATACCTCGGCCCTAAGCGATCAAGTGCACTGTGTTTGTCCTGGGATCTTTACTGGTCTCCTTTTTATAGTTGCCTCGAATCGCCCTCAGGTAGGCTGACTTAGCCTCTATCTTCAGTGTGTTTGCTTCTTCACCTTAGGAGAAATAACGGGCTCTCTCCAAAAAGTGTCTCAGGGACTTTCGGTATTCCTCTGCTAGTTGGGAGTAGAGGTTACCTAACCTCAACTCATTGGTGAACACGACTGCCATTACTTTGTCATTACGATCTCTGACCTGTATGGACTCATCCGTGAAGTGCCACAAATATTGCAAAACTGAATCATCTTCCTTTTGTCTCAAAGTCATCAAATGTGAAGATTTTGTAACAGAATGTTTTGTAGGACGCAAATTGTGCCTTGAACCTTTTGGCCACTTATTGAAAAGAGCATGTTGATTAACATGACAACTCTTGAAACCATCTCCTCCTCTTCCCCCTCATATACAAAAGGAAAGTTTTGTACCTCAGCGAGCCAGGTATATTCTTCAAGCTCATTATAGTCTGAAACTGGAAAAGATGGTCTGTGGGAACAGAGGTGCCATCATAGTTGTCCATTTTAGGCATACTCCGCAATCTCTTAAGAGAAAAGGCTCTCTTGCAGTGCCGCATATATACTAGGCAGTTTAAGGATGACTCATCCTCAAAATCACCTCGGCCATAATGAAGCAGCGGCGCCTGTTGCACGTGATTGGTGTGGCGTGACTTCACTTTTAAGGGTTTATTCACTGAGGTAATGGTTCAGTATATGGTTCTTTACATTTACCCTTTGCATCAGCCATTAATTCATCCCTTGGCCGAGAGGAGTACCCTTGAGATTCTTGCATTTCTCAATGGTCGTAAGGAAGGCCATGGACGATATATGAGGCCTCTGAAGCCTTGCCCTTAATTTTTTTCAACTAAGGCCTGAAAGACATCCATATTTTGAGCCACGTATTTCATGGCTTGGTCATATTTCTTAGGGGTGACTCCTTGAGCAATATCTAGATACCTAGCCTGCCTATCAAAAGACCTGTTCGGATGAATGGTTGGGACTACCTCTCTCCTGCCAGTGATGAATATCTTTCTCACCTTCATATTTGGTATTCTTTTCCATTTCAAAGTGATGTTATGTGTGTTTAAACAAAGGAAGATGTGAATTAAGGCCTGGTTGGCCCTCCTTCTAGCACCAGATGGTGAAATCAGATTTTTTTCTTGACGAAAGATGATATAAATAACGAAAAACATTGTCAAATGATTGCACATCCATAGTTTATGGCAAGATATACCTGAGCTCTGAACATGATGAACAACGTTAGAGGTTCCGGAGTTGTTATTCTAGAAAAATCTCTCTGACACTCAAGTTAGTTATAGGTTTAACCATGTCTATATAATGGAATACTAAAGAAAATGTCTCGTTCGTGGAGTATTTTTTTAGATTCGAATGTAGTCCACTGTGAGACGTTGCTTATGCTTTTTGTATTGTTTAGGCAGCCAATGCATTGTTGAAGAGCTGTGACAGAGTACCAAGTGTCCTGTCCTGCTTGTGCATGGTTGCGACTAAGCTGTTTGCTGGCAGGTGTCTGCTCTGGGATATGTCCCCAGTATGGCTTTGAACATCGAGTCCACGGGTGACTTGCGGGACGTGGCTGAGGTGCAAGTCGTTGCCGAGGTGACAGCTGAGCTGAAGTGACATTCACGGTTGGGTGTCCAGCCTTAACGCCTTAGTGCGAGTTCTACTGATGTTGTCCTGAGATCCTCATCGGAGTCGGGGGCATCCTGCGTTTCTTAGGCCGAGTCAACTTAACTGTGCATTTGGAACTTAGCAGTAGTCGTGAACCCTAAACGACCTGGGCCCTATGAGAGTCTGATAATGTTTATTATAACTGATGAAGTCGGATCTTCACCAGGTGGATTGGAGACAATCCTTGTGGTATGCCGTCGATTCTCGTTTAAGGTCCGTCTCTGGAGCCTGAGAAGGAAAGGTAACGTTAGAGGCCCAGGGTCAATACCCTAGGAAAAACCCTCTGATGCTCAAGTGTTGTGGGCATTTTAGTGTATAGCTTATGCTAGAATCAAAGGTTGCATAAACCTGTTTATGTGGGTCGGTTGCGGCACAGTTGTGGCCGAGCCGAGGACTGTTGAGTCCGAGGTGCTGTTTAGCTTGGAAAAGACTTAAAAAAGACTTAGAATCATGGAAAGGACTTGGTCTGCTTCAGTTGGTGAAGCTCCTTTTTGTAGTGGTCGAAGCTGAGAGTTGCGTGTCCCAGAATAGAGGTGGTGATGACACCTGGCTGTCTAGGTAGCGATTCTGGCTTGCATGATAGCCACGCGGCAGTTGAGTGTTGCTGTGCTGGCAACTCCTGTTTACATGGTTGACATGTGGAGATGAATGGCTGCAGTGTCTGGCAGTCTTTGGTTGGAAGTGGGCCAAGTGGCACCATGTGTCAGGCTAGGAGGCCAAGCTTGCTGTGTGGCAGGACTCTGCTTAGGCATACTGTGGCCGAGCTTGGTCTGTCGAAGCATACTGTGGGCAAGCCGAATTGCCCTGTGTGTGGTTTGGCCAAGAGGAATGAAGTTTGTCTAGCTGAGCCGAGCAGGCTTATAGTAGGTCTAACCATGTTCTGGGCGGGTCGAGTACTTGCCGATTTGAGGTGCTTCATGGGCAGCTGCCCTAGGCGAGTGGCCGAGTTGACCAAGAACTGTAGCATAAGACTTTATTCTGCTTTAGGTGACCTGCCTTAACTGAGCTGAAGGAGGCCGAGGCTGACGAGCTTACTGGCCATGACAGCCTTTAAGCTGGGCCGAGATTAACCAGTCAATTAGCTGAGCTTAAGTTACGTTGACCGTTATTGACTAACTTGGCATTGTTTTATCTGAGCAGGTTGATTTTGGTCTCATCACTTTGCCCCCAGATTAGTCTGGCCGAGCCGAGCAGGAAGGGCATGCTAATCAATTCAGAGCATTTAATGTGCTATCCTATCAAGTTGTGATGTGTCTGCCTCTGACTGAGCAGTAACATGCTGTAATGTCTGCGCAGACTGAAGCGTCAGACGTTTTTTTCATTTTTGGCGGTTGGAGATACCAAGGATAGGGCTTACGAGGTGACTCTTGGGATGGATTATCGAGGGCTATAAATAGAGAGGGTTAAGCAGAGTTTCATTTCTCCTTCTTCCTTCTCTGATTCCCCTCTTCTCTGACGACTTAGTTTAGCTATCCACCGATCTTCCACTTCCTCCGGTAGTCTTCCTTTCCCCCTAGTTTTCCTTACACTCTATAAGTCTTCTTCTCTATTTTCATCATGTCTTCTGCCTCTGATTCCCAAAATGTGTCTGAGGGTGCGTCTTACGCTGGTGGTGATGGAGGAAGTTTCAGTTCTTCCTCATCGGAGAGGACGGTTGCCATTGACGACCGTCCTTTGGGTAGGCTGCATAAGGCCACTGGTGATTCCGCTAGGCCCAGTAAACGTGCTCAGCCTAGCAGGGCCGTTACTATGGTTGAGTTCTCGCCGGAGCAGGCAGAAACTGTTCTGGCTCCGGCGGCTGCCATCCCTGCGACTCTGTCGGGAACCTCGGCTCTATAGACGGGGGTAATTTACAGAGGCCCCCCGTCTGATCAGGTGCATGGGGTCTTTTTGTACCTTATCCGTGGCCGACCTAACCCGGATTTGTGATATGTACGGGATTGATTAAGAGCGGTTTAGTCCTCTTCTGCCTCAATCTGGTCAGACAGCCTACGATCCTCCAACGGGTTATGAGGCTGTCTACGAAGAATACTTCAAGTCTGGGTTCAGCCTTCCTGTCCCTGTGTCTTTGGTTCGTGTCCTTCAGTCTTATAATCTTAGGCTTCCACAAATAAAGCCCAATGTCTAAAAACCATTCTCTGCTTTTTTTCTTTTTCGGAGAGTCACTGAAACTCAGTTTGACCACAGAGTCTTTAGGGGTCTATTCTCTTGTAGATCCTCTGACAGCTGGTATTATTTTAGCGAACAAGCTCCTACCAGCGAGTTCAATCTTGCCATCAGTATCCCTACTTTTAGCAAAAATTAGAAGGGTAGATTCTTTTTTATTAGAAAGCAGGGGTTACCCAAGTGGGATATCTGGAAGTCTGGGAAGACGGATAATCTGAAGCCGGGTCTAGAATCTTGTGATGAGGCGGCCAGATCACAGTCTCTGCCTATGGTCATAGACTGGCACAGGGTGGATGGAGCAATTTTGGAGGCGGCTGACCTGGGTCATTTAGCCTCTGGCCCCCACTTTCAGCCTCTTTCCTCGGAAGACTTGGAAATATTCAGGGATGGGTGTTTGTCTTTCTTGCAATTTTTTTGCTGATTTACTTTTCAGATAGAAAAAGTATTGGCTTTCTACGCAGGTTCAATGGCTCCTGGTGGTGGTCAGTTCGCGGCCAGGCTGCCCGAGATGGCGGCCCAAAAGAAGCCTAAGAGGCCCAGGCCGCAGCCTGCGGCTGAGATGCCCTCTGCTCCGGCATTGCCCCCTGTAGAAGATGCCCCCATGGCCGAGCAGAGGCCTGAGGCTATGCTGGATGAGGCTGTTGTGGAACAGCCTATCATCGTAATGTCCGAGTTTGCCAGTGCAGGTATCTCAATCTTTTTCAGATCAAGTGATAACTTGTCACTTGGCACATTATTGCAGATCTGCCCACTGCAGAGGCAGGAGTTGAAGCAGCCAAAACGTCTCCCTAGGTCCCGGCTCTTGCCGAGTCTGAGCAAATTTATGATATGGCCGAAGGTTCCAATTTGAGGAAGAGACGTCGTGGCCAAGACTTGGCCATTCCAGAGGTTGAAATTCCAACTCCTCAACCAGAGCAACCGAGGCTAATCCTTTGTGAATTCACCGAGCAAGACACTGTGGCCAATCCAACTACGGCCAGAAGGGTGAATAACTTGATGATCCTGCCCATGGATTGTCAAAGGTTCTCTGTTGCTTCATGGGAGCATCTTGAGGATGCTTAACACTGTAACTTGCACTGGTAAGTGACTGCCTCTTTAGCATGTTTTTTGACCAAGTTATTTTGCTAACTTTTCACTCCTACTGAGCAGATCCGAGCCCAGCAGATGGAGATTATTGGCCGAGGCAGAGAACTTAAAGAAGCCCTTCAAGTAAAACTTCAAGAACTCGAGGAAGCTTCCCAAGTTATGGCAGAGCAGGCCAAAGAGGTTTCTACACTGAAGTCGGGGATCACCAAACTTCAAGCATAGAAGGAAGAAGCCGAGCTGAGGTGGGCAGCTTCTAATTCTTTAGTAACTGATTTGGAAGGCAAAAATGCTGATATGGTAGACAAAAATGCCGAGTTGGAAGCCTCCTTGGGCTGGGCAATCTCTGAAGTGGCTTCTTTGCAGAAGGATAAAGATGCCGGGCTGCAGCGTGACAAAGACCTAGAGCAGAGTGTGGCTGATCTGGCTCAGCAACTGGCTGAGGCGAAAGCTGAGGCAGTGGCCGAGTTCAGGAAGTCGAAGCTCTTTGAAGAAAACTTGCTGCTGCTGCAAGGCCCAGCCATGCAGATGGGGAAGACAAAGGCTATAGATGTCTGCTCGGATGTCTGCCCTCAGCTGAATAAAGAAGATCCTCAGATCACCGAGCTATACAACTCAACTGCTGAGGTGGACTTTGAGTCCTAATTTGAGAAATTTCTGAACGGAGCAGACCTGAGGGAGGCTGAAGAGTGGACATAAGATCTTCTTTGTATAGGGCCGAATAGACTTTGTAGGATCTCTGTACTTGGAACCCTTTAATAAAATTCTCTTAAGTGTTTAAACACTTTTTGCACTTCAGCTCTTTATTCTGTTTTGCTCTTTCATTTTCAAAATTTTTGCTAAGTACCATTTCTTGAACTTAGTTTTCAAACTAGTTGTTGCCGAGATTTAGGGTTGGCTTTGCATTCGACAGACTTCGAACTCTGCAGTCAGTTTAAGTAAAAATAAACTAAGACTACAAGTTTTAAATTTAGAATAGACCTGTTATTTTGTCTGGGCCGAGCCAAGAATAGGTTAAAGATAAGGTCTGCTGAGCTATCCAGCTGAGGCAGCATAATTGATCTGCTTTAGCCGAGATCAGGCTAAATGATAACTTAGAATTGTTCCAAGTCTTTAATCGCTCGAGGTCTTAAAGCAGCGTCTTTTTTCTGCTCGGCTATTCTGGCCTGGGCAATAACTCACCAAATTTATCTCGAGAGTTTTAACGCCAATAGCTTGTCTTTGATTGGACTGAGCAGAGATTATATGACCGAAACATTATTTGTTGTGGCCGAGATGAGACTATTTGGCCCAAGTTTCCCTTGTAGCGGCCTTAGATCCCTTTAAAACCATAAGGAAGAGGAGGGAGTCCACTTAGGTAATTTTGCCGAGATGTGAAACCTATCACGTCTGAGAAGGTGACCACTTAGCCCATCCTTTTAAGAGCGCGAAACCTGTCGTACCTGAGATCCCCTTAATACCATAAGGCAGAGGATGGAGACCACTTAGGTCGTTTAGCAGAGGCATGAAACCTGTCACGTTCGGTGTTCCCTCAAAACCATTAGGCAGAGAACGAGGGTGATCACCTAGGTCACTTTTCCCGAAGTGCAAAACCTGTCGCACCCGGGGGCTCCCTTAAAACCATAAGACAGAGAAAATAGTTGAGCCCCCAACGTGGGAGGGCGTTTTGTCCGAGCCGAGGCCCGGAAAAATTCAAGGTAAACCCATTACAAATCTTAAGACCGAGGCCCACCTTAAGGCGGATATGTACGCCGAGGCGAACCCCTTATAAGCCTTAAGACCGAGATGAACCTTTGCTGGTGTTCGACGCATAATGTATCGTTTCCTTGATCTGATGAGCTATAAGAGAGAAGTCACCGAGATGGAAAAGCTTGTGTCCCGAGACCCTTCATGAGCCATAAGGCAGAGATCGGCTAAGCAAATCTTGTCAGGCCCCAATTCTATTACGAACCATAAAGGGGACGTCAGGTAGGCATAGAGCTTTTATCACAATCTAGATGAATCTCTTCATGAACCATAAGGTAAAGGATCAATAATTAAGTCTCCAACACAGAGTAGATAGCAGATAGAGCGGTAGGCCGAGCTGAGCTGGGCCAAAAATCTAAGTAGGACTGGGATCTTCGTGCATCATAGCCAAGATGAAACTTGATTCATATATGGGCAACTTATTTGCAAAAGCAAATTTGGAGTAAACATTGACGAATAAAGCATTAGCTTTGAATAATGTACATATATGTACAAGAGAATCTTGGATACATGCGGGGGAGGTAGACTAAAGTCCTTTGCGTGCTTCCTCCTTCAGGTCATCCTTATACGCTCGGAACCCCGCGATCTCTGCCCAGCCGAATCTGGGTCTTCATCGTCTGGCGACCTGTGCTGATGTCCAGGTCGGCAGCTTTTATCAGGAGGAGGCTGAGTAAAATCCAGCCTGTTCTGCAGCCTGGACCTCGGATTGTAGTAGCGTTGCAAATAACTGAGATCAATCATGCGTTCAATCTCATGGCCGAGTTGCCTGCAGTCCTCTGTATCATGCCCGATGTCATGATGGAAGAGACAGTATGATTGAGAGTCCCTTTTGTGGATAGGTACTGATAGAGGTTTGGGATTCCTTGCTAAGCCTTCTTCCCTTATGACGGAAAGAATATGAGTCTTGGAGGCCAACAGAGGCACTCCTTTTTTGCCTCGGCCGCCTAGCCTCTGATGGGCAGTGCATTTTCCCAGGGTGGGGCTCTGGCCTCCTTGTCAACTTCTCTGCCATGTTTGAGTGGCAGGCATCGCTTTCTTTGCGCGTTTTAAATGATAGTCCAGAGCTTTTAAGGGCTCGAATGTAAAGTGCTGGCGGCTAGATCGCTATCTTGAGCATCTAGCCTCGGCCATGAATCCACTCCGGGGTTCAAGATAATACTCTGGCCGAGTTGGAGTGTACTCTATGAGTTTCTCTTCGCTGGAAAAGGGTCACTGGAATAGACCTCACTGGTCCAACAACCGGGGCCTTTTTCCTTCATTTCTTTCACCACTGCCTGGAACACGTTGGGATTCTCAGCCACATAACAGATGGCTCGCAGGTGTTCCTCATAGGTGAAGTAAGAGGCGGGGGTTGAGGATTCTGTCGGACCTGGAGAATCCTGTTCTGATTGCGGTCGAGGAGACCGTCGATGTCTCCTGGGAGTCATAGGTTGCTTGGACCCTGTCTGATCATCTTATCCATCTTCCAATGATGGATTTGTAGGCTGGTTGCCTAGAAGGCCTTTGGAAGGCTATTTTAAGGGTGACAGAGGTTCTGGGGCCCCTCCTTCTAGCATCAAATGATGAAGTCGGATCTTCACCAGGTGGATTAGAGACAATCCTTATGGTATGCCATCGATTCTCAGTTAAGGTCTGTCACTGGAGCCTAAGAAGGAAAGGTAACGTTAGAGGCCCATGATCAATGCCCTGGGGAAAACCCTCTGACGCTCAAGTCAGTCGTGGGCATTTTAGTGTATAGCTTATGCTTGAATAAAAGGTTGCATAACCTGTTTATGTGGATCAGCTGAAGCATAGTTGTGGCCGAGCCGAGGACTGTTGAGTCTGAGGTGCTGTTTAGCTTGGAAAAGACTTAGAAAAGACTTAGAGTCGTGGAAAGGACTTGGTCTACTTCAGTTGGTGAAGCTCCTTTTTATATTGGTCGAAGCTGAGATCTACGTGTCCCAGAATAGAGGTGGTGATGACACCTGGCTGTCTAGATGGCGATTCTGGCTTGCATGATAGCCACGCGGCAGTTAAGGGTTGCTGTGCTGGCAACTCCTGTTTACATGGTTGACATGTGGAGATGAATGGCTGCCACTGTCTGGCAATCTTTGTTTGCATGTGGGCCAAGTGGCACCATGTGTTGGGCTAGGAGGCCAATCTTGGCTGTGTGGCAGGACTCTGCTTAGGCATACTATGGCCAAACTTGTCTCTCGAAGCGTACTGTGGCTGAGCCGAATTGTCCTGTGTGTGTTTTCGGCCAAAAGGAATAAAGTCTGCCGAGCTAAGCCGAGCAGGCTTGCAGTAGGTCTGACCATGTTCTGACCGGGTCGAGTACTTGCCGATCTGAGGTGCTTCATGGGCAGCTGCCCTAGGCGAGTGGTCGAGCTGACCAGAAGTGTAGCGTAAGACTTTATTCAGCTTTAGGTGACCTGCCTTAACTGAGCTGAAGGAGGCCGAGGCTGACGAGCTTGCTGGCCAAGATAGCCCTTAAGCCAGGCCGAGGCTAACCAGTCAACGAGCTGAACTTGAGTTACGTTGACCATTATTGACTAAACTTGGTCTTGTTTATCCGAGCAGGTGGATTTTAGTCTCATCAATAACGAAACAGATTGTACTCTTATTTTGGGTTGATTGTTTTGTAGGATCTGCAAGACACCACCAGAAGGGGAGGGGTTGAATAGTGGGTGCGAAAATGTGGTTTTTAAAATAGTTTAAACCAAAAACCCAACTTCTGAAAACAGTTTCTGTTTTCAGGACCTGTTTTACAACGTTTTGAAAACTAGGTTTCAGGTCTTCAAAAATTCTGAAATTTGGAGAGAACTTATCCTCATACGTTATGAGTATCTCCTAAAAATTTCAGATTTAAATTCAACCTCTAACCCCTTGAAAATTTGTTGGTGGTCAGATTGCGCAAATCTACCAGAAACGGTAGACCTGATTTGAAAAATTTAATTCCTATTTGTGCGTAACTCCAAATGCTCTGAAAATTTAAAGACTAACCCCTTATAAGTTTTATTTAAATTGGTTGAAACAGTTTTGAAAAATTCTTTTGGGAAGTTAGTCAAATACGATCAAAGTCCTCAACCTTTGCAAAGCCTGAAAATCAGACTGCACTAGTCTCAGAACTTTGGACGTTTGGTGACTTATACTTATCCACAATGGTTGAAACTTGCTCCAAAAGAACCCTAAGACATGTTGGATATGTTTCCTGAAAGTTTCATAATTTTTGAAATTCGTTTACTATTTTTACAAACGTAATCAAAAACGATAAACAGTGCTGAAACTGAAAGTAAGTGCTGAAAGTAAATGACACCAAGAATTTTATACTGGTTCAGTTATAAACAACCTACTTCAGTCTTCGAGGACACCTTCCTCGGTTCACACTAATCACACAACACAAAATCACCTTACCACAGGGTTGATGAAGTTATACACCAACTCCAACTCTTTACAAACCTTGTATGTTGAATACAATGCACACGAACACCACCACCTCGCAAGTGCAAGATTGATCACACCTTGATCAATATTTTACAACAATGAAAAGAATATGTGGTGGTCTAAGAGAAGCCTATTCAAGTATATGAATGTAAGTACAATAGGCTTTTTAGGAAGAAGAAAGAAAGAGAGTGTATAAGGAGAAGCCTAAAAACGTTTTGATGCTTCAAGATTGCAATGCTTGTTCTTGTTTTTGTTTTGTTCTTCTTCCTTCCCTTTTAACATGTGTTGGCCTCCCCCCTTGGTGCTTTAATCCTCTTGAAAATTGCCTTCTAAGTCATTGGAAGAGTATATGGTATCATTGTGACATGTCTTTGCTTACTTGGCATGTGTTACAAATGTGACATAAGTTTGAAATGTTACCTTGTGTAGCTCCTTCCTTTATGTCATCAACATTGTATGCTTTATTCTTGACCAATCAATATGCCAAAAGGCTCCACATAGGCTCCAACTCAGCTTGAATGGCGTGTGAAGTGACTTAGACATGTGCTGAATTTTATTTTTGCAAACTTTGTAAATAGTGCACAATTAATAATACACACATGGTATATTCCAATCAGCCCTTAATTGAATTTTCTAGAACACTTTGAGATGTATGAAATATGTAAAAATTGTCTAGATACATGTTGTATGATGTGCCAAAAACGTTCCATGTGTCGTGTACGTAGAAAACCGAATATTCGACGTTTATCGATTACCCGATTTTTCTCTAATTAAATTCCAAAATTTTGCACATGTTATATATATTATGTTACACATAATATATATAGATTAAAATTTAATATTCAGCACTTGGATGGTCTTAAAGTGGCGCCTTACATGTGATAAAATGAAATTGGATCTCCACAATTTGGCCTTAATGTGGGTTGATTTGTGTGTGCCAACATGGAATGATTTTATGGCTGTAAATATCATCATGCCCACGAAATTTATTGATATTTTTGAGGTGTAGGGGCTGGCCATCTATTTATGGCAAGTACGTGACACGTTGGCGAAGTTTCGGTATTCGTCCGATACGACAATTTTGGTTTAGAACTTTTTAACGTATCGTATTTAATATGTCATCACCATGACTTATATCATATGATATAAGACCTGAATATACTCATAAATATGAGTTAAGTATGGTGGTGTGACGTTAACGTACGTACGTAAATATGTAACGTGTCGGTAGTACGTTGAAATACATGTGTATGTGCCTTTTTCAAAAAATCTGAATATATATATTATATTATATATATATATATGTATGTATATATAGGCATGCCATAAGTGTGGGGAGGAGAGTGGAAGACTTTCCTTTCTTCACCTTGTTGCTTTTGTGCCTTGTCCAAATGTTGCTTCCTTTAATGAACTACTTAGTTTAATTAACTAAGTACTTCACTTAATGAACTAGTTTAGTTCATTAATTATGGCACCTGAAAATAGTTCAAACACAACAAATATTTGCCATTTGATGTAAGCTTTAAAGCTTCATGGCTCGTTAGTACGGCAACATTATATATGAACTATGTAAGGCAACTTTCATTCAAAAACATGTCATGTCATAAATCAAGTCATGTATTTCTTTAGTTCATGTTATTTAAATCATGCATTTTGAAATCATTCAAACTCCTTTTTCGCTACAATCTCCCCCTTTTGATGATTTTCAAAAAAAAGGGTTAAAAAAATCGGCCATAAAGATGACTTTACATACTGAAATTTCAGCATCCTTATGGCCGAATTTTTTACCTCTTTTTGGAGAAAAATGTCTTGCTTAATTTATGTGATGATTTGGAAGTTATGGTAACTATTTTATGATGATTTTGGCACATGTTTTAAGTGGTATTCTCAGATTTCCTAGTCAATCAAGTGATGACAACATCCAACCAATCAATGAGTGCCAAGTAAGCAAAAGTTTAATGATCATCCAATAAGAAGATGCCAAGTAAGCAAAGACATGTCACAATGATGCCATATGCTCTTCCAAGGACTTAGAAGATAATTTTCAAGAAGGGAAATCACTTGATGACTAGGAAAATCTGAGAATTCCACTTAAAACATGTGCCATATGATTGGCACTTTCTCATTGGAGATCATTAAACTCTTGCTTACTTGGCACTCATTGATTGGTTGAATGTTGTTCATCACTTGATAACTAGGAAAATCTGAGAATTCCACTTAAAACATGTGCCAAAATCATCATAAATAGTTACCATAACTTCCAAGATCATCACATAAATTAAGCAAGACATTTTTCTCCAAAAAGAGGTAAAAAATTCGGCCATAAGGATGCTGAAATTTCAGCATGTGAATCATTAGTGTTTTTCAAATTGTTGCCAAATTTTCTTTGATTTATTTCTTGAAAATGAATCACCATTTAGTATGCAATATTCTCTAACATGTATCAAGACACTTTTTACATATTTAATACATCTCAAAGTGTTCTAGAAAATTCAATTAAGGGCTGATTGGAATATACCATGTGTGTATTATTAAATGTGCACTATTTACAAATTTTGCAAAAATAAAATTTAGCACATGTCTAGTCACTTCACACGCCATTCAAGCTGAGTTGGAGCCTATGTGGAGCCTTGTTGGCATATTGATTGGTCAAGAATAAAGCATACAATGTTGATGACATAAAGGAAGGAGCTACACAAGGTAACATTTCAAACTTATGTCACATTTGTAACACATGCTGAAAATTTCAGCATGTGCTAATAGGCTGGCCGAATTCTACATCATTATGGCTCATATTTTGTGTCTTGATTAAGATGGATTAATTAGAAGATAATTTGGAAGTGTTTTAAATATTATATGGATTAAAGAAAGTGATATTCTTGAATACCACACATGCTGAAAATTTCAGCATGTGTGTAATGCATCTAGGCCGATTTTGAGGGCTTATTGGTGTGTAAATTTTATTCCATAAAAGAAGAGAATATTTCATACTAAATGGTGATTCATTTTCAAGAAATAAATCAAAGAAAATTTGGCAACAATTTGAAAAATACTAATGATTCACATGCTGGAATTTCAGCATCCGTATGGCCGAATTTTTTTACCTCTTTTTGGAGAAAAATGTCTTGCTTAATTTATGTGATGATCTTGGAAGTTATGGTAACTATTTTTATGATGATTTTGACACATGTTTTAAGTGGTATTCTCAGATTTTCTAGTCATCAAGTGATGACAACATCCAACCAATCAATGAGTGCCAAGTAAGCAAAAGTTTAATGATCATCCAATGAGAAGATGCCAAGTAAGCAAAAACATGTCACAATGATGCCATATGCTCTTCCAAGGACTTAGAAGATAATTTTCAAGAAGGGAAGAAGCATAGGGGGTGGCCAAGATGTGGATAAATGAGAAGAAGGAGAACAAACAAAATAGAAGACAAGGCTTACAAGTTTCAAAGATTAAAAACGTTTTCTACTTCTTCTTTCTAATCTTTCTTTCTTTCTTCTTCCTATAAGCCTATTGTACTTACATTCTATACTTGAATAGGCTTCATCTAGACCACCACATATTCATTTTATCATTGTAAAAGATTGATCAAGGTGTGATCAATTCTTAGACTTGCAAGGGTGGCGGTGTTCGTGTGCATTGTATTCAACATACAAGGTTTGTAAAGGGTTGGAGTTGGTGTATAACTCCATCAACCCTGTGGTAAGGTGATTTTGTGTTGTGTGATTAGTGTGAACCGAGGAAGGTGTCCTCAAAGACTGGAGTAGGTTGTTTATAACCGAACCAGTATAAAAATTCTTGGTGCATTTACTTTCAGCACTTACTTTCAGTTTTAGCACTGTTTATCATTTTTGATTGCGTTAGTAAAAAAGTAAACGAATATCAAAAATTACGAAACTTTCAAAAAACATAGCCACACGTCTTAGGGTTCTTTTGGTGCAAGTTTCAACCCTTTTGGATAAGTATAAGTCACCCAACGTCCAAAGTTCTGAGACTAGTGCAGTCTGATTTTCAGGCTTGCAAAGGTTGAGACTTTGATCGTATTGACTAAATTCCCAAAAGAATTTTTCAAAATTGCTTCAACTCATTTAAATACAACTTATAAGGGGTTAGTCTTTAAATTTCAGAGCTTTTGGAGTTACGCACAAATAGGAATTAATTTTTCAAATTAGTCTACCGTTTCTGGTAGATTTGCCGCAATCTGACCACCAACGAATTTTCAAGGGGTTAGAGGTTGAATTTAAATCTGACATTTTTAGGAGATACTCATAACGTCTGAGGATAAGTTCTCTCCAAATTTCAGAATTTTTGAAGACATGCAACCTAGTTTTCAAAACGTTTTAAATTGGTCCTGAAAACAGAAACTGTTTTCAGAAGTTGGGTTTTTGGTTTAAAACTATTTTAAAAACCACATTTTCCGCACCCACTATTCAACCCCCCTTCTAGTGGGCCTTTCAGATCTACAATTGGTATCAGAGCACAGGGAACACTCACATTAAAGGATCCAATGATTCAAGTGAGGATGGCAACCACAAACTTCAAAAAACGAGCAAGAAGGTATGTCTAGTCAAAGGCCTCCTCTTTTTGACGGTGAGTCTTTTATTCAATGGAAATTAAGAATGAAGCTTTTTCTTATGGCATAGATATTGATCTTTGGTCAATTATAGAAGATGGTCCTTTCGTTCCATCAAAGTTATCCACTGTAGATGGAGTCACACTAGAGGTCGTTAAGCCTAAAGAAGAGTATTCTAGTGAGGATAAAAAGAGACTAAGCATGAACGCTAGGGCCATGCAGTTACTATTAAATGGATTAAGTAAAAGCAAGTCTAGCTATGTCTCAAATTGTTCTAGTGCTCAAGCAATGTGGAGAATACTTGAAATAAAACACGAAGGCACTAGTCAAGTAAAGAGTCCAAGATCAATATGCTTATGTCCACACTCATTTAAATTATTGCCTAATGAATCTATTGTTGATATGGATCTTCGCTTGACTAACATTTACAATTCTCTTGAGTCTCTTGGAAAAGCCTTTACTATGCAGGAAAAGGTACAAAAGGTCTTGCGAAGCCTTCCATCCAAGTGGGACCCTAAAGTAACGGCAATAGAAGAAAGCAAAGAAACCAAGTCAATTAAGATGGAAGAATTAATTGGATCACTTGAGGTTTACGAGAACAAACTCACCATAAAGAAATCGAATCATCAAAAAAGGTAAAGCTATTGCTTTTAAATCAAATGAATACGTCTCTACTTCTTCCGATCGCGTAGATGATAGTGATTCTGAATCGGGATAACGATGACTTAATTCTATTGGCTAAAGGTTTAAGAAAAATTCATGAGAAAGTCACTTAGAAACAAAAATAAGGCTACTAAATGAAATAAGAACAAGACAAACGACAAAGATGTTGAATGTTATGAATGCGGCAAACTTGGACATCTATCATATGACTGCGCTAATAAGGAAAAACAAACAAATAATACCCTGACAAGGAACGGAGCAAGAATAGACTCGTCTCAGAACCTAAGCAAAGGAAAAGAGCTCTCAAAGCCCCCACTTGGAGTGATACATCGGATTCCGAGACTGAAACCGAAGAGGAGACTGCACAAGTATGCTTTGTGTCCAAAGCATCAAACGAGGTATTATCTGGCTCTGAGCCTTCTTATGATGATCTTTTTAGTCAGGTAATTAGAATCGCATAAATTCACTAAGACTCTCGCTAAAGAAAGAAGCGATTAATTGAAGACAAGAAGATGTTAGAATCTTCTAACAAAATCTTGTCGCTCAATTAAACGATTCTGAAGAAGAGTCATCATGCATCATTAATGCATTAAAGACAGAAATTCATTCATTGACCACGCAAAATAATGAATGAAATCCGAGATTTCAAGTTTGAAAATCAAGGAATACAGACTTGGAAAAAATGATGAAACAGTTTGATACGGGATCTAACATGCTACATCGTATTATCTTATCACAAAAGCATGACAGTGATAAAACGGGTTTAGGATACATTGAAACAAATGAAGTATCGATTAAAACCAACCAAGTTCGTAGTGTCTAAGAAAGTAAGACACCCCAAAAACCAAAAATGGCGTCTAAGATGACGTAAAGACCCTCTCTCCCCACCTCACGCCCCACTTCTTCCTCATATCATGCGAAATAAATTTTTGTGCCATATAGATATGAGAAGAAACAAGTGATGCATACACGCATCTATTTCATTCATCTAGATCACGCACTACGCACACAAACACAAGGACATATCAAAAACGTCCTACATATAATGAGTACAAGGAGTTCTTGGCCAAAGGCTCAAAGTGCACTCAGCACATGTTTACTACATTGCACCTTCATATACATTCTTGCCATTTGCTAGACCGAGAAGGATCACCCAAGTATGGGTGCCGAAAGGTACTTTTACTAAGAGGTGAATAATTAACTCGTAAGGACCCAAAATTAAAAGGGTACCTAAATCATTTTGCACATGCATGGAGCCCACACATCAAAAGATACATCTATAAAGTGCTTCCTTGACAGTGGTTGCTCGAGGCACATGACGGGTGACCCAAGCTTATCATGAAATTAAAGAAGGTCACAAAGGTGGATCAGTGACCTTTGGAGACAACAACGAAGGCAAGATCATCGGAAAAGGTACAATTGGTAACCCAAGCACTCTTCAAATCTCCAACGTCTTTTGGTAAGCAACTTATCTATAATCTTCTTAGCATTTCCAATTTATTGACAATGGTTTTGATGTGTGTTTCACTCACCCTTATTGCAATATAATAAATAAAAATGGAGAAACCGTTTTAAAAGGAAAACGAGAAGGAAACATCTTTACGCTTTCTATGGATGATATGTAGACGTTAAGTGTTTCATGTCAAAACCTAACGTAAATTTGTGGCATAGACGTTTAGGACACATTGGCATTTCTACACTAGAAAAACTCCAACGAAAGAACCTAATACGAGGATTGCCTACACTTGATTTAGACAACTTTCAGTTGTGTGAATCTTGCATAAAAGGCAAACAAACACGCGAGTCACTAAACCTAAAATGAAATAAGCACGACTAGAGTTTTAGAATTATTACACATTGATTTGTTTGGTCCTAGTCGCACTACGAGCCTTGGTCGTCACTATGCTTGCGTGATTGTTGATGATTTTTCTCGTTATACTTGGACTTTATTTCTTGCACATAAGGATGATAGTGCCATTGAGATTGCGAAATAATAAAAAACTTGAAAATCAATACGGTTCAATGTGAAAAAGATAAGAAGCGATAGAGGCGGTGAATTTAAATAAGGATATGATTTCATTTTGCGAAGAAAAAGGAATTAAGCACGAGTTTTCGCCACCTAGAACTCCACAATTAAATGGAGTAGTAGAAAGAAAAATAGACATTACAAGAAATTGCTAGAACTATGTTGTGCGAAAATAAATTGCCTAGATTTTTGTGGGCGGAAGCCGTAAATGTGCATGCTACATAGTGAATCGCTTATCCATTAGAAAGAAAATAAATAAGACCTTATGAGATATTAAATGATCGCATGCCTAAAATTGACTATTTTCGTGTGTTTGGATGCAAATGCTTTTTTAAATACAAAAGATAATTTAGATAAATTTGAATCTAAATCAATTGAATGCATCTTTGTTGGATATTCTGTAAATTCAAAAGCATATAGATGTTATGATCCTCTCACTAGACAAATCATAGAATCTATTCATGTGAAGTTTAATGAATTTGGTGAGATTGATAAAGATAAAGAATATGATGATGATTTTGAATTGAAACCCGTGTTGAATGATGATGATGGCACGTTTGATATGCATGATATGCATGATACACTAGAAATGCATGATCACTTAGAAATGCATGAGAACATAGAAAATAATCAACCAAGATGGCATCACCCACATGATCTCATTATAGGCGATATCACTCACGTGTGCGGCCACGTAGAAGAATAACTTCGGATGAAATAAATCAATTTCATGCTATGATTTCCGAAATTGAACCCAAAAATGTGCATGATGCTTTGAGTGATTCTTCTTGGATTGATGCTATGCATGATGAGCTTAATCAATTTGTTAGAAATGACGTATGGATTTAGTGCCACGACCACAAGATAAGACCATAATAGGCACAAAGTGGGTGTTTAGAAATAAAATGAATGAAGAAGGAAAGCGTTAGAAATAAAGCTAGACTTGTAGCACAAGGCTATAATCAAGAAGAAGGAATTGACTATGATGAAACATTTGCACCGTAGCACGTTTAGAAGCTATACGACTTTTACTTGCCATTGCTTGCATGAAAGATTTTAAACTATCAAATGGACGTAAAAAGTGCATTCCTAAATGGATTTATACAAGAAGAGGTATACGTGAAGCAACCACCCGGTTTTGAAGATTTGAAACATCCCGATCACGTGTACAAACTAAAGAAGGCACTATACGGACTAAAGCAAGCACCTAGAGCATGGTATGATCGTTTTGCTACTTTCCTTTTAGAAAATGGTTTTAAACGAGGTACTATAGATAGTATATTATTTTTGAAACAAGATAAATCGGATTTACTTATTATTCAAATTTTTGATGACATTATTTTCGGCTCTACCTCTCATAAACTTGTTGAAGATTTTGAAAATTGCATGAAATCCGAATTTGAAATGTCTATGGTTGGCGAACTTAACTATTTTCTTGGCTTGCAGATTAAGCAAACGAGTAAAGGCATTCACATAAGCCAAGCTAAAATGTAAATGACATGATTAAAAAGTTCAATTTTGAGAATTTAAAACCATCCCCCACCCCTATGAGTGTCACAATAAATTGATAAAGATGAACATGGTAAAGATTTTGATAATGCCTTATATAGATCTATGATTGGTTCTTTGCTATATCTTACTGCTAGTAGGCCTGATATCATGTTCAGTGTATGCATGTGTGCACGTTTTCAAAGTCAACCTAAGGTGTCTCACTATAATGCGGTAAAAAGAATATTCCGCTATATTAAGCACACACCACCTTAGGCATTTGGTATGATAAAGATTGTGAATTTAACTTACATGCTTATACTGATGCAGATTACGGTGGATGTAAGATAGATAGAAAAGCACGAGTGGCACTTGCCAATTTATAGGAAACTCGCTTATTTCATGGTCCAAAAAGCAAGCAAGCGTAGCTTTATCCACTACTGAGGCTGAGTACATGGCACTTAGTCTATGTTGCACACAATTATTATGGATAAAACAACAACTTTCGACTTTGGAATTACCGTAAATAGAATTCCTATATATTGTGATAGTATGAGTGCAATTAATCTGTCTAAGAACCCCGTATTACATTCTAAGGCCAAGTATAGAAGTACGCTACCACTTTCTTCGTGATCACGTAAATAATGGTGATATTGTCATAGATCACGTACGCACAGAAGCACAAGTAGCGGATATCTTTACTAAAGCTAAATCAAGCCACGTACGAAAACTTCGATTAAATTAGGCATGATTTCTGCTGATTTGCTTTGATTCTCTTTCTATTTGCAAGCATATTTTGATTGACTTTCCAAAATAAAGGGAGAGAATGCATGATTTAAGGGGGAGAGAAACTGATTGCATAAATCAAGGGGAGCGGTTTGAAATTTGAAATTCAAATTTGAATTTATGCATATTGAAGGGGGAGCGACAAGATTTAAATCATGTATGTAGGTTATTTTGAAAACATCAAAAGGGAGAGATTGTAGAGAAAAAGGGGTTTGAGTGATTTCAAAATGCATGATTTAAATAAAGTGATGACTAAAGAATACATGACTGATTTATGATATGACATGTTTTTGAATGAAAGTTGCCTTATATAGTTCATATATAATGTTGCAGTACTAACGAGCCATGATGCTTTAAAGCTTACATCAAATGGCAAACATTTGTTGTGTTTGAACTATTTTCAGATGCCATAATTAATGAACCAAACTAGTTCATTAAATGAAGTACTTAGTTAATTAAACTAAGTAGTTCATTAAAGGAAGCACATTTGGACAAGGCACAAAAGCAACAAGTGAAGAAAGGAAAGTTTTCCACTCTCCTCCCCACTTATGGCACGCCTATATATACATATATATACACACACACACATATATATACACATATTATTTTAAGATTTTTTGAAAAATACACATACACATGTATTCCAACGTACTACCGACACGTTACATATTTTACGTACGTATGTTAACGTCACACCACCATACTTAACTCATATTTATGAGTACATTCAGGTCTTATATCATATGATATAAGTCATGGTGATGACATATAAATATGACACGTTAAAAGGTTCTAAAGCGAAAATTGTCGTATCGGGCGAATACCAAAACTTCGTCAACGTGTCACGTACTTGCCATAAATAGATGGCCAGCCCCTACACCTCAAAAATATCAATAAATTTTGTGGGTATGATGATATTTACTGCCATAAAATCATTCCATGTTGGCACACACAAATCACCCCACATTAAAGCCAAATTGTGGAGATTCCAATTTCAATTTTGTCACATGTAAGGCACCACTTTAAGACCAGCCAAGTGCTGAATATTAAAGTTTAATTTCTATATATTATGTGTAACATAATATATATAACATGTGCAAAAAGTTGGAATTTAATTAGAGAAAATTGGGTAATCGATAAACGTCGAAAATTCGGTTTTCTACATACATGACACATGGAACGTTTTTGGCACATCATACAACAAGTATCTAGACACTTTTTACATATTTCATACATCTCAAAGTGTTCTAGAAAATTCAATTAAGGGCTGATTGGAATATACCATGTGTGTATTATTAAATGTGCACTATTTTACAAAGTTTGCAAAAATAAAATTCAGCACATGTCTAAGTCACTTCACACGCCATTCAAGCTGAGTTCGAGCCTATGTGGAGCCTTGTTGGCATATTGATTGGTCAAGAATAAAGCATACAATGTTGATGACATAAAGGAAGGAGGTACACAAGGTATTATTTCAAACTTATGTCACATTTGTAACACATGCTGAAAATTTCAGCATGTGCTAATAGGCTGGCCGAATTCTACATCATTATGGCTCATATTTTGTGTCTTGATTAATATGGATTAATTAGAAAACAATTTGGAGGTGTTTTAAATATTATGGATTAAAGAAAGTGATATTCTTGAATACCACACATGCTGAAAATTTCAGCATGTGTGTAATGCATCTAGGCCGATTTTGAGGGCTTATTGGTGTGTAAATTTTATTCCATATAAGAAGAGAATATTGCATACTAAATGGTGACTCATTTTCAAGAGATAAATCAAAGAAAATTTGGCAAAAATTTGAAAAATACTAATGATTCACATGCTGAAATTTCAGCATCCTTATGGCCGAATTTTTTACCTCTTTTTGGAGAAAAATGTCTTGCTTAATTTATGTGATGATCTTGGAAGTTATGGTAACTATTTTTATGATGATTTTGGCACATGTTTTAAGTGGTATTCTCAGATTTTCCTAGTCATCAAGTGATGACAACATCCAACCAATCAATGAGTGCCAAGTAAGCAAAAGTTTAATGATCATCCAATGAGAAGATGCCAAGTAAGCAAAGACATGTCACAATGATGCCATATGCTCTTCCAAGGACTTAGAAGATAATTTTTAAGAAGGGAAGAAGCATAGGGGGGTGGCCAAGATGTGGATAAAATGAGAAGAAGGAGAACAAACAAAATAGAAGACAAGGCTTACAAGTTTCAAAGATTAAAAACGTTTTCTACTTCTTCTTTCTACTCTTTCTTTCTTTCTTCTTCCTATAAGCCTATTGTACTTACATTCATATACTTGAATAGGCTTCATCTAGACCACCACATATTCTTTTATCATTGTAAAAGATTGATCAAGGTGTGATCAATCTTAGACTTGCAAGGTGGCGGTGTTCGTGTGCATTGTCTTCAACATACAAGGTTTCTAAAGGGTTGGAATTGGTGTATAACTCCATCAACCCTGTGGTAAGGTGATTTTGTGTTGTGTGATTAGTGTGAACCAAGGAAGGTGTCCTCGAAGACTAGTAGGTTGTTTATAACCGAACCAGTATAAAATTCTTGGTGTCATTTACTTTCAGTACTTACTTTCAGTTTCAGAACTCATATTTAGTCAAATACGATCAAAGTCTCAACTTTTGCAAGCCTGAAAATCAGACTGCACTAGTCTCAGAACTTTGGACGTTTGGGTGACTTATACTTATCCAAAAGGGTTGAAACTTGCGCCAAAAGTACCTTAAAACATGTAGCTATGTTTCTTGAAAGTTTCGTGATTTTTGAAGTCCGTTTACTATTTTATGAACGTGATAAAAAACGATAAACAGTGCTGAAACTGAAAGTAAGTGCTGAAAGTAAATGACACCAAGAATTTTATACTGGTTCGGTTATAAACAACCTACTCCAGTCTTGGAGGACACTTTCCTCGGTTCACACTAATCACACAACACAAAATAAACACCTTACCACAGGCTTGATGGAGTTACACACCAACTCCAACCCTTTACAAACCTTGTATGTGAATACAATTCACACGAACACCACCACCTTGCAAGTCTAAGATTGATCACACCTTGATCAATCTTTTACAATAATAAAGAATATGTGGTGGTCTATAAGAAGCCTATTCAAGATGTATGAATATGAATACAATAGGTTTTAAGAGATAAGAAAGAAAGAAAAATGTAGAAAAGAGATGAAAGACTCTTTTTGCACTTTTGAACTTGTGAGGCTTGTCTTGTTTTTGTTTGCTCTTCTTCTCTCCTTTTAATCATTATGGCCGCCCCCCTTGCTCTTCTTCCCTTCTTGAAAATTATCTTCTAAGTCCTTGGAAGAGTATATGGCATCATTGTGACATGTCTTTGCTTACTTGACATCTTCTCATTGGATGATCACTAAACTTTTGCTTACTTGGCACTCATTGATTGGTTGGATGTTGTCATCACTTGATGACTAGGAAAATCTGAGAATACCACTTAAAACATGTGCTAAAATCATCATAAAATAGTTATCATAACTTCCAAGATCATCACATAAATTAAGCAAGACAATTTTCTCCAAAAAAAGGTACAAAAATCGGCCATAAAGATGCTGAAATTTCAGCATGTGAATCATTAGTATTCTTTTCAAAATGTTGCCAAATTTTCTTTGATTTATTTCTTGAAAATGAATCACCATTTAGTATGCAATATTCTCATCTTTTATGGAATAAAATTAGACACTAATGAGGCCTCAAAATCGGCCAAGATACATTAAACACATGCTGAAATTTCAGCATGTGTGATATTCAAGAATATCACTTTCTTTATTCTATAAAATATTTAAAACACTTCCAAATTGTCTTCTAATTAATCCACCTTAATCAAGACACAAAATATGGCTCATAATGGTGTAGAATTCGTCCAGCCTATTAGCACATGCTGAAATTTTCAGCATGTGTTACAAATGTGGCATAAATTTGAAATAATACCTTGTGTACCTCCTTCCTTTATGTCATCAACATTGTATGCTTCATTCTTGACCAATCAATATTCCAACAAGGCTCCACATAGGCTCCAACTCAGCTTGAATGGCGTGTAAAGTGACTTAGACATGTGCTGAATTTTATTTTTGCAAACTTTGTAAAATAGTGCACATTTAATAATACACACATGGTATATTCCAATCAGCCCTTAATTGAATTTTCTAGAACACTTTGAGATGTATGAAATATGTAAAAAGTGTCCAGATACATGTTGTATGATGTGCCAAAAAGTTCCATGTGTCGTGTACGTAGAAAACCGAATTTTCGATGTTTATCGATTACCCGATTTTTCTCTAATTAAATTCCAACTTTTTGCACATGTTATATATATTATGTTACACATAATATACATAAATTAAACTTTAATATTCAGAACTTAGCTGATCTTAAAGTGGCGCCTAACACATGTGACAAAATTGAAATTAGAATCTTCACAATTTGGCCTTAATGTTGGGTGATTTATGTGTGCCAACATGGAATGATTTTATGGCTGTAAATATCATCATACCCACGAAATTTATTGATATTTTTGAGGTGTAGGGACTGGCCATCTATTTATGGCAAGTATGTGACACGTTGGCGAAGTTTCAGTATTCGCCCGATACGACAATTTTCGGTTTAGAACCTTTTAATGTGTCGTATTTAATTTGTCATCACCATGACTTATATCATATGATATAAGACCTGAATATACTCATAAATATGAGTTATATACTTATAAATATGAGTTCTGAGACTAGTGCAGTCTAATTAAATTCCAACTTTTTGCACATGTTTTATATAATGTTACACATAATATACATAAATTAAACTTTAATATTCAGCACTTAGCTGATCTTAATGTGGCGCCTAACACGTGACAAAATTGAAATTAAAATCTTCACAATTTGGCCTTAATGTGGGGTGATTTGTGTGTGCCAACATGGAATGATTTTATGGATGTAAATATCATCATACCCACGAAATTATTGATATTTTTGAGGTGTAGGGGATGGCCATCTATTTATGGCAAGTAAGTGACACGTTGGCGAAGTTTCGGTATTTGCCCGATACGACAATTTTCGGTTTAGAACCTTTTAACATGTCGTATTTAATTTGTCATCACCATGACTTATATATATCATATGATATAAGACCTGAATATACTCATACATAATATGAGTTAAGTATAGTGGTGTGACGTTAACGTACGTACATAAATATATAACGTGTCGGTAGTACGTTGGAATACTTGTGTATGTGCCTTTTTCAAAAAAATCTGAATTATATATATATATATATATATATATATATATGTTAAAGCGTGTATATATGTGTGGGGAGGAGAGTGGAAGACTTTCCTTTCTTCACCTTGTTGCCTTTGTGCCTTGTCCAAATATTGCTTCCTTTAATAAACTACTTAGTTTAATTAACTAAGTACTTCACTTAATGAACTAGTTTAGTTCATTAATGGTGGCACCTGAAAATAGTTCAAACACAATAAATGTTTGTCATTTGATGTAAGCTTTAAAGCTTCATGGCTCGTTAGTACGGCAACAATATATATGAAATATATAAGGCAAGTTTCATGCAACAACGGGTCATGTCATAAAATATGTCATGCATTTCTTTGTAACACGTTATTTAAATCATGTATTTTTAAATCACTCAAACCCCTTTTTTTCTACAATCTTCCCCTTTTGATGATTTTCAAAATAACCTACATTCATGATTTAAATCTTATCACTTCCCCTTCAATCGTGCATAAATTCAACTTTTGAATTTCAAATTTCAAATCCGCTCCCCCTTGATTTATGCAATTAATCTTTCTCTCTCTCCCTTAAATCATGCATTCTCTCTCCCTTTATTTTGGAAAGACAATCAAAAGCGCATGCAGAGATGAAAAAAAATCATGCATTTCATACTATCAAACGTGCATTCGTAAGGGTTATTTATTAAACCCTTTGAAAATGTCCCTTTTGGTACCCAAATTTGGGTGACCTTTCTAGGTCTTCCAAAAGGTGAGAAAGGTGATGAAAACTCAACATAATATACATTAGGTGCAAATGCATTTGGCCTTTGGCCAAGAATCCCATCATGCATATAGTATGGTTTTCGTTTTTGGTTTGCATGCACGAGGAGTGATCTAGATGCATTTTTATGATATGAATGTTGCATATGCATCAGTGGCTTTCTATATGGCACATGATTTCTGTTTGTATGATAAGAAGCACGATGAGATGAGATGAGTGATGTACTAGTCTTCTTCTCATATTTATACATCACATAATATACTTCGTATGATATGAAGAAGAGATATGACGAGATGAGGGGAGAGGAGGTCTTTTTGTTACTTTAGGTGCTACGTATGCCTTTGTTGTCTACTTTCTTAGACAAAACAAACTTGGATGGTTTAGATGATGCTTCGTTTGTCTCAATGTATCCTAATCCAGTTTTATCACTGTCATGTTTTTGTGATAAAATAATGCGATCTAGCATGTTAGATCCCGTATCAAATTGTTTCATCATTTTCTCTAAATCTGTATTCCTTGATTTCAAGTTTGAAATCTCGGATTTCATTTCAGTGTTCTCGGATGTCAATGATGAAATTTCAGACTTTAATGAATTTATGATGCAAGACGACTCTTCTTTTGAATCGTTTAACTGAGACACAAGATTTGTGTAAGAAGATTCTAACAATTTCTTGTCTTCAATTATCCGTTTCTTTTGTTTTGCAAGAGTTCTAGAAAACTTATGTAATTCAAGATATTCAACATATAAATCATCATAAGATAGTTCAGAATCCGAGTCAGAATCAGAATTTACCTCATTTTCAAATAGTGGTGGCATTTGGCTTGACATATCTTTTTCCTCGGTTTCGTGGCTAGTGGTTGCCATCTCACACAGATCGTTGGATCTTCTTGTTGTGAGTGTTCCTGTGCTCTGATATCAATTGTAGGATCTGTAAGGCACCACTAGAATGGGGGATTGAATAGTGGGTGCAGAAAATGTGGTTTTTAAAATTTGTCTAAACCAAAAACCCAACTTCTGAAAACAGTTTCTGTTTTCAGAACCAGTTTTAAAACGTTTTGAAAACTAGGTTGTAGGTCTTCAAAAATTCTGCAATTTTGAGAGAACTTAGACTCAGATGTTATGAGTGTCTCCTAAAAATTTCAGATTTAAATTCAACCTCTAACCCCTTGAAATTTGTTGGTGGTCAGATTGCGCAAATCTACCAGAAATGGTAGACTGATTTGAAAAATTAATTCCTATTTGTGCGTAACTCCAAATGCTCTGAAAATTTAAAGACTAACCCCTTATGAGTTGTCTTTAAATGAGTTGAAACAGTTTTGAAAAATTCTTTTGGGAAGTTAGTCATATACGATCAAAGTCTCAACTTTTGCAAGCCTGAAAATCAGACTGCACTAGTCTCAGAACTTTAGACGTTTGGGTGACTTATACTTATCCAAAAGGGTTGAAACTTGCGCCAAAAGAACCTTAAAATGTGTGGTTATGTTTCTTGAAAGTTTCATTATTTTTAAAATTCTTTTACTATTTTTTATGAATGTGATCAAACACGATAAACAGTGCTGAAACTGAAAGTAAGTGCTGAAAGTAAATGACACCAAGAATTTTATACTAGTTCGGTTATCAACAACCTACTCAGTCTTCGAGGACACCTTCCTCGGTTCACACTAATCAGACAACACAAAAAAACACCTTACCACAGGGTTGATGGAGTTACACACCAACTCCAACCCTTTACAAACCTTGTATGTGAATACAATTCACACGAACACCACCACCTTGCAAGCTTAAGATGGATCACACCTTGATCAATCTTTTACAATGATAAAGAATATGTGGTGGTCTATAAGAAGCCTATTCAAGATGTATGAATATGAATACAATAGGCTTTTAAGAGATAAGAAAGAAAGGAAAATGTAGAAGAAGAGATGGAAGACTCTTTTTGCACTTTTGAACTTGTGAGACTTGTCTTATTTTTGTTTGCTCTTCTTCTCTCCTTTTAATCGTTATGGCCGCCCCCTTGCTCTTCTTCCCTTCTTGAAAATTATCTTCTAAGTCCTTGGAAGAGTATATGGCATCATTGTGACATGTCTTTGCTTACTTGGCATCTTCTCATTGGATGATCATTAAACTTTTACTTACTTGGCACTCATTGATTGGTTGGATGTTGTCATCACTTGATGACTAGGAAAATCTGAGAATACCACTTAAAACATGTGTCAAAATCATCATAAAATAGTTACCATAACTTCCAAGATCATCACATAAATTAAGTAAGATAATTTTCTCCAAAAAGAGGTACAAAAATCGGCCATAAAGACGCTGAAATTTCAGCATGTGAATCATTAGTATTCTTTTCAAAATGTTTCCAAATGTTGCTCTTTAATGAACTACTTAGTTTAATTAACTAAGTACTTCACTTAATGAACTAGTTTAGTTCATTAATTATGGCACCTGAAAATAGTTCAAACACAACAAATGTTTGCCATTTGATGTAAGCTTTAAAGCTTCATGGCTCGTTAGTACGGCAACATTATATATGAACTATATAAGACAACTTTCATTCAAAAACATGTCATGTCATAAATCAAGTCATGTATTTCTTTAATTCACGTTATTTAAATTATGCATTTGAAATCATTCAAACCTCTTTTTCTCTACATTCTCCCCCTTTTGATGATTTTCAAAATAACTTACATACATGATTTAAATCTTGTCGCTCCCCCTTCAATTATGCTTAAATTCAAATTTTGAATTTCAAATTTCAAACCGCTCCCCCTTGATTATGCAATTAATCTCTCTCTCCCCCTCTCTCAATCCTCTCTCTCTCTCCCCTCTCCCCCCCCCTTGAATCATGCCTTCTCTCCCCCTTTATTTTGGAAAGACAATCAAAAGCGCATGTAAAGATGAAAAAGAAATCATGCATTTTATAAATCAAACGTGCGTTCGTAAGGGTTATTTATTCAACCCTTTGAAAATGTCTCTTTTGGTACCCAAATTTGGGTGACCTTTCTAGGTCTTTCAAAAGGTGAGAAAGGTGATGAGAACGCAACATAATATATGTTAGGGGCAAATGCGTTTGGTCTTTGGCCAAGAATCCCATCATGCATATAGTATAGTTTCTGTTTTTGATATGCATTTCGGTTTGCATGCACGAGACGTGATCTAGATGCATTTTTGTGATATGAGTGTCGCGTATGCATCACTTGTTTCTTCTCATATCTATATGGCACATGATTGTATTTTTCATGATATGAAGAAGAAGTATGACGAAATGTGGGGAGAGGGGGTCTTTGCGTCATCTTAGACGCCGTTTTTGATTTTGGAGTGTCTACTTTCTTAGACACTACAAACTTGGTTGGTTTAATGGATACTTCATTTGTTTCAATGTATCCTAAACCCGTTTTATCACTATCAAGCTTTTGTGAAGAAATAATGTGATCTAGCATGTTTGTTCCCGTATCAAATTTCTTCACCATTTTCTCTAAATTCGCATTCCTTGATTTCAAGTTTGAAATCTCGGATTTCATTTATTATTGTGCGTAGTCAATGATGAGACCTCTGACTTTAATGCATTAATGATGCGTGACGACTCTTCTTTTGAATCGTTTAATTGAGAAACAAGGTTCGTGTTAGAAGATTCTAACAACTTCTTGTCTTCAATTAATCGTTTCTTTTCTTTTGCAAGAGTCTTTGAAAACTTATGCAATTCTAAATATTGACTAAATAAATCATCATAAGAATATTCAGAATCAGAATCAGAGTCGGAAGATACCTCATTTGATGCTTTAGATATAAAGCATACTTGTGCCTTTTGTTCTTCCGTATCATCAGTCTCAGAGTCAGATGTGCCACTCCAAGTGGAGGCTTTGAAGGCTCTTCTCCTTTGCTTAGGTTCTGAGACGAGTCTAGTTTTTGTCCGATCCTTGTCAAGGTATTTGTTCGTTTTTTGTCCTTGTTTGGACAATCATATGACAAGTGTCCAGGTTGTCCACATTCATAACACTTTATTTCTTATTTTTATTTTTATGATCCTTAGATGAAGTAGACTTGTTTTAATTGATTTTCTCAAGATTTTTCTTAATCTTTTAGCCATTGTGATTAAATCCTCATCATCGGAATCTACGTCGCTATCATCTACGACGTATTCATTTGATTTGAATGCTATAGCCCTATCATTATTAGAAATAGACTCAAATGTCTTAAAGCGAGTTTGTTTTCATATACCTTTAGTGATCCAATTAGTTCTTCCATCTTAATCGATTTAGTTTCTTTGCTTTCTTCTATGGCCGTTACTTTAGGGTCCCACTCGGATGGAAGGCTTCGCAAGACCTTTTGTACCTTTTCCTGTATAGAGAAGGCTTTGCCAAGAGACTCAAGAGAATTGTAAATGTTAGTCAAGCGAAGATCCATATCAACGATAGATTCATTTGGCAATAATTTAAATAACTCGAGTGTGGACATAAGCATGTTGATTTTAGACTCTTTTACTTGACTAGTGCCTTCTTGTTTCATTTCAAGAATTTTCCACATCTCTTGAGCACTTGAACAATTAGACACGTAACTAGACTCACTTTTACTTAGACCGTTTAAAATTAGTTGCATGGCTTTAGCATTCATACTCAACTTCCTTTTATCATCACTGGTGTATTCTTGTTTCGTTTTTGAAACCTCTAGTGTGACACCATCAACAATAGACAACTTGGAAGGAACAAATGGACCGTCTTCTATGATGGACCATAGATCAATATCAATAGCCACAATAAAAAGTTTCATTCTTAATTTCCATTGAATAAAGGACTCACCATCAAAGAGAGGAGGCCTTACGGTTGACATTCCTTCATGCACGGTTGTGGTTGCCATCTCACTTAGATCGTTGGATCCTTTTGTTGTGAGTGTTCCTGCGCTCTGATACCAATTGTAGGATCTGCAAGGCACCACTAGAAGGGGGGTTGAATAGTGAGTGTGGAAAATGTGGTTTTTAAAATAGTTTTAAACCAAAAACCCAACTTCTGAAAACAGTTTCTGTTTTCAGGACCAATTTTAAAACATTTTGAAAACAAGGTTTGAGGTCTTCAAAAATTCTGAAATTTGGAGAGCACTTATCCTCAGATGTTATGAATATCTCCTAAACAATTCAGATTTAAATTCAACCTTTAAACCCTTGAAAATTCGTTGGTAGTCAGATTGCGCAAATCTGCCAGAAACGGTAGACTGATTTGAAAAATTAATTCCTATTTGTGCGTAATTCCAAATACTATGAAAATTTAAAGACTAACCCCTTATAAGTTGTATTTAAATGGGTTGAAACAGTTTTGAAAAATTCTTTTGGGAAGCTAGTCAAATACGATCAAAGGCTCAACCTTTGCAAGCCTGAAAATCAGACTGCACTAGTCTCAGAACTTTGGACGTTTGGGTGACTTATACTTATCCAAAAGGGTTAAAACTTGAGCCAAAAGAACCCTAAGACATGTGGCTATGTTTCATGAAAGTTTCATAATTTTTTAAATTCGTTTACTATTTTTGAACGTGATCAAGAACGATAAACAGTGCTGAAACTGAAAGTAAGTGCTGAAAGTAAATGACACCAAGAATTTTATACTGGTTCAGTTATAAACAACCTACTTCAGTCTTCGAGGATACCTTCCTCGGTTCACACTAATCACACAACACAAAATCACCTTACCATAGAGTTGATGGAGTTATACACTAACTCCAACTCTTTACAAACCTTGTATGTTGAATATAATGCACACGAACACCACCACCTCGCAAGTGCAAGATTGATCACACCTTGATCAATATTTTACAACAATGAAAAGAATATGTGGTGGTCTAAGAGAAGCCTATTCAAGTATATGAATGTAAGTACAATAGGAATTTAGGAAGAAGAAAGAAAGAGTGTATAAGGAGAAGCCTAAAAACGTTTTGATGCTTCAAGATTGCAATGCTTGTTCTTGTTTTTGTTTTGTTCTTCTTCCTTCCCTTTTAACATGTGTTGGCCTCCCCACTTGGTGCTTTACTCCTCTTGAAAATTGCCTTCTAAGTCCTTGGAAGAATATATGGTATCATTGTGACATGTCTTTGCTTACTTGGCATGTTCTCATTGGATGATCATTAAACTCTTGCTTACTTGGCACTCATTAATTGGTTGAATGTTGTCATCACTTGATGACTAGGAAAATCTGAGAATACCACTTAAAACATGTGCCAAATCATCATAAAATAGTTACCATAACTTCCAAGATCATCACATAAATTAAGCAAGACATTTTTCTCCAAAAAGAGGTACAAAAATCGGCCATAAAGATGCTGAAATTTCAGCATGTGAATCATTAGTATTCTTTTCAAAATGTTGCCAAATTTTCTTTGATTTATTTCTTGAAAATGAATCACCATTTAGTATGCAATATTCTCATCTTTTATGGAATAAAAATTAGACACTAATGAGGCCTCAAAATCGGCCAAGATACATTACACACACATGCTGAAATTTTCAGCATGTGTGATATTCAAGAATATCGCTTTCTTTATTCCATAAAATATTTAAAAGACTTCCAAATTGTCTTCTAATTAATCCACCTTAATCAAGACACAAAATATGAGCCATAATGATGTAGAATTCGGCCAGCTTATTAGCACATGCTAAAATTTTCAGCATGTGTTACAAATGTGACATAAGTTTGAAATGTTACCTTGTGTAGCTCCTTCCTTTATGTCATCAACATTGTATGCTTTATCTTGACCAATCAATATTCCAAAAAGGCTCCACATAGGCTCCAACTCAGCTTGAATGGCGTGTGAAGTGACTTAGACATGTGCTGAATTTTATTTTTGCAAACTTTGTAAAATAGTGCACATTTAATAATACACACATGGTATATTCCAATCAGCCCTTAATTGAATTTTCTAGAACACTTTGAGATGTATGAAAGATGTAAAAAGTGTCTAGATACATGTTTTATGATGTGCCAAAAACGTTCCATGTGTCGTGTACGTAGAAAACCGAATTTTCGACGTTTATCGATTACCCGATTTTTCGATAATTAAATTCCAACTTTTTGCACATGTATATATATTATGTTACACATAATATATATAAGTTAAACTTTAATATTCAGCACTTGGCTGGTCTTAAAGTGGCGCCTTACATGTGACAAAATTGAAATTGGAATCTCCACAATTTGGCCTTAATTTGGGGTGATTTGTGTGTGCCAACATGGAATGATTTTATGGATGTAAATATCATCATACCCACGAAATTATTGATATTTTTGAGGTGTAGGGGATGGCCATCTATTTATGGCAAGTACGTGACACGTTGGCGAAGTTTCGGTATTCGCCCGATACGACAATTTCGGTTTATAACCTTTTAACGTGTCGTATTTAATATGTCATCACCATGACTTATATCATATGATATAAGACCTGAATATACTCATAAATATGAGTTAAGTATGATGGTGTGACGTTAACGTACATACGTAAAATATGTAATGTATCGGTAGTTTGGAATACATGTGTATGTGCCTTTTTCAAAAAATCTTAAAATATATATATATATGTATATATAGGCATGCCATAAGTGTGGGGAGGAGAGTGGAAGGCTTTCCTTTCTTCACCTTGTTGCTTTTGTGCCTTGTCCAAATGTTGCTTCCTTTAATGAACTACTTAGTTTTATTAACTAAGTACTTCACTTAATGAACTAGTTTAGTTCATTAATTATGGCACCTTAAAATAGTTCAAACACAACAAATGTTTGCCATTTGATGTAAGCTTTAAAGCTTCATGGCCGTTAGTACGGCAACATTATATATGAACTATATAAGGCGACACTGATTCAAAAACATGTCATGTCATAAATCAAGTCATCTATTTCTTTAATTGACGTTATTTAAATCATGCATTTTGAAATCACTCAAACCCCTTTTTCTCTACATGTTTTGCCTTCGTCAAATCATATTCCTTCAAGCAAAGCATGGGAAGTACAATAAATGCAGCGGCAACAAAAAAGAAATAGAAAATGCTCAATAAATGTTTCAAAAAACACATATTGGATGAATATCAAAGCGACGAGGCAATACTGAACTAACTGCATGTAGCCTAAGAATCTTCAATCTGCGGGAATTTAGTGTTCGGTTCAGTTAACAACTTACTGGGAAAGCTCGCGATCAGAGAATATGATCCTCATCCTCTGTTGGTGAATTTCAACTCCCGCGGAAATTCGTCTCTTTGTTTCCTGAAACAGACATGTATAGGTAGGTTAACCAGTCTAATCCAATAACAGGGTCACCGGCTTTGACCGGTCTAACCGTTGATCAAGTTCAATAACTATGTCGTCAACTTCTCTTTAAATTGTAAATAAACACATTGTCACTTTGTTATTCATGTAATTTATTTGGAGAGATATAATAAAAGATATAATAAAAGAAAATTCTTCTTTTTTTAAGAAATATATCACTTTTATTTATTAAAAGATGCCTCGTAGGTTCTCATCACATGCCATCCACAATTCAGAGAGGTGGAAGCTGAGGTGGATCACCACGGCCACGAAGTATTTATTTAATTTAAGAGTTAATTGCACATGATATCCATTCTTTTCCACCAAGTTTTAAGTAGTATCCAATGTTTCATGAAACACACTTGCCATCCAGACTTATAGGGTTAATAGACACTTGGCATCCATGCTGACGTCATAAAGGCAATTTTCATTTATTTTTTAAAAGTTTATAGAAAAAATAATTCAAAAATAAAAAGAAAAACCCCATCCCCACCCCCACCCCCACCCCAACCCCCTACCATCCACCTCCTTCCCCCATCTTCCTTCATCTTCATCTTCTTCCTCCATCTCCATCTTCATCCTCCCCAAATAATTGAAGGTTAGCTACTACAAGTCGGCAGAAAGTAATCCATTTTACTCATACCGACTCCTGGCTTGCCAACAATGGTGTTCCACCTTCAATACAAAAGCTTAGATGTCGAGTGAACTACCTTGCCCTGAAATATTCATCTCAAATCGAAGAACTTGGGAAAGCTTTGGTTGCAAGAATGCAACACGATGGAAGCCCTTATCTTGCTCTTCATTTGAGGTTTGCCTAGACGCTCCTATAGAAATGAAGATTGTTTGCCCTATGAATATGAAACACACCTGCCATCAATTATTTGGGGATGGATGAGATGGAGATGGAGGAAGAATGGAGATGGAGGAAGAAGATGAAGATGGAGATGGAGGAAGAAGATGGAGATGGAGGAGAAGAGATATGGAGGAAGATGGGGGAGGGAGGTGGATGGTGGGGGGTTGGGGTTGGGGTAGGGGTGGGGTTTTTCTTTTATTTTTGAATTATTTTTCTATTAACTTTTAAAAAATGAATGAAAATTAACTTTATGATGTCAGCATAGATACCAGATGTCTATTAACCCTATAAGTCTGGATGGCAAGTGTGTTTCATAAAACATTGGATGCTACTTAAAACTTGGTGGAAAAGAATGGATACCAGGTGCAATTAACTCTTTAATTTAATGTAGAAATAGACACATTCTGAAAGATTCGATGCACAAAGAGATATATGTAATCTAGCAATACGTAAGAAAATCAGCCAGAACTGAGACAAATTTTGTCTCTCAATCAGTCAATGGTAGAAACTTTCATGAAATACACGTTTTCGACCCTTATTAGTTTTAAGGCTATAAATAGAGGTCGACTGCGTCCAAACCGAGAGAAGAATAGCCGACATCAGCATTGTATTTTCTCTCTTTTTATCACTTTGCTCGTGTCAATTGATGAGTTAGAGATCTTATATCGTTTTGCGTTCTATGGTATATAATCTAGATGCGAATCAAATAACTTGATTGATAATATTATTAGGCTTTATGCATAAACAGAACGATTTTTTATACTCAATGATTCAATTGAGATGAAAACATGATAAATTTACTAGACGGGATTACTTCAATCAATTTGATTATTTTTAATTTAGTTAATTTTAATTATGGTTAGTTATAATTGTTGGAACAAATCCATAATCGTTAGTATAATCACTCATCCTTCACTAGTATGAAAAATGCTGGATTACTGGAATAGATTCAGAGGATCAATCGGCGGGATCGGCTTTCCTGGCTTTGGCTCCAACATGAGCTTGCAACGAGCCCATTTCAGCACTCGTAAAGATGGCCTTGGTGCACTCTATGGAGAAGGTTCGGCTTCGCTGCTCAACTCCGTGGCTGCAGTCGAGAGGTTCCCTTACACAACCAGCCAAGTGAGAGAAAGATTCACTGCTGCAATCGGCTCGAACGAAGCTGCAGCGGCTCAGGCTCAGCTCTTCAAGCTTCCTAATTAGGGTTACTTTTCTAGAGGCTAAAATCTATGCTTAATTAGGATGTTTCTATGGTTTGTAATTTATTTAATGTGTTGTTTAATTAAAAGATGTTAAATGTGTGCTTTACTACTGAAGACTTCCGATGGAATATTATGCACTCGTATTATCTAGTTGAAATAAGATAGACTTGTTGTCCGTGACTTTTCTTGCTTTCATATTTAATCAGCAATTAATCACTAAACAAAAGAACCATATGCATTTTATTCATTGCAGGAAACTCTTCAAAAGTACTTATCATCTCAATGTTTTTGAAATTCACACCCTAAATCGAATTGTGAGGACTTTTGATTAAGAATTCTTAATCATTTGTTAATAAACCCTTGTCAACTTGTGTTGCAATAGTCATAAACACACCGAGACACACACATACATACATACATACATACATATATATACATATATAGACACACACACATGTACACACATATCGACAAAAGTATGTTTGTGTGTGAACATATTCAAAATTGTGTTAAGGCTGATTAATAATCTAAATTTTAATTTTCTATGAAGGATATTGTATGAGTTGATCAGTGATAAACCATAATTAAATCGTCTGTCAGTCAATAACAGTCAGCGGTTCAACCCCAGTAGCTCAGCACTCAAGTACTGCAGTTCAGCAGTAACAGCGCCCAAGCATGGATGTTCAGCCTTGGCTGCACCTCAACGGGGCATCATTATACTATCGAAGAATATGCCAAGGTTTGCACCTCGGCACCAACTTCAGCCTATGTCCAAGTGCCGCACTGCAGATCACTTCAGCCGGGTCCAACTATGCACTTCTGCAAGGCCTAATCCTACACTTCGGTAAGGTTTGATTATGCACTTCAGCAAAGGTACCAAGCACGACATTACTTCGTGGGACCCTTGAACAGGAGTGCAATCCGACTATAATGACTACAGATGGTTATTTAGTCTGAACACGGCAAGGTCATTCCAGTCGGCCTATAAGTTACATCAGCCAGGCCGGCCTATTAGTCCCATCAGTCAGGCTACTAGTTACATCAGCAGACCTACATCGTCCTAGGCCTTCTGCCCCAAGCAAACATCTTATCCGCTATCAGAAGCCAAAGGCGGAAAAATGACTATAAAAACAAGCCAACCAAGACATAGAAAGGGATCCGGAATTAAAACATTCACACCCTAAAGTAAGTTCATACACTTTGCTCTTCGGCCAATACTGTGAGAAGTTCTAAACTCATCATTTAAATTATAATCTCAGGGAGATATGGCCCAAACTGACTTGAGCGTCGGAGGGTTTTTCCCGGGGCCAACCCCCCGGGACCTCTGACCTGTGCTCTCTTGTGCAGGATATATTAGAGACTATTCCAACTATAATTTCGAGCCCAGTCAACAACTCTCCAAGTAAACTGACGGAGCTAATTTGAGGTCGTCTAGACCCATGGTGAAGATCCGGCTTCATCATTTGGCGCTAGAATGAGGGCACCCTTAGTCCCTTAATCCAGTAAAAGAGTTCAAACACATAACATCCAACGTCTACCTATGACAAAAGGACGTCGAGAAGGCTTGGGTGAATCATTCAACCCGCCACGGCGTATGGTTACGCATTCAGCTGCCCTAGAACAGGTTCCTCGGGTACCTGAATCTCATATGCCTAATCCCGATCCTGTCCCGGAAGCTTCAAGGGAAGTAAGGGAGAAAGCGATAAAATACGTTGCTGAGAACATGGAAATGTTCGAAGCCATGGTACGACATCTCAAAGGCAAGCAACCGGAGGTGCAAAATATGGAGGTTGACCCACCTCCTCCTCAGAGAGAAGTATCACAAGGCCACTCTTCTAGACCGCATAAAGGATTCATGGCGGACGCTACAAGACATAGTTTCAAAGCTCCATCCGTGGAGCCGGAGCATATGTCCAGACCTCACTTAAGTGTGAGGTCCAAGTCTTTCAAAAGTGTCCCTAGGGACGAAGAAGTGCCTCGCAGGCCGAGGGCCTATTATGAAGAGCACATGCATGAGTTTGTACAAGCAGTCCAGAAAGTCTTTTTTCCTGGGATATAGCAGAATATTTGGCACCGGACAGCTTCAAGGTGCCAAAGATGGACACTTATGATGGGACCACAGACCCAACAGACCATCTCTTCCCAGTTTCAAACGGCTATGAGTCTGAAAAACATCCCAGACCCTTTGCGTTGCAAGACTTTCCCCTTATATTTAAGTGAAAAGCCAGGAGATGGTTCCAAGAGCTTCCATCAAAATCTGTGAAGTCTTTTAAACGCTGGCACAGAAGTTCAAGTCACAGTTTGTGTCCAGCACCCCGTTTGTGAAGAACTCATCCCATCTAATGACCTTGAGACAAGGTCCAGATGAATCTGTGTTACAGTACATGCAACGTTTCTCAGATGAGTCGCTGCAGGTCAGTGACAGAAATGAAGGCGTTAAAGCCGCAACCTTCATTAATGGACTTCGAGCTAGTCGCCTCTTCTCCCAACTGGCTGAGGAGGGACCTACAACTCTAAGAGAATGCTTAGAGAAAGCTCACCAGTTTGCCCGAGGAGAGGAGGCCAACAGATTAAAAAGAGAAGCTGAGCATGCCCGGCAAGAAAGCCGACCCAATTCAAAAAAGGAAGATCGGCGCCACGAAGGGAAAAACCATGATCGGCGCAGTGCGTTTGATCGTATAAGCGGTAACAAAGGTGGTAGGGAGGGCTTACCATTGTTGGCCTCGCAGGAGTATATTCTGACCGTCATGGAGAAAGACGGTCTGAGGACAGATCCAGAGCCTCTATATGGGCCTAGGGAAAAAGGAATCCCAAGTACTATTGCCGCTACCATAGAGATATCGGGCATGATACTGAGGATTGCAGGCAGCTGGCTCAGGCTATTAAACGACTTATTGAACAGGGTCATTTAAAATAGTTTTATGACCCTCGATCACGCTTGAACAACCGTCTGGATTTCCACAAAGGCCCCCAGAAAGACAAATGACGTCCAGAATCTCCACTCGGCACCGCAGGGATGAGGATGATGGGGAACAGGGAAGGCGTGGGGCTGTAAGACAACCCCAAGTTAATGCTATTATATATACAATCTCTGGAGGCCCACCTCACTCAGGCCAAGGAGCACCTAGTTCCTCAAGGACCTCATCAGATCCACTAGCTAAAGAGCCAAGATGGCAAGAGAGCTGACTTATGGGCCAGAAGATCCCATTCCTCTAGACTCCAACAACACAGGCTTAGTGATAGAGCTGTGTACACCTCCCTCCTGATAAAGTTGTGCAAGTCCGACGCATTTATGTGGATACCGGCAGTGCCGTAAATATAATGTTCTATCGGATATATCAGCAGCTTGGTCTACCCGATTCCTTGATGAGACCAGTTACCTCGTCCTTGTATGGATTCACTGGAGCCGCGGTGCGGCCAGCAGGTCTGGTTATGCTCAGCTGCAGTTTTGGCAAACCCACTGCCTATCGATGCATATGGATATACTTTTTGGTTGTCAATGATGTATCCCCGTACAACGTCATATTAGGCTGTCCTGACTTGGTGGCGTTAGATGCCATTGTATCACCTTTGCACGTCAGTATGAAGTTTCCTACTCCAGGGGGAGTGGCTACTATACAAGGTGATACACAAGTAGCACAGAGTTGCTACGCTATGGCCACTAAGGGGAATGAATCAGCTCAGCAAGTCAGCCTTGATGAACTGATACCTTCAGACGAGGAGCACTTACAGTCGGATGATGCAGTGAAAGATTTCGTCCTTGATCCGAGCAGACCTAAAAATGTAATAAAGATCGGGACCTCGATGCCATCTGAACTGCTAACTCAGCTGCAGGATCTGCTGAGAGAATTCACGATTATCTTTGTATGGACTGCAGAAGATATGCCTGGGATACCTCCACATCTGGCTGAACACAAACTAAACGTTGATCCTTTGGCAAAGCCTGTAAAACAGAAGAAGCGACATTTCGCACCAGAATGGAACAAAGTCATTGAAGAGGAAGTAAAGAAATTATTGGCTATAAAATTCATTGTTGAAGTGCTTTTTCCAATCTGGTTGGCTAACCCTGTGGTGGTACCCAAACAGGATGAGTCCTGGAGAATGTGTATGGATTACAGTGATCTCAACAAAGCATGTCCAAAAGATTGTTACCACACCAAAAAAATCGACAGGCTAGTAGATTCAACACTTGGGCATGAAATCTTTGATTTCTTGGATGCCTTAAAAGGCTATCATCAGATCCTCGTGGCATTAGAAGATCAAGAAAAGACTGCTTTCATAACTGAGTCAGGTACTTATTGTTATGTAACTATGCCCTTTGGATTAAAGAACGCAGGGGCCACTTATCAACGTCTGGTCAATTCATTGTTCAGTGAACAAATTGGCCGGATATTGGAAGTCTACATTGACGATATGTTAATCAAGACCAGGACTCTTGATCAATATATCAAAAATTTAAGGAAAGTTTTCACTGTGCTGAAAGACTCACGCATGAGGCTAAACCCAAAGAAGTGCATGTTTGGGGTACGTACTGGAAAGTTCTTGGGATACATGGTTTCCAAATATGGGGCAAGCAAACCCTGCTAAAATTGAAGCTATACAAAACATGCATCCTCCTAGGAATGTAAAGGAAGTGTAGAGGTTAACGGGCCGAATTGCCGCACTGAGCAGATTTCTATCCAAATCTACTGAGAGGTCCCTTCCTTTCTTCCAGGTCTTGAAAAAGAAGAAAGCTTTCCAGTGGGACGAACAATATCAAAAGGCCTTCGACGAGCTGAAGTCCCATTTGGCTGAGGTGCTAATGCTTACTTCACCTCTAGCCGGAGAAGAACTATATATATACCTTTCGACGTGCAAAGAAGCAGTTAGTGCAGTTCTGCTCAGGAAGCAGGATAATGTCCAAAGGCCATCTATTTCGCCAGTAAAATTTTACATGGGCCTGAAATAAGATATCCCAATGCTGAGAAGATAGTCTTAGCACTCGTAGTGGCAGCAAGGAAGTTCAGGCCTTACTTGCAAGCTCATCCCATCATAGTGGTCACTAACCAGCCCTTGAAACAAATCTTATCAAGGCCAGACACATCTGGCCGAGCTGCAAAATGGGATGTGGAGCTTGCAGAGTATGATATCCAACATAAATCAAGAACTTCCATCAAAGCCCAGGCCTTAGCAGATTTCTTGGCTGAAGGAATATCCGTGGAGGAAGATATCAAGCAGTCGCTGAATAGACCTTATATGTGGATGGGTCTTCCTCCAAAGATGGCTGTGGAGCAAGACTCTTAATCATCAACCCTAACAAAGAAGAATTTGAGTACGCCTTGCGATTTGACTTTGAATAACCAACAACGAGGCAGAATATGAGGCCCTCATAAAAGGACTAGGCCTCGCGAGAAAGTTGGGGGCAGAACGAATCATCTCCCGAAGTGATTCACAGCTGATTGTTTCTCAGGTCAATGAGGATTACGAAGCCAAAGAGGAAAACATGAAAAAATATTTGGCTAAAGTGCTGCAGCTCGGACAGGCATTCGAGCACTTCAGCATCGAACAGATCCCCAGATTTGCCAATAAGAGAGCTAACGCGTTATCCCGGCTAGCATCATCCACTTCAACAACTTTGGGAAAGAAGATAGTAGTGGAGCTGATAAAGCATCGTGCTTACGATGCCAATGAAGTGCTGCAAGTAGACTATCACAACACTTGGATGGACGAACTCATTAATTTCTTGCAGCATGGAGTTCAGCCCGAGGACAAGCGTGCAGCTCGGCGCCTTTGTCTGAAGGCAGTAAGGTATGCCCTTTTCAACAACCACCTTTATAAAAGATCATTTTCGCAACCTTGGTTGAAATGCGTGACTGAAGAGGAAGGAGACCACATTCTTCGAGAGATGCACCAAGGAATATGCGGAAATCATTCTGGTGCCCGGTCGTTGGCAAGGAAATGCTATCTTACTGGTACTACTACTGTGCCCACTCTGCGGCGGGATGCAGAAGAATTGGTCAGGAAGTGTCCAGCATGCCAAGTCAATGCTCCTATGACACATTTGCCAAGTCAGGAGCTCACCTCTATTTCAAGTTCCTGGCCATTCGTACAGTGGGGGATAGATCTTGTTGGGCCTCTACCGCAAGCTCCAAGATCAGTCAAATTCTTGGTTGTGGCCATTGATTATTTCACCAAATGGGTGGAAGCAGAACCCTTAGCTACAATAACGGGGAATCAGATCAAGAAATTCTTGTGGAAGAACATCATATGTCGTTTTGGCCTTCCACAAGTCCTTATATCAGATAACGGGAAGCAATTTGCTGACGTCCCTGTTAAGAGTTGGTGCGTCGCGCTCAAAATTGAACAGCGATTCACTTCGGTGGCGCACCCTCAGGCTAACGGACAAGTTGAATTAGCCAACAGAACAATCAAGGATAGTCTACGAAAACGTTTATACCAAATTGGAGCAAGTTGAGTAGAGGAGCTCCCAAGTGTATTATGAGCGTACCGAACTACTCCTTCTACCTCTACTAAGGAAACACCATTTTCCTTAGTGTACGGCACTGAGGCAGTCATCCCTGCCGAAATTGGTTCCAGCTCTACCCGAACAGATTATTACTCTGCTGGAATCAATGACCAGGAGTTACGGTTGAATTTGGATGAACTGGAAGAGAAAAGGGAGCGGGCTCATGTCCGCATGGCTCAATACAAGAATCTAATTGCACAATATTACAATTCCCGAGTTCGGCCAATGTCCTATCAAGTGGGGGACTTGGTATTGCATAACAACGAAGCAAGCCATGCAGCACCAACTGGGGCTCTCAATCCTAAGTGGGAAAGACCTTATCGAATAGAGGAGGTGCGCTCAAATGGGGCTTACAAATTACAAACCTTGGAAGGCAAAACTTTACCAAGGACTTGGCATTCTACTCATTTAAGGCTTCTACATCAATGAAGAATTTCTCCTCAGCAGGTCTGGGTGTTTTTCCCAAAGAAGTCTTTCATGGTTTTCTTTTTCTAGCAGTGCTAGAAAAATGTAAATTATTTATTACCATCTGTATTGAGGATTGAATGAAACAATGCTCGTGACAAAGTCGACTTGTGGATCAATCTTTTTGCCTAAATGGATTAAGAGGTTTTACTTCATTGAAAAATTATCATCGGCAAGTTGAAACATGGCTGAGCTGCACTTCAGTCAAACGGCGAAATATTTTACCAGAGCCAAGTGCCGAAGACAAATACTTGCAAGAGTCTTGAAATAGTACAAACTATTAACATAGAGCAAGTCGAAGACAAATACTTGCAAGAGTCTTGAAATAGTGCAAACTATTAACATAGAGCAAGTCGAAGACAAATACTTGCAAGAGTCTTGAAATAGTGCAAACTATTAACATAGAGCAAGTCGAAGACAAATACTTGCAAGAGTCTTGAAATAGTGCAAACTATTAACATAGAGCAAGTAGAAGACAAATGCTTGCAAAAGTCTTGAAATAGTGCAAAATATTAACATAGAGAAATTCGAAGACAAATACTTGCAAGAGTCTTGAAATAGTGCAAACTATTAACATAGAGCAAGTCGAAGACAAATACTTGCAAGAGTCTTGAAATAGTGCAAACTATTAACATAGAGCAAGTAGAAGACAAATATTTGCATAAAGCAAATGAATATGAAACTTCGCAGTACTGAAGACAAACACTTTGAACAATGGAGAAAGAGCAAGTAAAGCTTTGCAGAGCTGAGGACAAATATTTGCATTCACTATTTAGACAAAGCGAATAAGACTTCATATGCCGAAGACAAAGATAGTTAAAGAAACTGAAACAAGTTGAAGAACAGGAGTTGGGAAAAATGGATTTTCATTAAGTATGTGGTCTATTACAACTACAAAAATTACAAGAAAAGGAAAATCATAGACTACTGCCCCTCCTCTTGGTCAGTTGCTCTGAGGTCCATGCCTTCCTTGAATTGTTCAAGGAGTTTGTCAAATACGGCTTCGGCCTCAGAATTGTGAAGATCGGCAAGTTCAGGGTGCTCCTTATCCAGATCTGGATAGACTTCTCGGCAGGCGTCAATTGCACAAGTTTGTCCCATGGCTAAAACAGCAGCTTGCATCTTCATCAAATTCTCTTCAAAGTATTGGGATGTCCTGAACTCAGCAACTGCAGACGTCTTGATCTCTTCAGCTTGAGACTCAAATTGTGACATGAGCTCAGCTTTGCTCTTCTTCTCTGCTTGGAGTTGCTGAGCTAGGTCATCCTTAATCTTCTTCTCTGCTGCATGCCGCTGAGCCAGTTCATCTTTTATCTTTGATTTGCTTCAGATTGGCTCTTTAGCTGGGACATTTCTTGTCCGGCACTATGGAATCCCTTCTGAGAGGACTCCAACTCAGCCTGGGTCTTGGCAGATTCCAGCTCTAAGTCAGAAATCACCCTCTTCAGTTCATCCACTTGTGAATTGACCACCGCTAGCTGAGTGTCGGACTCCTCTTTTCCTTCTCTCAGATTTGAATTTTCAGACTTTAAGGAGTCCAACTCTGATTTCGTTGAGTCCAGTTCTAACCTCAACGTCTTCAGCTCAACGTCCATCTCATCAATTCTAGAATCATTGGGCCTTGCCATCTCAGCCAACTCATCATTGACCCTCTTCAGCTCGGCATTTTCCACAGAAAGCTTCACCGCCAAGCTACGCATCTCCTCAGTCCTCCTCAGCATGTCACACTCCTGAGCATAGTACTGCAACAACCAACATGGTCAAGTCATCATTTCAACAATCTAAGTAAAATGACTGTAGGATTCAAAAGAAACTCACCAAGGACATGTTTCTGAAGTATGTATCAAAGGCAGTTTCCCAGTCCTGGCGTGCAAAAAGATCTCCATCCACGGGCAGCACTGGCAAGTCTGCCAACTTTCTTGCCACACCCGGATGAGCTGCAGAGTCAGTAATCCTGTACACTATGTTTCTCCACTCACGGCGGTTTTGATTCGAGGGCTCCCCCTCAAATGGAGCTTTCCCGCAAGGATGTCAGGGGGAAGCCTCTCCTAAAGTGATCACAACCCTTCCAGTGGGGGCATCTTTTAGATCCCTGATGATTGTCCCCCTGCAGGAGAAATTGGGGCCGCCGGGGCTTGAATGGAGACTGGCACAGCAGAGATTGCATCATCAGCTGGGGTGGCCAGGACTGGATCAGAAACAGGTGCCTCAGGAGCTCGGACGTCATTGGTTGGCGCATCTGGAGGAATCACTTTGGCTTGTGGAGCCTTGATGATGACCTTTGGAGGAGGGGCAGTCTTCTTGACACTTCCCCCAGCTTTTGCCACGGATTTGGAAGGCAAGGCTGGGGCCCATAAGCTTTCTTCTTCAGTGACTGAGCTGCAGCCTGAAGAGACTTCTTGGAGGAAGAAGTGCCAATAGAAGTTTTAGCTGCAATGAAAAACTCAAGATTAGAAGCGCTGAAATCAAATTAATGAAATGACAGCAATATCAACAACAATGTTCCTCCTTTTACCTTGTTTCGTAGGAGGAGCAACTGGGGGAGCAGGCAGGGCCTTTGGAGAAGGCTGAGTAGAGGAAGAGGTTGATTTCCTCCCTCTTTCTCTTCTTGGGAACCATTTTCTTCAAATTTGTAAGACGTTCAGACACCATGGTTCCTGCAAAACGCAACAATAAACCAGTCAAAAGATATGCACAACATCAAGAACGGTCAATACACTTCTAAAGCATGTAAACATACCCAAGATTAAAGCCAAGGCAGAAGAGCCCAGAGTCTCAAATTGAGAGGGCCCCATGTGGTACTAGTCAGCCGCCTTTACAACTGACCTGTCCACCATCTTCCAGTCAATGGCCTGTGGAAGACGCAGTAACCTTGAGGCTTCATCGCAAAACCTCTCGCTTGGCCTCTTGTTATCTGCACGGTCAGATTTCCATAGGGTTCTCCCCGGTAACCCTATGGCCTTGATGAAGAAAAACCTCCCCTTCCAATTCTTGACAGAAGAGGGGATGTTTATAGCATGGTTAATAGCTTTATTAGGATGTCTCCTACTAAAGTAATACCAGCTTTCTTTGTGCTTACACACAAACATCCCCCTAAAGACATTTAAATCAAAGTCAACTTCAGCTGCTCTCAGGTAGAGCAGATAACTGGCGATGAATTTTAAACCGTTGGGCATAATTTGTGAAAGTCTGAGATGGTAAAAGTCAAGAATTTGGAGAAGAGGGCCAGGGACAAGAAGGTCAAACCCTGTCCTAAAGTATTCTTCATAAACTGCCTCATACCTGGCGGGTGGATCATAGACAGATTGGTGAGGAAGAGGCAAAATTGGAGAAAAAATATCTGTATCAATATTAAACTCATTGCAAAAATGAAGGATATCAGCCATTTTTAAAGTACAGGGTGAACCCTGCACTATCGGAGAAGAAGAACCCCTGTCAAGATGGCAGGGGTACTAAGGCGGAGGATGTGGTGGCAACCGAAGAAGGTCCGCCAGCAGGGCGTAACCTTCTTAAAGGCTGGTTGTCCTCATCAGAATCAGGTTTTTCGTGAAGGATTGAACCTCACGGTCACTTTCCAAATCATCTGGGTAAGAGGGAGTATACATATTCTGGGAATCCGAAGAAGAAGGGGTTGTAACAACGAAAGTCATGAGTAAATTGAAGGAATGCTTACAGAAGATGAAGGGTTGAGCTGAAGGGAAGAGCACTGGAGTAAGATGAAGAAAGGCTTCAGAGACGGAGAAGATGAACATAAAATGCAGAAAGAAGAAGAAGAAAAGAAAGGCTTAGGGTAATTACCTCTATTATAAGTGAAAGAAAACGAAAGGTCACAACTTTTCGTTTGAAAATTCTGAGAGGCAGAAATTTAAGTTTTTCCCCCTCGGGAGCTGAAACCGCCGAAAAGATAATGATGAGGTGTTGGAATTAGCGCTTACATTAAAAGCGGGAATTACTGCGCAAACAAAAGGATAATCGCATAGTTAATGAAGATCCGCCACGTCACAAGTTCATTAGAACAAGATTTGTCCACCTTCGCAGTTCAGCTCAGCCACACAAAATCTGGGGGCAAATGATAAACCATAATTAAATCGTCTGTTAGTCAACAACAGTCAGCGGTTCAACCCCAGTAGCTCAGCACTCAAGTACTGCAATTCAGCAATACAGCGCCCAAGCATGGATGTTCAGCCTTGGCTGCACCTCAACGGGGCATCATTATACTATCGAAGAACATGCCAAGGTTTGCATCTCGGCACCAACTTCAGCCTATGTCCAAGTGTCGCACTGCATATCACTTCAGCCGGGTCCAACTATGCACTTTTGCAAGGTCTAATCCTACACTTCGGCAAGGTTTGATTGTGCACTTCAGCAAAGGTACCAAGCACGACATTACTTCGTGGGACCCTTGAACAGGAGTGCGATCCGACTATAATGACTACAGATGGTTATTTAGTCTAAACACGCCAAGGTCATTCCAGCCAGCCTATAGGTTACATCAGCCAGGCCGGCCTATTAGTCTCATCAGTCAGGCTACTAGTCACATCAGCAGACCTACAGCGTCCTAGGCCTTCTGCCCCAAGCAAACATCTTATCCGCTATCAGAAGCCAAAGGCGGGAAAAGGACTATAAAAGCAAGCCAACCAAGACACAGAAAGGGATCCGGAATTAAAACATTCACACCCTAAAGTAAGTTCATACACTTTGCTCTTCGGCCCATACTGTGAGAAGTTTTAAATTCACCATTTAAATTATAATCTCAGAGATATATGGCCCAAACTGACTTGAGCGTCGGAGGGTTTTTCCTGGGGCCAACCCCCCGGGACCTCTGACCCGTGCTCTCTTGTGCAGGATATATTAGAGGCTATTCCAGCTATAATTTCGAGCCCAGTCAACAACTCTCTAAGTTAACTGACAGAGCTAATTTGAGGTCGTCTAGACCCTTGGTGAAGATTCGGCTTCATCAATCAGCTTGACTGCTAATGAGTTAAAAATCGACTCAATCATATCGTCCGTCAAACTTGTCGAGTTACATTGAGTTTTGAAAATGTTGAGGTTTTCATATATAAAGGTCATTGAAATATTTGATCATCTGTCTGATTTGTCTGAGTTATAAGACATCGTAAGGTGCTACCTTCTTGACGACAAAGGTTGACATCATTTTGCTTGTGCGACCATCCAGCAAGAAATGGCTTCGGATCGGGTAATATCCATACCGGCGATAACGAACTTATTCATTATTTGATTGTTAATCAGTATAATTATGACAAATAGGAATTGATTTCGTTTTTGAATCGAACTATATGTTTGAAATAGGAAACTCAAAATGCTTTCTGCCCCACTTTTAGTTTCATCAACTAATAGTCCCTCCCAAATAGCATGTCAGTTTTGGTTTCTCTAACTTTAACCGTGCCTATAGTTCTCGTTCTACTGCATCTTAGTGGTTTATTGATTCATTATCTGATTATTGAAATTAGAGCATTTTTTAGTTCTTCTTGTATTGTTAGTTATATTTTTTTTTATTAGTAAGAATAATTCTGAAATATCACAAATTTGTGAAATATTCGATTAGAAGGTGAGCATGTTTTTGAGGTGTTTAAAAAGAAGTGACTTCAAATATGTGGAGCGAGTAACCAAGTACCAAGATCACAAGCAGTTATTTATTTCATATTAATTTTCCCAGAGATTCTCAATCTTACACTAGTAAAAATGGAGTACCGGAACACTGTTTGTTGGCCCATGGTCCTGATTAGGGCTTATACACTATTCGGCTAGGCTATTTTTACACCACGATGGTTTCGTCCAGTATTGTTCGAAACCTATAATTTTTTGTCATTAAGTTTGACATTAATTTTCTGTGTGTGTTATCCAGTTGACCAAAAAGGAAAAAACTGGACGCTGACTATTTGGTCATTCAATATCATAAGATGTACCACTACGCACAAGGCATTTGCCTCTTAAAGCTTAAACGTGTACACAAGAAAAAAAATATCTCATATACTTAGAGGTTCCCGCCTATGGCGGTATATTGGGTCGGATGTACGTAAACATATCCATGTGTTAGAAACATACAGAAGTTGTTTCCCGATGACCCATAATAAACATTGCTTCAATTCGTGTCGACTTACAGGTACTTCACAATATACGAAGCGCATCCAATTTAGTGAGTCATTTTGCTTTATTCCATCATATTCCAAAATCAAAAAAAATATGTGTCTTTGACTTAACTGGAAATGAAAATAAAAGATATATATATATATTATATATATATATGTATGTATATATATTATGTATATATTATATTGTATGTATGTATGTATTGTATGTGTTTGTATATCTGTGTGTGTATGTATGTATGTGTTTGTATATATGTGTGTGTGTGTGTATATATATATTGTATATGTATAAAACACAAGGCAATCGATGGAGCCTAAGGCATGACTTGAATCATGTGTCAGAAATGAACGATAAAAACTCAACCAATGTATGAAAAGATGAAACCGGCAACTTAGTCCATGTGATAATAGCTGAAAGATCGAAACTTAAAAAATCCGAGGTGACTAGTGTTAGGTCTATAACAAACACTCTAGAGGGGGTGAATAGAGTATTGGATAATTTTGCGAAATTTTTCTGATTTTTGGCTTTCTTTAACTCAAAAATTCAAAATCAAAGCAAAATGGGAGATGACAGACAATGAATGAATGACACCGGATTTACAGTGGTTCGAATCGTAATGATTCTACTCCACTACCACTTTGTTGCCAAAATGGATTTTCAACAACTACCCTTCATATTAAAGCTAATAAGAACAACAACAGCAATACTTACACTGACAACTTAGTGTAAGCAACTACAACAACGACTTCTTGCACAAAACACCTTTGTGCAAAGCAAGAACAACTTCTTGCTACCTCACAACTTCAACAAAGTTCTCTCAAGAACTTTCTCAGAGTGGGTTAAAGGAAGTAGTGGGGATCACACTTTCTCACTAGTCCAAACATAAGCAAGAGATCAAATGTTTATGGTTCATCTTGTATTAGACTCACTATCTCTCAATCTACAACAATGAAGAACAAAGAAATGCTTAACAAGCTTTAAACACTTTTACACATATGAGAGAAGTATACAATAATGAAGAATGAAGCTTGATGATGGTGAAAGTGTGTATTTGCCTCATCTGAGCTTCTTCTATTTATAGGAGGTGCTCACCACGTTTTTGGATCCTCCCCCATGTCTTCAACTTCATCAAATGCCAAGACAATGTCCAATTTGTTTTTCGCCATCCTATGAAGTGATTTGATCCTCAATTGCCAACCTAGAATAGTTTGGACATGGATATAATAGACAAGGAAGCATGTGTAATGCTAAAGAAAAATCCACAAGAAATTTGACCAAGATTGAAAAGAGAAAACACCATGAATCTCCCTTGGATGATGTTCCAACTATCATAAAAATTTGAATTCTTAGGGACATCAATCGATCGAAGTGTCTGCCTTGAGAGATCGATATACTCCAGAGAGGTTCAGTTCTGAATCTGTCTGACATCGATCGATTGAAGTCTCTTCTGGAGAGACTGGCGTGACATCGATCAATCGATTTCTCCTGGACTAAGAGAATGATGTCTTCTAGAAAGGTTCCAGTTTGAACCTGTCTGACATCGATCGATCGAAGTCTCTCTTGGAGAGACTGAAGTGACATCAATCGATCGATGTCCCCAATCTTGAGGGTTCGATGTCTGACAGAGAGGTTCTGATTTTGAATCTCTGCCACATCGATCGATTGAAGTCTCACCCTTAGAGATTGAAGTCACTTCGATCGATTAATGTCCCATATTTTGAGAGATCGATATTGGACAGTAAAGTTCCAACCTTAACCCTTTCTAATATAGTGTATGTTTCTCTCATTTTGCATCACATACCAAGTGTAAATTTAACTCATTTAAAACATCTTTACATCATCAAAACATTTTATATCTCCACAATCTCTCCCTTTTTGAAGATATCCAAACTCCCCCTCAACGTGATCTTCCCAAAACCAATGAATATGATGAAAGTGTCAAAATCTCTCTCTCAGCCAAACCATACATCAAGTGCAAGTGCATCATGCCATATTTTCAGTTTACATGGATCACTCAACTTATGTGCCAAACATGCCACAATTTTAAGTAGACAAGCATATTATACATTTCCATCAAGCAAGCAAGCAAGCACTAACAACATCAATGTAGGCATATACCAATCAATGTAAGCATACCAATACTAATTTCTCCTTTTTTTTGAAAGCATCAAAAACCAATAATGGAGGATAAGCAAAATATCATTAATATACCACGAAGTTTAGATGCACAATAAAATTTAACTTCTAAGCCTTATCCTATAGCTAAGAGGGAAATGGAGAGAACTAGGAGAGCTATTCTTCATCAAAGGAGAAGGCTAATGGGAATGCATGCCTTGAGTTTTGCCTTGAGCTTGTTTATTTCTTCTCAATTATAGAAGCTCGCTTCTTGAGGCTTGCATTTTCCTTCTCAAGGTCGTCAATCGAACTTGTTTCTTTGTGAGGTCTTCTCCCATTTGATCTTAAAAATATAGCTCGTTAATTTCATCATCAGCATCAAATGGTAACTTGGAACCACTTTCCTCCTCCATCGGGGCTTTTTCCTTATCCACTCAGAAGGTAGGGCTTGGTTGAGATTGAGGTTGAGGGTGAGGTTTAGTGGGAGGCTCGGTAGGATGTGTTGGAGGAATGGGTTCTTCAGTAGGGACGTTTTCGGTCTCTTCCTCTTCAAATTCATTTTGACAGCCCATTCTTTGTGCTTTTTTGTGGGATTTGTGGATTTGTTGGATGTTGGCCTTGATATAATAGTCTTTAGTGGCTATCTTTTCTTCATGATCTTCATCCAACACCACATTCGCCTTTCTTAGCAATCTATAAGTTAGATTGCTATGTGGGAGCATTTTTTGACTTCTTAGTAACCACCTCCAACACATTTACAAAGAATATTTCTCCAAAGTTTAATTAATCTCTCATGGCTATTCGATAGACAATGTAAAAATCTAATTTACTTGGGAGTTTAGACGACTTACCATTGACACAAAAGGTGACAATGGCAAGCAAAACACGATAAACCAAAGGCATATCGTTAGTGTTTCAGGTGGGATGGAAGCCAAGGAAGGTTTTGACTTCGTCTTCGGACACCTTGTACTTGTAATTATCTCACTTATAAGGATCAAAATCGTCCACACCCTCATCAGGAACACCAAGAAGGTCATTTATTGTTTTCGTGTCAAACGCAACAAGTTGACCATCTACAACCAAATTCAATGAAAATGGCATTTTATTTAAATATTCTACCCATAGTTTAACATAAAACAATCGTGTATACCGGGTAGACATACTCATCTCCGAAGCATCCAAAATAGGTCTCCATTTTTTATCATCAAACTAATTGATGATCGGTCTCAATTCCTCATTGCTCAAAATTTCTTGAATTTTGATCAATTTCAATGGAATTGTAGACCTCTTATTGTTCTCCCATTCATCAAACAATACTTGAGCGCTAAGTGATATATGTACAAATTTACCTGGACCAATTGGCTCTATTAAGGCATGCTCATATTCGCCGGACTTGAGCTATGGGAAGTTGTTAAGCACAAGTCTTTCCCTCACCTCGGCCAACATGTCTTTTTGAGAGAGGTCCGCTCTTTTCCATAGTCCCTTTGTTTTTAGAGCGAGTTGGGACTCATGGATGGGATTGTTGTGGAACTTCTTCCTCTTCATGAGAAGTTCTTAGTCTTTTGGAGGTACTTTTGCTTTTTGGTGCCATTTGAAGGTAGGGCACGAGATTATTCAAGCAAATGAATGAAGATTCAGAAATTTCAAGTAGAAATCAACTAGGTTGAGAAGGAATTTATGTTTGTTGCAAAGATTTTGAGGCAACAAGGTCGGAACTTTGAAGAGAGGGCGTTTCTGGGGACTGAAATCGCAATGTAGAAGATGAAGAAATGAGGAGTTTCTGATTTTTGCAGGTTTTATACCCCAGCGTCCGATGACACCAATCGATTGATGTCATGGACTTCGATCGATCGATGTCTGGCACATAGATCGATCGATGTCAGATTTTAACTTCAGTCTTTCAGCAGCAGCTGCATAGATCGATCGATGAATGCTTAATCCTGACTGTTTGTTAATTTTGACCCTCTAAACATTGTTGATCATTCCTAATCTCGTTCTAATAAATTCGAATCTCTCGGTAGAAATGGATTTGGTGAAAATATCAACTAGTTGGTCATTCGTTGGAACAAATTAAACACAAACCAAACCCTTTTGAATACAATCCCTTATAAAGTGATGTCTTACTTCAATATGTTTGGTCCTATTATGGTGTACCAGGTTTTGTGCTATACTTATGGCTGATGTGTTGTCAAATAAGATAGGAACTTTGTCAAACTTGACATTGTAATCATTCAAGGTGTTTATCATCCAAAGTAGTTGGGCATAACATGAAGCGGCCGACACATATTCGGATTCCGCCGTTGAAAGTGACACACTATTTTGTTTCTTGGAGAACCAAGAAACTAAGTAATCTCCAAGGAATTGACATGTCCCGGATGTGCTTTTCCTATTAACTAGGTTTTTGGTGTAGTCGGAGTTACTATACCCTCTTAAGTCAAAGTACTCATTTTCGGGATAAAATAACCCAAAGTTCAAAGTTCCTTTCAAATACCTAAATATACGTTTAATGGCAACTAAATGAGATTCGTTAGACATACATTGAAATCTAGCACATAATAACACAGCATGCAAAATATCCAGTTTACTAGCGTTTAAATAAAGTAGACTACCAATCATACCCCTATGTTTGGTTACCTAAATCGGCTTTCCTTTTTCATCTTTGTCAAGCTTTGTGCTTGTGCTCATCGGTGTGCTTGCACTTCTTCCATCCTCAAACTTGTATTTCTTAAGTAGATCCTTGGTGTACTTCATTTGGGATATTATACTCCATCTTGAGTTTGTTTGATTTGAAGTCCAAGAAAGTAATTGAGTTCACCCTTCATGTTCATCTCAAATTCTCCTTCCATCAACTTAGCAAAATGCTCACAAAGAGAATCATTAGTGGCACCAAATATAATATCATCCATATAAATTTGAACAAGTAATTGATTGTTTCCCTGTTCTTTAATTAAAAAAGTAGTGTCGACTTTTCCTTGTTTCCATTTCCAATGGAGTCAAGGATACACTCTTCCTTGACTTTGGAATATGATGGAATAAAGCAAAATGACTCACTAAATTGGCTGCGCTTCTTATATTGTGAAGTAGCAGTTGATCGACATAACTTGACGCATCATTATGGGTCATCGGGAAACAACCTCTGTGTGTTTCTAACACACAGGTATGGTTGCGTACATCTGACCCTTCATACCCCGCTATAGACGGGAGCCTCTAAGGCAATGGGTAATGTTGTTGTTGTTGTTGTTGTTGTTGTTGTAATGTCGACTTTTCCTCTTGAAAATTATTTTCAAGTAAGAGGTTACTTAATCTTTTATACCATGCCGTAGGAGCTTGTTTAAGTCTATAAAGGCCTTTTTGAGTTTAAATACATGATTTGGATAATCACAATTTTCAAACCCGGTGGTTGAGCTGCATACACTTCTTCTTGAATTATACTATTCGAGAAAGTGGATTTCACATCCATTTGATATAGTTTGAAATCCTTATAGCACGCATAAGCTAATAGCATCCTAATAACTTCTAATCTAGCTACATAGGCAAAAGTCTCATCATAGTCTATACCCTCTTCTTGTTTATATGCTTGAGCTACTAACCTAGCTTTGTTTCTAGCGATATTTCCTTTATCATCCATTTTATTTCTAAATACCCATTTAGTGCCAGTTATGTGGTGATCACTAGGTTTTGCCACTAATTCTCAAACATCACTTCTTTCAAATTGATTTAATTTTCTTGCATGGCTAATACCCAATCTTCATCATTTATAGCCTCTTTTATATTTTTAGGCTCAACTTGTGAGATGAAAGCATTTTCATTAAATTTTCTCCTAGTCAATATGTTTTGACTTGTTTCTCCTAATACCAACTCTCTTGGATGGTCTTTCTTATATTTATATGAATCCGGTAAATTTGAAGGTTCTTCTTTCACTTCTTCATCTTCAACCTTAGGTTCATTTTTAAGTGGATCAATCCTAAGGTCAATGACAATATTTTCTTTTGGATTCTCAAATTTTTCTATATGACTTACTTCAATTATTTCTTCTTCATCATTATTTATGTATGGTTTATCCTCAAGGAGTTCACTAACTTAGCATGAATTGATTCTTCAACTTTCATACTTCTTTCGTTATATACCCTAAATGTCTTGCTAATTTGAGCATATCCCATAAAGATTCCTTCATCCGCTTTGAAATCGAGTTTATCCAAGCTATCTTTGGTGTTAAGTATAAAACACTTACAACCAAATACCTTGAAATAACCAATATTAGATACTCTACCTTTCCAAAGCTCATAAGGAGTCTTTTCAAGAGATGGTCTCAAGTAAACTCTATTTATTACATGACAAGCAGTATCTACTGCTTCAGCCCAAAATTACTTGGGTAGCTCAAATTTATTTAGCATGGCTCTACTCATTCCTTAAATTGTTCTATTCTTCCGTTCTGCAACACCATTTTGTTGAGGAGTTCTTGGAGCCGAGAAATTGTGTCCATACCCTTTGGATACACAAAATTCTTGAAACTCACCCTCAAACTCATCACCTCTATCACTTCTAATTTCTTTAATGGTGTCTTCATTTTGATTTTCTAATCTCCTACAAATTTTTATAAACTCTTGACATGCAACATTCTTTTTGGCTAAAAACATGGCCCAAGTGTACCTAAAGAACTCATCTACCGCTACAAAAGTGTGATGTTTTTCACCTAGACTTGCCGTACCAAAATCCTCATACAAATCCATATGAAGCAATTGTAGAGGTTTGGTGGTGGAGATTTCACTTTTGGGTTGAGGCTTGCTTTAAAAAGCTTTGTCTTTTGACAAGTGTCATATAAGCCATGGTTTTCGAAATTCAATTTTGAAAGACCTTGGACCTTTTCATTTTTGCAAACCTTTTTGAAATTTTTGAAACTAATATGTCCAAGTTGTCTATGCCATAGTTGTGTCAAATTATTTTTGGCAACTAGACATGAAACCTTTTGTGATATCAAATCATGTGTGCTAAATTTATAAACATCATTTTTCCTTATAGCCTCAAAAATGATTTTATCATTCTTTTTCACAATGCATTTTCTTTTCATGAATTCAACTTGAAAATTAGCATCACATATTTGGCTAACACTTATCAAATTATACTTAAGATCTTCTACATATAATACATTATTAATAGTGAAAGAGGAGTTACCAATTTCTCCATGTCCAAGGATTTTGGCTCTCCCATTGCAAAAATGCACCGTTCCATCATCTTGGAGCTTGAGTTTGGTGAACAAGGTTTTGTCTCCGGACATGTGTGTTGAACATCCGCTGTCCATGAGCCATTTGGTTCCTTCTTCTTTGGCTACTCCATTTATCTTGAGAACCTTACAAAATCAAGAGATTTATGCATTGGTACCATTTGATGGTTGGGTCATTTAGGGTCAGCTTGTTGACCCTTAGGCTTCCAAACATACATACTACCAAATCTAGCTTTACATGCACTCTTCACATATCCCACTTTGTTACAATGAAAACAAGTGGTCACGTGTCTTGATTTATAAGATGATGACACATGTTGTGTTTTTCTCTTATTTGTCTTTTCTGTAATGACTTGGGCTTAATGGAGGAATGTGATGAGTTAAATTCTAAACCGGATTTATCATTTCCCATTCTTTGATTTCCAAGCAATTTGTCTAGGTTATTTTTACCATCGGTTAGTTTTTGTAAGACTATTATTAATTTCTCACATTCCTTCCTAATCTCCATATTTTCTAGAGCTACGGTTTTATGGAAAATGATGTCATGATCTTGATAAATCAAAATATTATCATGCAAACTTTTATTTTCTAAAATGCACTTTTTAAATTCTTTCTTCAAGTGTTTATATTTTAAATTCAGTTTTTCAAAATCATCTTGCAAGTCTCCTATTTCATCTTGTAAATTAGAAGAGTTAGACTTTACCTCAAGGTCATTCTCAATTGCCATAAGACAAGTATGGTGTGCTTTTGAATTCTTAACTATTGCAACAAGTCCAACATCCTTGTCTTCACTTTCTTCTCCTTCCAATTCGAAAAGAAGATCATCTCACATGGTTATATCCACATTTAAGGCTTTCTTCTTATGAGGGAAAATCTTCTTTTCTTGTTTTTGCAGCTCCTTGACATGGCGATCGGTAACGAAGTGACCGGTGTAGAGAAAAAGGGGTTTGAGTGATTACAAAATACATGATTTAAATAACGCGTTACAAAGAAATGCATGACATATTTTATGACATGACACGTTGTTGCATAAAACTTGCCTTATATAGTTCATATATAATGTTGTCGTACTAACGAGCCATGAAGCTTTATTGAACTATTTTCAGGTGCCATCATTAATAAACTAAGCTAGTTCATTAAGTAAAGTACTTAGTTAATTAAACTAAGTAGTCCACTAAAGGAAGCCATATTTGGAAAAGGCACAAAGGCAACAAGTTGAAGAAATGAAAGTTCTCCACTCCTTCATGCTACACGTTTTCAACATATATATATATATTCAGATTTTTTTAAAAAAAAGGCACATACACATATATTCCAACGTATTACCGACACGTTATATATTTTGCATACGTACGTTAACGTTACACCACTATATTTAACTCATATTTATGAGTATATTCAGGTCTTATATCATACGATATAAGTCATGGTGATGACAAATTTATTACGACACGTTAAAAGGTTCTAAACCAAAAATTATTGTATCGGGTGAATACCGAAACTTTGCCAACGTGTCACGTACTTGCCATATATAGATGGCCAGCCCCTACACTTCAAAATAGCCACAAATTTCGTGGCTTACATGGTATGTACAACCATAAAATCATTCCATGTTGGCACACACAAATCACCCTCAATTAAGGTCAAATTGTGGAGATTCCAAATTCAATTTTGTCACATGGTTAGGCGCCTTTTTAGATCAGACTAAGTGCTGAATATTAAGTTTAATTTATGTATATTATGTGTAACATAATATATAACATGTGCAAAAATTTGGAATTTAATCGAAGAAAAATCGGGTAATTGACAAACGTCGAAAATTCGGTTTTCTACGAACACAACACATGGAACATTTTTGGCATGGCATATAACATGTATCTAGACACTTTTTACATACTTCATACATTCTAAAGTGTTCTAGAAAAATCAATTAAGGGCTGATTGGAATATACCGTATGTGTATAATTATATGTGCACTATTTTACAAAGTTTGCAAAAATAAAATTCAGCACATGTATACTCTTCATCACACGTCCAGACAGCCATGTTGGAGCATATGTGGAGCTTTGTTGGCATCTTGATTGGCCAAGAATGAAGCATACAATGTTTGTGACATAAAGAAAGGAGCTACACAAGGTAACATTTCAAACTTTGTCACATTTGTGACACATGCTGAAAATTCAGCATGTGTAAAATAGAGATGGCCGATTTTTTACACTTAATGAACCATATTTTACTATCTTGAATCATGTGGATTAATTGAAAGATGTTATGGCAATGTTTTGAATATTTTATGGAAATAAATAAAGTGATATTTTCAAATATCACACATGCTGAAAATTTCAGCATGTGTGTAATGTACTTGGCCGAATTCATGGCCCTATTGGTGACTAATTTTTATTCCAAATTTAGTAGAAATTTGTTGTACTAAATGATGATTGATTTCTTCTTTATTTTCAAGGAATGTATCAAATGCAAACTTGGCAACAATTTGAATAAAGTGCGAATGTTGCACATGCTGAAATTTCAGCATGTGGAGAGGTGTAATGGCCGATTTTTCAAGGAAATGGGTGATTATTTGTCTTGCTAATTATGTGGGATGATTATGTGACTTATGGAAATAATTTAATGGCTAATTGGCACATGCTTTTTAAGGTTTATTTTCAGATTTATCTAGTCATCAAATGATGACAACTTCCATCCAATCAATGAGTGCCAAGTAAGCAAGAGCTTAATGATCATCCAATGAGGAGTTGCCAAGTAAGCAAGGAAATGTCACAATGATGCAATATACTCTTCTAAGGACTTAGAAGATAATTTTCAAGAGGAAGACCAAGCATCAAGGGGGCGGCCATATGGAGATAAAATGGAAAGAAGAGAGCAAACAAAATAAAATAACAAGTCTTGCAAATTCAAAGTGCAAAAACGTGTTTCATCTCTCTTCTACACTCTCTTTCTTTCTTCTCTCTAAAAGCCTATTGTATTCATATTCATACATCTTGAATAACCTTCTTACATACCACCCTATACTCTTTATTGTTGTAAAAGATTGATCAAGTTGTGATCAATCTTGCACTTGCAAGGTGGTGGTGTTCGTGATCGTTGTATTCACATACAAGGTTTGTAAAGGGTTAGAGTTGGTGTGTAACTCCATCAACCCTATGTGGTAAGGTGTTCTTTGTGTTTTGTGATTAGTGCTAACCGAAGAAGTTGTCCTCGAAGACTAGAGTGGGTTGTTTTAATCGAACCAGTATAAAATTCCTGGTGTTATTTACTTTCAGCACTTACTTTCAGTTTCAACACTGTGCATCGTTTTTCATCACGTTATTAAAAATAGCAAAAGAATTTTAAAAATCACAAAACTTTCCAGAATCATAGCCACACGTCTTAAGGTTAATTTGGCGCAAATGGACAAGGATAAGTCATCCAAACGTTTACAGTTCTGAGACTAGTGCAGTCTGATTTTCAGACTTGCAAAGGTTGAGATTTTGATTGTGTTTGACTATCTTCCCAAAAGAATTTTTCAAAACTGTTTCAACCCAATTAAACACAACTAATAATAGGTTAGTCATTAAATTTTCAGAGCATTTGGAGTCACGGTTTAATTGGAATTAATTTTTCAAATCAGATTACCGTTTCTGGCAGATTTGTGCAATCTGACCACAAACGATTTTTAAAGGGTTTGATCTGAAATTTTTAGGGGATACTCAGAACATCTGAGACTAAGATCTCTTCAAATTTCAGAATTTTTGAAGACCTGTAACCTAGTTTTCAAAACGTTTCAAAACAGGTCCTGAAAACAGAAACTGTTTTCAGAAGTTGGGTTTTTGGTCTAAAACAATTTTAAAAACCACATTTTCTGCACCCACTATTCAACCCCCTCCCCTTCTAGTGGTGCCTTGAAAATCCTACAACCGGACCGACCACACCTATAGCAATTTTCACTTGCTTCTTTATCCTTGGGTGGTCTCTTGAAAAAGTCCCTTGCTTGGGCCTTGTTTCTTGTGGTCATTCTTCTAAATTTTCTAACAAGAAGAGCAGCTTCCTCATCCGATTCATCAGACTCTGCCACCAATCCTTTATATGATGCTTGTGTGGGCTTGATAAGGTTCATCCGATTTTGCTCATCAATAAGAATTTTGAGTAAAAAGATTACCGAATAGCTCATCAAGGGTAAGAGTCTTGAGATTCTTTGATTTGGTGATGACGGTGAATTTAAGTGTCCATTCTCTTGTCAAAGAGTTAAGAAATTTTAAGACAAGGTCTTCATTTGAGATTTTCTTGTCTACCATAGAAAGTTGATTCACTATTTGAGTGAATCGGTCAATAGTCTCCTCAATCTTTTCACCACTCTTCATCCTGAACATTTTATATTCCTTCATAAGCATTAGTATTGTGGTCATTCTTACTTGCTCAGTCCCTTCATGTATCATTTCCAGCCTTTTCCATGCTTCATGGGCTGTTTCTAGACCTTGAAGTCTTATGAGCTAGCACTTAAAAGAATATCGAATGCTTTACCGTTAATGGAGAAGTTTATCTTCTGTTCATCGGTGTAGTTGATTCTCCTTTTGAATTTGTAACCATAGGAACTTCGATTCCTTTGGTAACAGCTCTCCATATATCAAATCCACAGTCTTTCAAATGATTTATCATTCAAAATTTCCACAAGAAATAATTGTGGACATCAAACATAGGTGCTTTAGTGTTTGATCCTGAGAATAGTGCATTAGGCTTGGAAGTTGAAGTGTAGAACGAAAAGGTTGTCATTGCCATGATCTTTAACCTTGCTACTTGTAAAGATCGGCCAAGCAATCAAAGTTAGGCTCTGATACCAATTGTTAGGTCTGTAACAAACACTCTAGAGGGGGAGGGGTGAATAGAGTGCTGGACAATTTTGCGGAATTTTTCTGATTTTGGCTTTCTTCAACTCAAAAAGAATTTAAAATCAAAGCGAAAACGGGAGATGAGAGACAATGAATGAGTACACTGGATTTAGAGTGGTTTCAATCGTAAATGATTCTACTCCACTACCGCTTTGTTGCCAAAGTGGATCTTCAACAACTACTCTTCTTACTAAAGCTAATAAGAACAACAACAACAACAATGCTTACACTAACAACTTAGTGTAAGCAACCACAACAACGATTTCTTGCACAAAACACCTTTGTGCAACTACAACAACTTCAGCTCTAAGCAAGAACATCTTCTTGCTACCTTACAACTTCAACAAAGTTCTCTCAAGAACTTTCTCATAGTGTGTTAAAAGAAGCAGTGGGGATCACACTTTCTCACTTGTCTAAACACAAGCAAGAGATCAAATGTTAATGGTTCTTCTTGTGTTAGACTCACTATCTTTCAATATACAACAATGAAGAACAAAGAAAGGTTTAACAAGCTTTAAGCACTTTTACATATAAGAGAAATATACGACAATGAAGAATGAAGCTTGATGATGGTGAAAGTGTGTATTTGCCTCATCTAAGCTTCTTCTATTTATAGGAGGTGCTCACCACGTTTTTGGATCCTCCCCTATGTCTTCAACTCCATCAAATGTCAAGACAATGTTCAATTTGTCTTTAGCCACCCTATGAAGTGATTTGATCCTCAATTACCAACCTGGAATAGCTTAGACATGTATATAATAGTCAAGGAAGCATATGTAATGTAAAGAAAAGTCCACAAGAAATTTGAGCAAGATTGGAAAGAGAAAACATCATGAATTTCTCTTGGATTATGTTCCAAGGCTCATAACAATATGAATTCTGGGGACATCAATCGACCGAAGTGTCTGCCTTGAGAAATCGATGTCCTCCAAAGAGGTTCAGTTTTGAATCTGCCTAACATCGATCGATCGAAGTCTCTTCTGGAGAGACTTATGTGACATCGATCGATCAATGTCCCCTGGACCGAAAGATCGATGTATTCCAGAAAGATTCCAGTTTGAACCTGCGTGACATCGATTGATCGAAGTCTCTCTTGGAGAGACTGAAGTGATATCGATCGATCGATGTCCCCAATCTTGAGGGTTCGATGTCTGGCAGAGAGGTTCTGATTTTGAACCTCTGCCACATCGATCGATTGAATCTCACCCTTAGAGACTGAAGTCACTTCGTTCGATCAATATCTCAGATTTTTAGAGATCGATGTTGGACAGTAAAGTTCCAACCTTAACTCTTTCTAACATAGTGTTTTTTCTCATTTTGCATCAAATTCCAAATGTAAATTCAACTCATTTAAAACATTTTTACATCATCAAAACATTTTATTTCTCAACAACTAGTACGGCACTGTAGTTCTTAAGTCTCATAAAGATAATTGGTTTGCCATAAAGGACAAGGCAACATTCAATAAATGTATCACCTTCCCATAAGTAATGAATACTGTATATTTGTGAGGAATATATAGCACCACCTACAAAGAAATCCCAGAAGTACTCATCATTAAATTGACTCTGTAGGCTGTCTACAGAAGGCTATGAATGAAACGCACCCGATTACGGAGAGGTAGCTGTAGAAGAAAATATCAATCGAGACCTCACACAACTATCGAAGTTAAAATGTATGAGACAATCTCTTTTATTGTGTGCTCTTCTTTTATTTTCATTCTTCTTTTATGAAGAATAGGTGGATGGTGTAATATAGAAGATGAAGATTTCAGTGTACCTGTCGTTTGTGGGGTTTGAACCCCCTGTATTGTTATATAGTCTGAACCAGAACTCTTAGAGCAAAAGGCCATTCTTTGGTTCTGGAATTCCCCACCGCTTCAATCCCAAGAAGCATTGTGGAAGATGCAAATAAGGAGTATAACGGCCTCCTAAGTAGTTGGGTGAGTTGGTAGATGGTAAGTGTCACTTTTGTACTTTGATAAAACAATAGCTAACAAAATCGTGGTTAGTAGATGACATTCCGATCACTTTTAGCTATCATAAACGGTTAGACAAGAGGGATGTCCAATACAGATCTCAAAGGTAATCATCTTGAGATCTTACAGAAAATAAATTTATAACATATACGTATCAATACATGATAATTGTTGGTCGGCCCATCGCTTAATGGCGACCCTGTGGTTCCATGAGTCTAGTCTTGATGTTCATGACCTCATGTTACAATACCCGCTCGATGACTAGTTCTCTGAAAAACATTGAGATCATCATAGATACAGTATGTAACAAATTTTCTTTCGACTCTCCTATCATATTTATATGTAATAAGACTTTTTTATATTCCTGTTTCGGACTTATCAGATATGTCTCTGCGTAAATGGTCTAACTCGAAACAGCAAGCAATGATCTGACGGTCTAAAAAACTTTCTAATGGAGCTTCCAGTAAAACAAAATATATGAATTGATGACTTTCCACACATTTAAAAGACAATATTTTTCAGACGATAGAAATAAAGCATATAAAACAAATCTGTTACGAATCAATGCCACCGTACATCAGTTCCTCTCCTGCATAGGGCGGCCATCCACGCCATATACAAGAATTCGACTCTTTATTACTTCTAACACTTGATACGACCAAAAATTTTAGTTCAAACCTCAATATTGAATTCGACTCTCTCTATTTTCTAATCTGAACACGGCCATCTAATACCGCTTCGTAGTTCGTAAACCTAGTGTAGAGCCTCGTCGGGACCCCTGAATTTTGGTCTTGGAACGTTTCACCCGCCGTACTCTGCTACGAGAAATATAAGACGTCGGTACCATTTATATGCATGTAAAACATGGATCGATAAGCAACATAAACATAAACAGAATACAATCGATATGCGTGACATTACATCTCGTCATAACTGAATCCGTGCAAATCATAATGTATCATCAATACAAAAGATAATAGTGGCCGTCAAGAATAAAACGTCTAAGTGATAAACACCGGACCACTATCATCATCAGGGGTAGCCTACTCTCGGCTCATCCTCTATAAAGTCCAAGTCGTGTACTCTGTCCTCTACATAATGGTAAAAATAAAGTATGAGCGATAATGAATCGTCCAGCAAGTAGTCTATCCGGGTTCGTCATGTGGATCATAAATAGACGGGGTGATAAAATGGTACATGCATAAATAAGGAACATAACACGTCTTTCTTCACAAATAAAGTGACATGACATACATTTAATCATAAACGTAACACATTCATATGATAAAAGCCACATAATAAAGTCAACAATCTTCTTTTACTAGATCCACATGTATCCAACCTTAGATATATTCATTCTTAAGTAAGTCCATACATAAAACATTCCAAACAATATCCGTTTCAAATCCATATCCATACAGTTTTTCCATAATAATCTATGTCCATATAATTTTCTATGATATTCCATGTTTGAATAATTTTCTATGATAATAATAACCCATGTCTCTTTTGTTACTATGATAATCCATGTCCATATATTTTCCATAATAGTCCATGTTCATATATTTTTCATTATCCATAATAATCCATGTCCATACATATTCCATAATAATCCATATCCGTATAATTTCCATGATCCATTATGAGGCAGTAATGATGCAAATGTTATAAAACGATGCATTGAATGTCCATGTCCATATCTGGTCAGAGACCAACCCATATCAATCTGGTGAGAGACCAGTCCGTATCTATATCTGGTCAGAGTCCACACTATATCTACATCTGGTCAGAGACCAATCCATATCCATATCTCATCCATGGTGGGCTCGTGATTTCGCAAACAATGCAAGACGTAAATTTCAATGTCCAGATCCAATGAATTTTTGCAACATAACGTGTGCAATTATCCATACGATCCATTCCATAATGGGGCAATAATGATACAGACATTATAAAACAGTGTAATGCATGTTCATATCTAGTCGATGACTAGTCTCATCCGCGGTGGGTGCGTGATTTTGCAGACAAATGCAATATGCAAATTTCCATGTTCAAAACCAATGCATTTTGCAAAATGTAATGCATCATAATCCATGTCCATACGATTATATATACCAATCCATAAAATATATTCCATATGGTTATATATATATATATATATTATATATATATATATATCAATCCATACGACATCCATATTACCACATTTTATACCATAAGTTCCATAAGTACACTTGATAATACATGTCCATTCGGTTATATGTATATATATACCCGTCCATTCTATATCTATGTTACAGCATACTACACCATAAATTCCATCACTTAACAGCTATAGAGTTGACACTTAACAACTATATCCATATATTAATACTAAGGTCATAATTCTTCATATCCATATCAATTACACTTCTATCAATAAGTTCCTCTTAGTCATTCTAAAACTTTATCCTCATAAATCTAACACTT